>BLSH010198372.1:722366-747615 GCA_018402905.1 Glandirana rugosa
AAAAAATGCTTCCTTCAGTTCCCCCTTTGTCCTGGGATTGTTCAGGATGGAGTGCTTGCAATGTCTCAGTTTATGAATGGAGAGGAGCTGTTCTCTCCTCTTCAATCATCTTCTGTGCACCTGAGGCTGCTGAGGAAGCGACTGGGGAATCTCTATCCTCAGCCCCTTTCTCCCTGTCTCAAAGGGGAGATGTTGGGGGGTTGGGGGTTTAGACCCCTGACATCTCACCAAAGCCCCCCCAACAGAGTTGATTAAAAAAAAAATATTAAAAATAAAATAAAAAAAACAATGGCATTGTCCACTCCCCACCCCAAAAAAAACAGAAATCATTGTAAAAAATATATAAATTGTAAAACATAATAAAAAAATGAATTGTAAAAAATAAAATTGTGAAAATAAAATTAAAATGAAAAACTACTGACAGTCCATGCCTCATCAACGCCACCTATCAATGCCCATCCGTGCTGCAGATTACCAGTACCACTGTCACATTAAAAAAAAGTATTGATAATCGGTAGCGGCGATTACTTGAAAAAAAAGTATCAGTACTTGTACTCGGTCTTAAAAAGTGGTATCGGGACATCCCTACCAACAGTAGTAACAGCAGTCACTAAGGTGAATGCCACAGAATTATGAGAGAGTGTAACAGTGTGGACTATCTGTAATGCTGTAAGGGCGAAAACACTGGCCACTGGCCAGTGGAATAGTAAATGTAAAGTCTGTCGGTGGTGGGGCCCTTTAACTTGGCATGGGAGTGCTCAACCTTCAAATGAAGGTATTTGTAAGCCGAAAGAGGAATAAAACTCTTAAAGTATCCTAGGGTAACTGAAGATAGAATTCCACTGGCAGCAGCACAATCCTGTAGTAATGAACAGGTTCAGTACCCACAAGAATGGACAAAGGCCTTCTCAGAGGCCCCTCAGATACCTTTCAGATGCTCTCTTGACAGCAGTCTGAAGTCTGATAACTGCTTTAGCAGACCAGATGGAGATGGATGCAACACAGGCCGCAAGATCCCAGCTCGGTAATGATAATGGCAGTACAGGTCACTCAGTTACAAGATGCCTCTACACATGTTCCAAAGGCCAGGGGAAAGGGAGCACAGTACTCTGGTGCACTTCTCCCAAGCCTGCACCTTTCTTCAGGTCTGTATCTCTGCCTCTCCACTGCAGCCTTGCTTCCCTCTTCAGCTCACTCTGCTTCCCCTTTATGTCTTCCATGGGTGAGACGAAGTTTGAATGCTAAGATGGCTGTTGTATCTGGGCTGCACAGCTTCAAAGGGTCACTAGCCAGGGATACAGTTAAAGTGGTAGTAAACCCTCCTATCATTTTCAGCCAAGGAAGCCGCCTCTTGGCCTCTTTTTAATCTACAACTGCCATGATGCTGCACATGTGATCAGCTATGACACCAGCCATTGGATGATTTGACAGTTTGGTTTAGAGCACGACCAATTGGAATGTTATATTTCCGGCAAGTGCCGGAAATGTAACTGATTTTTAAACTGTTAAATGGATGGGTTTACTACCGCTTTAACTTCAGGCCATGTACAAGGAAGTACAAAATCTCCTCTAAATGTTCCAAAGCAGTGAATGAAAAATGTAGTGTTTGGGCCCCTGAATTAATCAATAAGCCCAAAGGCAGACGAGATAGTAATGGCTCTTAAGTGCAGGGACATCTACTGTGATCTGAGAAAAAATTATGCGGAATGAGAGAACATCAGATTTGTATTTATTATTATGAAGGTTTCAGTTGAGCACATTTGAATTTTTTATGGAAAAGAAATTGAAAAGGTACCACAAGAGATATCACAATGCAATTAGTCTATCTTTGCTTTCTATGAGAACATAAAAATATAAACTATTTTGTACAGGCTAAATTGTTGTGTTATGTTTTACTGTAATGATTAATCTAATGTGCCCTGCCCAATATCATTTATGTAAGCCTTTGGCTGAAAACAAAACCTGCCCAATCAAGTCTGTACAGGATAAGGTATTTATATGTTACACCATGCTCATAATACATCTGAGATGAAGTTACAAAGTGTAGGCATTAGGCAGAAACTGATTGTGATGCATAATCTATTTAGTATTACTTGAACTGCACTTTTTTTGCTTTTGTATTTGATCCTAAAGTTTGTGGGGATGCACTCAAATCTCACATTGTATGTGTAGTGTATGCGAATCAACGGAAGGTCATGGACATCGATGCTAAGGAAAATGTATGTGACCCAATGTATACTGTCAATTCTGATCTGTTGCTGCTGATTAAATTTTTTGATAAACTCCAGTGTTGTTTTTTTTGTGTGACAATGACAATCCAGAAATCACTGTACAGCATTTCTTCATTGCCTCTTGGTGACACAGGTGTTCTTAGAAGAAATGATTTGGGTCTCACATTACTACATGTGCCACTCAACATTATGGCTGACTGATATACATTATTAATTTTCCATTATTATTATTATTATTATTATTTACACATTAAACGTAAATAATAATAATATTTATTTTCTTTGAAAAATTACATTTTCCACACTGTTTTAAATACAATTTGCAGTAATGTGTATTCATATTTGTATCTGTTGTGAGTATTGTAAAGGCTATACGAATCTAACAGAAAGATCTACCTTAATATCTGGCATGGCCATCACAGGTCACGCTTGGTCTAGCAGCTGATTTCTAATTGTCAATAGATCAAGTAAGTTCTCCATATATTACCATGGACAATCTATTAGAGGTCATACGATATATTCATATTTTTCCCTCTCTGAATTTATGTAACAACTTCAGCTTGCCAAGGTCATATTATGGGCAGGGTGATTCTTTCTCTTGCCTAGGTGCAGGGCCTGGACCTGAACCCGGGGGTTCTGCTGTGTCTGGCAGTAACTCTTCTCGCTGAGCCAGCTGAGATACTGGACATCTCCCTACCTGATTACTTAGACAATCATGCCTTATATCTTGCTTCTCTTGAACCTTGAACTCTTTGCTCCTTCCATGAAGTTCCTGATTTAAGTCATGTCTCTGCACTTCCTGTTTGCCGGATTATTGTGCTCTCTCCAGCCAATATCTTGCTCTTTTTACTCTTGCTGCTGTCTCTATCTTCACAGCCACTCGTTACTGACCTTTGGCTTAGTCCTTGACTATGCTTCTGCTTGACCGCAACCACTTGTTACCGACCTGTGGCTTGTTTACTGACTAAGCTTCTGCTTGATCCCTGCTGGACCCTGGCTTGCTCACCTCCTAGTGGGGCAATCCTGAGGACTGTGTCCTGGTACTAACACACCGTAAAACTCATCTCCACCATCAGAAGCTTTGGTGAACACTAGTTAGTACTTGGACCCCGCACTTTCGGTGAAGTCACGTCATCTGCCAGGGTGACATGCTTGTTCACCTATCCAGCTGGTTGGTGGGAGCCTCTCTACTGCTACAGCTACTGGCCTGACCCCTGAACGTGACACTAGGGGTCCTAAAAATGACTTCTAACTATCAGAAATTTAAAGAACTGTTTGAAGATCAGATCATGTCACCAGTTTTTATACTGCCAGCCAGCCTGGCCAGACATTAAAGGAGAGACGAAATATTGTTAGAAAATACAAAGCAGATGTTTAATTTGGGCTTCTAAGGGTTTTTATACCTATACCAATTAAAGCTAATGATATGACCAAACTTTTTCATTGCCTGTGACTATCATAAACTGGAATGCTCATTATCATAAATGAACATCTTCCAAAATGTTTGAAAATATCTAAGTAGTTGTTTGGCAGTCATTCTATAGAGAAAAGAAACACACCTTTAACCATGCTGGATTAGTTGGTTAGAGAATTGCTGTGGGTTTGGTGATGCAAGCAGGCACTCCTTATTCTCTGCAACAGACCATCTGGATCCTATGGATAACAGCTCTGCTTTTTCCTTTTTCTAATATTTTTACACACTGTGACATGCATGGTCTCCAAAACAGTTGTTAAGAACAAAAAAATCTGGTTGGTGAGAAAATTTAGCTACTAAAAAGTGATGCCAAATCTTGTATTTGGAGTATATTGGAGCAGCAGAAATAAATATCTAGCAAAATGTTTAACATTCAGAACAAACAAATTGGAATTTAAACATTAAAAAATGTAACCTGCTTTATCAAATTACAAGTCTGTGTGATCATACATGTCTTGTGTTTACTGACATATCAGCTTATTTTATGAAGTAATGCAGTATGGTTACACTTTACTCACTTTTATCCAAATGTATCTCGATAATATATCTAATACACAGGAATAAGGTCATCCTGAAGCTGATTGAGATGAGCCAGGAAAAGGAAAACCATAGAATCCCCACCTTCGTGCTGAGGAAGTGGTATTCACAAATGCTTCTAGATCCCCATGGCAATAGACCACATAACCATTAAATCCCACTTTGTGCAGGGGAAACCTCAAATACTTGCACAGCATATTAACATAACTTGAGTTCCCGTTAAATGGGTAGACAGTGATGTACGTGGACCATTTTATAGACCAAATAAATATATTTCAGTTTCAAGTTACTGCTTTATACTTTGTATAAAAATACGCCATGTATGTGACTAGGGTTAGTGAGCCCTGTTACATATCTCAGCGCAATCACTTTTGGCCGTTTTTTAGCAGTGCAGTAAAAGCAGTGCTTTTAGTCTCATTGGAGTTGCTATTGAGTGCCTCAGCCATTTATTTCCTCAGACCATTTTTTAAATAAAGTCCCTTCTTCAGCTACTTATAGTGAAACTGTGCGACAGTTGCTGACTTGTTTTTGCAGATATAAGCTCCATGGCTGTCATTCTCATCCTTATTTCACTACTGAGTAACAGTGCATTCTTGTTCCAAGTCAGTGACTTATTAAGTGGTGCAGAACGGATTTGGATGACAGCCCTGGAGCTGGCTCCTAACAGGCCCCCTTTTATGGGAATATATAAACAATATGCGCTTTTCTCTATACTGACCAATGAATAAATTAATGCTGACATTACACATCTAGTGGTTAGACTCATAATGTAATGGTTGTTAATTATGACTGCATTTCATTACTTTTAAAGGACATCTACACAGAGGCTGTCATTATGGACCTCCATCTGGCTTTTTGAGTCGTTGATTTAGACAAAGTACACAGCAAATAAAGTCAGAGTAAAATCAGGGCTCCTAATCTGCACACTTTTTCCAAGTAAGATACAAAAAATGTACTAAAGCCAATGGATCAGCTTGATAGCTAGGCACCTAGCATTGCAGATGTAAAGTCTTAAAAAAAAGAGCAACGGAGAGAAGATTTGCAGGTTAAAGAGGATATATCTCTAATATAAAAAATTTGTAATAATATACAGTTTTGTTTGGACCACAATTTTTATATAGCAAAAGACGAGACTTTAAATTTCAATTTAAAAGCATGCATGGAATGACCTAAATACAGGGTCCTGTGTCACCTCAAAATTATGGCAGATCCTAGATTGTAAGCTCTAACGAGCAGGGCCCTCTTATTCCTCCTGTATTGAATTGAATTGTATTGTAATTGTACTGTCTGCCCTAATGTTGTAAAGCGATGCGCAAACTGTCAGCGCTATATAAATCCTGAATAATAATAATATAAGAAGGGAGAATAATAGTCCAAAAAACTACAAAATTTACAAAATTGCGAAAGCTCTAATAATAATCTGGGATACCCAATACAACCCACATTTCTGTATTCGGTGTTATTATAATTAGCAATATCTGGTGTCTTCCTTCATGTTAAATTTTCATTTAAGCTTTCATCAGAAAAAAATTAATTGAAGTGGAAGTCTAGTCTAATACTAACTATATATAAACCCGCTCCCACCCCCATTCTAAGCCCTATAGTAACTACCTGTGAGGAAAGATGTCTATATTTATCTATTCTAAGGGGGCACGATCGGCTCCCAGCAGTGGCTTCAGTGCAGAGGAGATACCGCTGACAACAGAAGCCCCATAGAAAGCCTATGGGTGACGTCATCGCTCAGGCTCTCACCTCTTCACTGAAGCTGCCGCTGGGGAAATCATGTGACCAGACTGGAGCTCCCTCAGAATAGGTAAGTATAGACATCTTTCTTTTACAGGGTAGTTAGAATATGTTTAGAATTGGGGTGGGTGAAGGTTTAAGTATAGTTAGTAATTGACTGGACTTCTATTTCTTAAAGATAATCACATATCATTGGATGTACGTAATGATCTCCTCCTCTGCTCCAAGTCAAATCTTCCCACACTGCCTCAGTTGCTGGGTGCAGGCAGTATATAGTAACGTCTGCACTCTAAACATGCAGGATGCAAAATATAAGCTATCACATCCCAATGACATCATATAGGTTCCAGTTTCAGAGAACTGACAACCATGAGGAGAGTCCCTGCCCATGGGACCTCTCCTACAAGTAAGCCGTCTTGGGTGAAATGTGTTAGCGAGGATGTTCCATGGGCCTCACAGGACAATACTATAGATCCCATAAAATCTGAGTGACAATCTTTTGTCCCACTGCAAGCTTGTTATAGGGGGATACTATGAGACATTTGCTCTACGACTAAGCCCAATGTTGGTGAAAAGGGTCAGAGGGATGTGGCCAAGATGTGGGGACTGTAACTGGAGCCTCCCTTGTTTACCAGCAGGTTATTATGGTGGAGTGCGCCCCTAAGCTTGCTGTTATGGTTGCCTCATGGAGTGAAACGTGCTCCTGGAGGGACTGGAACCCACTGTAGGAGAAGAAATGATGAAATGACTAGCAGGAGGCTTTTGAGCAGAGCTGTCTTTTATATGTGGTCACACAGATATGTGATGTGATAAAGATCTTGTATTTTGCCATATACAAATTGTGATCCAAATAAAACTGGGTATAGCTAAGATTTTGTGTGTTAGTGATAAAGCCTCTTTGACCACCAGTCTTCTTTCCTACTTGCATCTTGTGGTTTTCAGCTGCAAGAGATGTGCATTGTTCATGTAATTTCATGGTGCCATTTGTTTCCCTGTACACACAGCCTATAGTAGACTAAATCTTCACATTCTGGTGTTATATGTTTCTGTGTGTGTTCAAACATGAGGCACACAGCATGGCTCTGCACAGGGTAATGATGACCTCTGTCAGCAGTCTAAGAACCAACACTTCCTGTGAAGAAACGATATACCCCACAATCCATGGGCCTCTCAGTCTAGTACTGTGCAAGTGAGAATTAAAAAGTAATTAGATCTGACAAAAACAGGCAGACCAATTAACAGAGAGATTACCAAGCAGTCTTTCATCACAAATTGGTAAGGCATTGATTGGATGCTGTGTGAGCCAAGACAAGAAGTTGCCTGTCCGTTTAGCTAATAGGAACAAGCTAGGAGAATGAATACATGGACATAGGGGAATGATTCGGGCGTGAAAAAAACTGCAGCCACAACATGTGAGCCCATCATTACAAGGTAGGGCAAGCAAGCGACAGAGTAAATAGAACTACACTGATACCTAGTTAAAACAACAAAAACAATTGGAAGTGTACAATTCCTTTAAATAAGAACATCTGAACCAGAAATGATAACTGAAGCACTTAGGGGACACACCTGTGAAAACCTGTGAAACCCTTGAGCTGCATTACTGACAATATCATTTTGGTCCACAAAGATGCTTCCTCACTATTTTACATTAAATTAAACATACATCGATGCATGCTTCACATAGCAGATTTGCTCAATCGTTAATATAACTGTACTTGTCAACACAGGAAATATTAACTGTCAGTAATTAACAACTGAAACATAATAACTCAGTAAAGAAAGTAATAACACTTTTTCTGGCTTTTTGATGATTATTTATTTTTTCAAATATTGCTAACAAGTCCTGAAGATATGACTCAAATGCACATATGAATGTATCCTACAAATTTTCTATGCATATATTTCGGTATTCAAAAACCAGGATGACATATAATACCTATGCTTAGCTTAAATGGATATTAAACCTAAAAAAATGTATTATACTACAGCTTACCAGTCCATAGATGTGGTATCTGCATTTTTTTTTGGGGGGTTTTTTTTAGGCTTTTTGTTCCCCTTTACGTTCACCTGTCAGTGTGGCCAGTAATTCTGTAATTTTTAACTTCCTTTAACCCAGTGGCGGCCCATCCATTAGGTGCGCACAGGCGCCGCCCCCCATCCATGCGTCCAGACCCCTGATCTACATACAGGGTGCCAGACTATGGGTTCCAATGGGGGGGTGTCCTTTTTTGAAGCACATGATTACAGTCAGAGGCTCTAATAGGTTTCCAAAAAGGGTGGGCTAGGGACACAGAGCACTGCTTCCCAATTCCACCCGGTTGTGTGACAATAGCTAATTAGGAAGTGGATCGGGGGGTGGTTCTTTGCCACCCTCCCCCCAAAAAAACCCATCAGCTGCCACTGCTTTAACACCTTCCTGCCGACCGCCTCCCAGCTTTCTAAAAGCTGGGAAGCGGGCATTCAGGTCATGTGACTGCTGTGATTGGCTGTCACAGCGGTCACATGACCAGAAAGCTCCCGCTCACAAGCTCTGAGTTAAAGCCCACCCGCCGAGAGGCCGCATATGTGCATATGGCCAGTGCCAAGGGGTTAACAGACCAAGCTGTCCAGCTAAAGTGAGGGTTGAGACAAACCATTTACAACAGACAGGGGTACTTACAATGATCAATTTTTATTAATTTATATAAAACCAATATCCCAAAAGGTAAAGAACTGTTTACTGTAACTGTCTAGAAGTGTTAGCCTGAGTTTGGCTTTAATTTGGTAACCAAGCCCATCTAAATCTGCTAGAGCATCTAACACTACCCTCCCCTGGATTTACTATGATGGTGTCTCTGTTGCTCCTTCATAGAGTGGAGACAGCCTAAGACAGGAAGTGTGTTACTGGCCAGATAACCAGATGACAAAGAGAAAAGAGCTTTAAAAAGAAAACAAATGCAGCCACTACATTTACGGATTGGTAAGCTAAAATATATGAATCTTTTGGTTTTGGGTTTAAAATTGCTTTAACATTATTTGTAAATTCGCATAAACCCCTAAATCTTGCTGGTATATAATAAATGGTCACTGGTATGGCAGTGCTTTACTCAGTGTTAATGAGGGAGCCCTTTTCTTTTTGTGTGACATGACAGATAGAAGATTACTTGCTTCTATGCATGTTCAGAGGTCTATGATTTGGCTGTGGAGCCCTTGTCTTACAGACATACAGACTGCGGCTTCCTCACTCCAGCGCATGGCTGAGAAGACCTCATATCTAACATAGAAGCTTGAACCTCCTTAGTGATGGCAGTGACTTTGAGGCAACTCTGCTTCTAAACTAGTTGGCTCACATAATGCTGCAGCGCTCTCTATGCAGTGCCCCCTGCAGGCAGATGCTGGGAGTTTTGCTTCTGCTTCTTGCAGTGGTGCTGATGAGAAGTTCCTTGAAGAGTAAGAGGATGTGCCAGTTATTGCGAGCCGAACACTCCAGGTATCCACATTTCCAGTTCTTCTTCACCAGTACAGAGAGAACATGCCGTGGGGCGAATCGAAGCTTCTGCTTGTCTCTCTTGTTTCCAACCACAACGATCACTGGGGGTTTACTTGTGCTACAGCAAATGACATGCAGAAAACAGTGTGAAATATTTGCTCTGACAGATACGCCAACTGGGAAGCAGAGGGCACTATGCATTATAGATGTGTTGTGATTAGAAGTTATTGTACTGTTTAAGGTGATTGTAACTAGTCCTAAAAATCTAACTGTTAGTGCAAATAATAAAAATCAGGGGAGATATTGTTAATAAACATAAGCCAAATGATAAAAGCAAATAAATGCACTTATTATATGCCACATCACTTGTCTTCAGTAGTTATCTCTGCCAACGATTTTTTGCTTACTGCAGGAGGAAATGACAACACATCTGTTCTTGTCCTCTGTTCCAGTTATGTACACACAGAAACACACACTAACAGTATTATTTTAACACCTTTTGGTGTATTTATCATATGTTTGCACAGAATTCACCCAGTGAAAGTGCATGTACATTTGTTTTGTGCAAATGGGGCAAAAAAAATGAATGTTATTAGGCCATTTCGTCTGCTGGTCAAATGCTTGTGGTTGATTTCAAAACTGAAAATACTGCACATGGCCACAAGATGGCACTAAGTGTAATAGAAATGTAGTATGATGCTTAAAGCGGAAGTCCGCCACTCCTTTAAATATTAAAAGTCAGCAGCTACACATACAGTAGCTGCTGACTTTTAATATTAGGACGCTTACCTGTCCTGGAGCCCAATGATGTCGGCACCGCCCACCGATCTTTGGATCAGTGGACGAGTGCGGCGGCCGCCATTGAGACTAAGGGAACACGGACGTGTAGATGTTCGGCTTCATGGCCGGGCCCTTACTGCGCATGCATGAGCCGCCGCTGCGCTTTCTCATTGGGGGAGGAGGGAGCCCAGCTCTAAAGACAAGTGTCCTCTTCCTCCTCCCCCGGAAAGGTGCCAAATGTGACACCTGAGGGGGGGATCCGATGAGTAGAAGTTTCACTTTTGGGTGGAACTCCGCTTTAATGCCAACTAGTGGCCAGTGCAGTATTTTCCATTTTAACCACTTGCCGACCGCCCGCCGCAGCGTGACGGCGACAAGGTGGCTCGTTATCGCAAACCGCCGTCACCTGGCGGCAGCCGCGATAACTAATATTGTGAGCGCGCGCTCGCACGCTCACTGTGTTCGGGGGGGCCAGGGAGCGGGTAGGGCGGACTCGATCTCCGCCGGCTACCCGCGATGGCCCCCCCGCAGCGAGAGAACGGAGGTCCGTGTATGTAAACACGGACCTCCGTTCTCATAGAGGGGGAAGGGCGATGATCACAGCCTTCCTCTACATGGAAGCTGTGATCATCCCCTTTCCCCAGCTAGGGCAGTCCCCCCACAGTTAGAACACGCCCAGGGAACACAATTAACCCTTAGAGCGCCCCCTGCAGGTTAACCCCTTCACTGCCAATGGTATTTACACAGTAATCAGTGCATTTTTATAGCACTGATCGCTGTATAAATGCCAATGGTCCCAAAAAAGTGTCCGACATGTCCGCTGAAATATCGCAGTACCGCTAAAAATCGCAGATCGCCGCCATTTCTAGTAAAAAATAAAAAAATTAAAAACCCCAGAAATGAATTCTCATCATCCGTAAACGTGGCAACTTTTGCGCAAACCAATAAACGCCGATTGGGATTTTTTTTACCAAAAATATGAGGAAGAATATAAATCGGCCAAAACCGATGAAAAAAAATTTTTTTTTATATTTTTTTTTTGGATTTGTATTTTAGCAAAAAGTAAGAAATTTGGGATTTTTTGCAAAATTGTCGCTCTTCTTTTGTTTATAGCGGCGATCAGAAATGATGCAGAGGGGATCAAATACCACCAAAAGAAAGCTCTATTTGTGGGAAAAAAAGGACGCAAATTTCGTTTGGGTACAACGCCGCAGGACCGCGCAATTGTCAGTTAAAGTGATGCAGTGCCGAATCGCAAAAAGGGCTCCGGTCCTAAAGTGTGAAATCCTTCTGGGGCTGAAGTGGTTAAATCAATGAAAACATTTGAGCAGCACAGGAACTTGCCTAATAACATTTGTTTTCTGCCACATTTGCATATAACAGATGTACATGCACTTTCACTGAGCGAATTGCTATGCAATTTTTTTATAAATACATCCCCTTGTGTATGATACAAGGCTATCAGGACAGGTGGACTCTGATTCATAAAACTCGTGAATGTACAAACTTGAGGCTTCCCATTTAGGTCATAAGAAACGCAAAGTTTCTTTAACATTAGATGAGCACATGTAATGTTCAATAAGAAAGTTGTTTTGTATGAGCCAATCCTTTTTTGGCTATATATTCCATTACTAAACACTCTAATATAACTCTTGGGCCAGTGTGTGATAACATTATAGTTGATATTTTATTTTAAAGGGGTGACATCACCACTCATTAGAGAGTCAGATCACTGTTTTTCAAATATTTCTTAGTCAAACCCATCCTAGGTGAGTTACATCTATACACTGACTTTTATGTGGATATTTAGATTGTAGGCTCGTTTCACTGGGCTATAATGAACATACTTTGGCATTATGATTATAGCTAAAAATCACAATCTGAGAAAAGCAACTTTGTTATGGTGTATTACATGCACTATAGCATTGAGGATTTATATTCACTGATGGAGCATTACAGCTATCCCACTGATCTTACATATTATATATTGTGACAGTGATATGCCTTGTTAGTGTTAGAAGGGTTAGATGTCACCCAGATATCGATTATGCAGGTTGAGGGGCGCCTGCATATCTCTTCTGAGTGGAGAAAACTTGTTTTTCTCCAGGATTGGTAACTACTGGATTGGGTTCAGGAGCCCAGAGGCTTTGTAGAGACTTGGGAGCGATAAAGTCTCCAACCCTGGGTCCACATTTTACTAGAAACTAGCATCCTAATCAGGGCTGCTGTTAGAAATCATGGGACCCCCGTACAGCCTACCTGATAGCCCCCCCAAGCATGTGGGTGCAGGTGTACAGCACCAAACACTGGCAGTGTGCATTTAGGCCGCTTACCCACACCTGCATACCAGTCAAATTAGGACCTTTGGCTGTGTTTGTACAGCTGCTGCATCCCCATAGAGTAACAGGTGGTTCTAGCTGTATGAACAAACAACTCATTCACATGGCCAGAGTACCAAAGGATTCAGGACATAGATTCCTCAATCCCACTTTCTGTAGCCTCATTCAGAATGAATGAATAGGAAAAGTTCTGTACAGAAGGTCCTTGTTCATTCCCAAACTGAAGCATAGCAAACACAGTTTACTATGATTCAGTTATAAATGAACACAGGGACGATCGTTACCCATGGCTTACTGTGTTCATTCAAGAAAGGAAGGGGCCAGTAAATATGACATGTTTACTGGTCCCCCCCCCCCCCCAGCTCTCCATCCTGAAACCCAGCAGGTGTCCACCACAGGGGAATTGGAGCTGCAGGAAGGGAGGGTCTGATTGTGGTGAGGTAATCAAAATATCGGGGGGGGGGGGGTGGGGGCATTACTGGAACCAAGTGGGAGGGAGAGGAGGAGAAGATGGATGCGATGCAGGGGGAGTCATGGGGGATCGGTTTCAGTAACTGCTCCCCACCCTGCTGGTCTAGTGAACTGCAATTAAGCTGTATGGGCCCCTCCTTGAACATATATAGCTGCCCCCTCATCAGCGGCTCTGATCCCATTGCGCAGGTGTGCACAGCTTTTTTAGTGTAGGGGTTGTCTATGGTTCAAGACTCCTTCCCTGGAGACAAACTGCTGCACGAGCAGTGTGCCTGAATGCACCCTATGCAAGGGTCTCTTCTGTTCAGGCAATCTGGCCAGACCGTCGCTTGAGGGAGGTATTAAGACTATTAAGAGTGTAATTATGCAGGAGCCCGTGCAGCCCCAAGTTGGGCAATTTGTCACAACGCTAAATGAGACGATGTGGTGAATCTGTTCTGAGACAGGCTAAGGAACAATGCAGCCTAGATAACCAGGAGGCTGGAAAATGTATTTGTCATTGTGCTGCTGAAAATGCCATGAGGGTAACCTTTTGTGATTTATTAAATTTTCCTTTTGAATAAAAGTGTTTTAAAAGCCCTGAAACATACTTCATTGGCTGCACTAAAGTTAGTCATGGGCATCACAATTGAGCTGAGTCATATAAATATATATATATTTACTAGATCAAGCTAACAGTGTGACCTTTACAAAGTATATCTCATATAAGGTATAACAGTTATACAGTTATGAGATCCAACCCGCACCCCTCCCCTGCAGCTGCAATCAATCTGACAAAAGCTATGAAGGAGTTGGTTGATTCACAAAGGCAGCCTGTCTCAGCTGTAACACTTTCCAAGCATCATCAAGAAAAATGCAGAGGGAGGGGGGAAGCATCAGGCTCTGCATTCCTCTTGCCATTGCTTGTCTTTGTAAAGTGGAAGGAGAGGGGGTTTTACCTGGGTAGGAGGTGAGCAGATAACTGGGAAACAGTGAATAGGACCAGGAGGGCCTCAGGTCAGGGGAGGGAAAGAGACGGAGTAGAGGTTCAATGGTTGGTAGACTTAAGGGAAGGCAGCAGAATAAAAAAGCTCAGTCAGGAAGAAGCTGTTAGAAAAACACCCATAAGGGGATTTTTGGTCCACTAAAACCAAGTATTAAAGGATAAGTTCACCTTTCAAAAAATAAATAAATACACATATTTTTGCAGGTAAAAAAATGTGCATTTATTTTTTTTTTTATTACTGGGGCCTATGTAGCATTGAATCACAGATCCCTACTGGTCTGGGATTATATAGGTAGTTTTAGCTTGGGGCTCAGCTAGAGCCAGGTTAGGCATCCGATGGCTGCTTCTGCTAGTTAGAGGTCCCGCTGCATGTCAGATTAGAAACTGCTAGGGGGAGACTAAAGCACAGAGTAAACATGGCTGACTCTGAGTTCCAGTGCCACACCACTATTTCTGCGTGTGAGAAGCTGCATTCCTGACTGGTTGGACAACAGTTGGAGGATCGCTCCATCACCACTGATCTTGTCTGAAGGTCTCCAACACAAAGACAGACACCGCATCGTGATCATCCTCAGGGGCCCCGCAACTGAACTTTGCTGCAATATTCATTTGGAGGTATACTTATAATTAATTATAATATATTAATAACTATATATACTTGTGTATATGTGCACAATTCCACCAGGACTCCTATCGGGCCCTTTGCTGCAAATACTGGTTAGTACATTGGATGTATGTACTATTATTAATCTTTCCTTATATAAAACTTGGATTATTTCTATACTGGTATACCTCTATAGGCTTATGGCTAATGTTATATGCTGATTGCAGTAGTTCTGCTCCCTATACTTTGATTAGATTATTGGTTCATTTCCCAGGAAGGGAATCCCCTTTGTTCACAGAGGCTCTGTCCTGGGTGAAGGCACTGTCAACTTTTTTTTTTTTTTTATCAAACTTACTCTTCCACTTAATGAAGGTTCTGGTTCTCTTATTTACCTACAGGTTTAGTGTACATTCCTGTTTGGGGAGGGCCATTTCTCATAACTCCTCCCAAAAGAGGGCAACATATGTAACAATTTTGTAGCCTGATTACTTGTATTTTACTTATGGAAGATTTGTAAGACAAAATTTGGATTAGAGGACCAGACAAAATTGTTAAAAAAAATAATGGATGGGTTTGACATAAGATACAGAAATGTGATTCAGAGTTGCCCAAAGCAGATAGAGTATGCAGGGTAGGATATTATCTCTCCTTCTAGTCATCCGCCCCCTGTATATGCTTTTACTGTACTGTATCTGGAGGGTGGTAGTGTTGCATTGATCTTAAAGCTTTAACATAGTTATGAATCTCCTTTATGATCTCTAACAACTTTATATTTTTCAGTAAAGGAAAATATATGACCCAAAACAATGATAGCACTGTCCATTTGGAAGGTAGCCATACTGCAGACTCTATGGAATATATAACTGCCAGTAAATGGAACCCAATTGATTATCTCATAAAAGCAATTTACTTTGTTTTATAAACGAAATTGCACAATATAACCTTTGTCTGCATACATTTTCTTTAAAATTTCCAATGTCCTTGTATTGATTTCTCACTATACACTTTGTATTAAATGAAATGGAGATGACACTTTCACCGAGAATCCCTTTTGGTCTATTAGTGAGATCCTGACCTGTCTAAGATTTGCTGCCTCAGCTGCTTCACATGGTGGAAACTCTCAGGGCTGCAGATGTCAAACACCAAAATGAAGACTCTGCTGTTACGGAGTCCCCGAAAACGTGGATCTATCCACTCCTGTGGGACAAAAGAAAACAGGATACGTTATGTCAATGCAATATGTTCACTGCTAAAAAGACTTTCATTGTCCACATTTGTCACATCAAAGTCAATGAGAACCTAGTGTATATAATGGAAAATTGCAAGTAATCATCAACCATACACAATATATAGGCCTTATCAAATCAATGGGAGGTAAGAAATCTCTCTGTACTGATTCCGATTACTGAACTGCTGTGCCAAATCTGATTCCTCCCTGTTCTGACTGACATTTAGCAGCAGTGCATCTGTACTAGACAATTCTCATCTCTGTGGCTAAAAGGAAATGATCACTGAAAAATGAAAATCAATGTACGATAACGTACTTGTGATGGTAAAAAATACATGTGTTATTGTTTGCAACCTTCCCCTTCCTCACACCTGCAGTATTTAAAGGTTATGTTCACCTTTTCCTGAAAAACGATAGGGCTAACTAATTCCAAATATCCTGGCTACCCCTCCGAATCCAACTGCACATAGCTGCCGGCCCTGTGCTGCTGGTATAGAGATCTGTACACCACAATACCCTGCCCTTGAGTGAGTATCCATCACACTGCCCACAATGGCATGCGTTTATTGGTCAACACAGCCAAGTGACAGTGCTGACCAATGAGAAGAACATCTGAGGCTTCTTCTAACAGTAAGGTGTCCCTGAAGAGGGAAGCACTAACCAATGGTCAGCATGGTCACGTGGCCACAAAACCTGATTTTTCTTTTCTGCAAATACATATTGTAACACTTACAGGTCTTGTTCCTCTCCCAGTCTGTTATTGCACAGTGAAAGGGGAAGCAGAAAACTGGTAAGTTTACCTTTTTGTCACTCTGCTCTCTCTCTTCCTATCAGCATGTACCTGGTTAGCGCATGGGCACTACATCAATGATATTTCCACCTTCCCCACTCTGCTATACCGGATTTGCAGTGGGGAATCCAGCTGCATTGCAGGTAAATCTCTAAATCAGAGTTTCTCAACCAGGTTTCCGTGGAACCCTAGGGTTCCTCCAGAGGTTGCTAGGGGTTCCTTGAGCAATGGTCAATTTCTACCTCTCAGATAAATTCCCAATGATACCATTGATCTTTTTAGCTCTCTGTAAGGGGGTAATTCTTCCCAATGACCACAAGTAAGGAACATTCTTCCCATTGACCATCACACTAATGTATCATGAGTTGTAGATTTTTAATTTTTAGCAGGGGTTCCCCCAGACTGAAGAACTATTTCAAGGGTTCCTCGATGTTGAAAAGTTTGAGAAAGGCTGCTCTAAATGATAAATACTTTCCCTCTAAATAGAAAATGCTCTTCATGTTGTCAGGCCACGTGTATTAACTGCACTCTAAATTGGAAGCTCTTAAAGACTATTCATGTGACAGCTGTCTGATACTCCAACTACTGGGTAGAACACACTACATCAATCAGATTATCCAGAACCCCAGGCTCTTCAGGACAAAGTTGTGAGGACTGTGAATCTGAATCAGAGATGGTAGTTGGCACCTCAGGCACATTTAGCGGTGGTGATACAGTACAGGCAGAATATGATTCTGCCTTGGATGGTGCCAAACTGCGCTTAGCACAGTGGCGGCCCGTCCATATGGGGTGTAGGGGCACCTCCCCCTAATCCACGCACACGGCCCCTAATCTACATGCAGGGAGAGTGGACGCATGGATTTCAACTGGGTTTTTTTTTAAGCACGTGATTAGAGCCTGTGGCTCTAATTGGCTTCAAAAAAGGGTGGGCTCAGGGTGCAGAACACTGCGCCCTGAGCCCACTGAGTTGTGTGACAATAGCAAATTAATATTTGCTATTGTCTTCCTGATTCTCCCCCTGGCAAATCAGGAAGTGGGTCCTAAGACCCGATCGGCCATGGAGTCTTGTGTCCTGTTCAGCCGGGAGGAGAAGCAACAGCCCTAGAGTGAGGAGCAGCAGCCCTTGTCATCTACCTCCTAAGGCAAGGAGGCCTCTGTCAGTCCATCTCCCATGGGGGGTTGATTGCCGCCTTCACGTCTGTTTCCCACGGGGAGGTTGGGCTATTGCTGTCTTTCCATCCATCTGCCGCAGGAGTGGTTTTAGTGTTGGTTTGCCGCCCCCCCCATCCCCAAAATATTGAGCACCAGCCGCCACTGGCTTAGCACCTCTGTGACTGTCCACTCACAGGCTGGGGGAGGAACATTTTGCACTTTTCTTTTATTACTATTTATGGTTTAACCCCTTCTAAATGCCAGAAGGCGGAGGCGGGCTTTTGGGTCATGTGACCGCTGTGCTTGGCTGCCACAGTGGTCACATGATCGGACATCTCCTAATCACAAGTATGCATGAATCCCGAAGGAAGACTGGTAGAAGATAGATGTGCTTGAATTTATGCCTAACATTATCTGATGACATGTGAGTGCATTTTACTATCTATTAAAGGAATACCAGTTTTAGCAATATTACACTATTGGAGTGTTTTGTTTTATATTTGGTCTGGTTTTGGAATGGGTGTATGCCTGTACTGCCATGGCCTGAGTGCTGGAGTTGCTGGATCACCTGCCTGAAAAGAACCCTCCTGCCTGTGGGATGCGGGATTGGCTATGCTAGAGCGTTTGTTGACCACTTTTATCAGGGGGTCACAGTTCTTCCGGTAGGCAGAGCATGAGAGTGAAGGGTGTCACCTGACTTTCTTTGAGATTCCTATTTCCATCACGGCTGTGGGATCACTGAAGCTTATTTCTATTTGGGACTTTTTGGATCACTTATTCTGTTTTTCCATGGACAGTACAGTAGCTGTCAAGGTACCCATGTTGTAGTGCACCAAAACCCACATGTTGTATTACAAAACTAGCGCAAGGATGTTTTTCGCTTGTTGTGGTGCATTAGCAAAATGAATAGGCTGCTTTAATGCACAAGTATTAGGCCGCCCCTTTTGTACCGCATGGTACAACACAGTGCAAGCATGTTCTTTAACATGCCTTAATGAAATGTAAGAGTTTGAAAGGCCCTAAAATCATGTAAGTAAAAGGGAAACATGATTAACACCTCAGACAGTGTTATAGTTTGTCCAATGTCATTGTCACTTTTGTAGGATAGCTTGGCTTGCTTGCAAATGTGGAGAAAAACAAAAATGAAGGTATGTGAAAAAAGAATTAATGTACTCAATTCTCTCATTATATGTCTTTACAACTGTAGAGTTATCAAAATACAATATTTTTTTACAACAGTGGGCATTTTCTTGTCTGTCACATATACTTTAACCTACCTTATGACTCTTCCTTGAAAGCCCAGGTCCAGGCCAATTTAAAGATACTGTTTTATATAGTTTTGAATAGTGTTAAAACCTCTATCGGGTTTTTTTTTTCTGTGTCCCCACTGGCTAGATCAGCCTTTCTCAACCTTTCCAACACAGAACAGAAGAACCCTTGAAATAGTTCTCCGGTCTCGGGGAACCCCTGCTAAAAATTAAAAATCTACAACTCATGATACGTTAGTGTGATGGTCAGTGGGAAGAATGCTTCTTACACTTGTGGTCATTGGGAAGAAATACCTCCTTACAGATAGCTAAAAAGACCAATGATGTCATTGGTAATTTATCCAAGAGGTAGAAATTGACCATTGCTCAAGAAACCCCTAGCAACCGCTGGAGGAAGCCTAGGGTTCCACGGAACCCTGGTTGAGAAACCCTGGGCTAGATTCTGACTTTCCTAAATTGTCCTGGTGATAATAATAATACAAATTTTTTTCACCAAAACAGGAATAGATGGTTAATCTTACAACCAGGACACTAGTTCTGATGACAACTGTCTAACAGGAATATTGCTTACTTTGGAGACATTTGCTTTCTCACATCCTGTTTTTGCCTATGGGACACCAATGGGGTAGATATACCAAAAAAAGAGAAAGAAACAGGAAAGAAATTTGGCTTTAGATGTAAGATGTGCGTTAACCTAACCATTTCAAACATAACCGTTGGCCTGAAAGCTCTGCAGTTATCTTATGGGCACTAAAAGGTAATGATCTCACGCTAAAAAGAAACCATAGGTTATTGGGGCCCAAAATATTTCAAACATAACCGTTGGCCTGAAAGCTCTGCAGTTATCTTATGGGCACTAAAAGGTAATGATCTCACGCTAAAAAGAAACCATAGGTTATTGGGGCCCAAAATATTGGAACGGATTTGAATGTGAATAAGTGCAAATGTATATTCATATCATATTTCACTTTACATTTCCAGGATACACTGCATGTTTAAAAGAATCATAAGTGAGCACTACCATGGTATGTTTCAGAAGGGTTACAGTGTATTTATTTGGTTTGCAGACATTTTAGCAACAAAGAACCACAGGAGATATTCAAATGTCAGTCATTTGGCAGATTCCACATATTAGTTTGGCAACTTGCGCATATAACAAACCTTTTACTGGCCTCACCTGTCCTGCAGATCCAGGGTATCTAGGCAGGTTGGGTAAATCCAGGATGAGCAGCTCATACATCCTCTCGCTGAGCACTGCAGAGGCTCTGTGCAGCTGCCTACTCTCAGTTGGGGTGTATTCCTCCTGGAACTCTTGGGATACAAATTGCCGGATGATAGAGGTCTTGCCAACTCCAGGTGCCCCTAGCACTGCCACCTGCACAGTCTGTACCATCTTCATACAAGCACACCTGCACCTATCACCTGTTCTTACATCTGCAGCCATCAGCAGCTATTGTCTGAGCATCATGAAATCATGGGGCATCCTCATTCTGACATCTGTAACAGCAAAACAAATGACATTTGGAAAAAAAACAACATCAGTAGTGCATAAGGATCATAGAAGCATATGTTTAAAAGCTCAATAAGACAGGTGAAAAAGAATGTACATTTCATAGCCTCCATGGGTAAAACCATTCACGTCCTAAGGATCTGAAATGATGATGATCACAATTATTAGCAAAGCAACGTAACATCTAAGATACCTCCATTACAGAATTATAGAAAAAAAAATCACTGTTTTCCCAAGTAAAGGAAAATGGCAATTCTTTTAAATAGCAGACAAAAAAAAATCAATTGCACTATCACCAAAGCTGCTTGTGCATTGATCGGGGAGACATGGATGACACCATAGAAGTGGTAACACAATTGCTATAGTGGCATAAAGGACTATATTTTAAGTAATGATCAGTGGGATTAGCCTTGTAATTTATCAGAACGGAGGATGGATGGATGAGGTGCTAGCAGCTGCAGATGGGTCATTAGATGTAGAAGTCAACGGTCAAGGTCATCGCTGCCGTGGTGACTAAAAGCTGTGCCGGGGGATGAGAAAGGGCACAAACATGATGAAAAATACAAAACAAGAAGTAACATTTTATCAGCCTTTCATCTGGAGACAGCAAGACAAAAAATAAATAATGACTCTTTGTATGGATGGGTCTATATTTTGTCTGCAGGATTAGTGATGGACACAATACATAGAGCCATGTTCTTACCCCCTGTGCCTTTCTGCGCCCAAACTTGACATGCACCCATTAACCTTTAGCACCAGGGACAGCGACAGCACATCCAAGCCAGCATCTTCCTATGACTGTATACCTTTCCCCTCCTCCCCTTGTTTTATTCTTGCTGAGCGCAGCAGGATTGTGGGGCACGTGCTGCAGAATACAAATAAGCCCCCTCCCCCCTTGTCTAAACTGCGGCATCCTATCATCAACACTTCATACTGGGAGACACTGATTGTTAGCATTCTGCAGAACTGGTAGTCTAACTATTTGACAGTTACCTATATAGAGCCCACTGCCTGCAACTACATTGTAAGAGGCCACTGTTCTAAAGACAATTCTTTACAATCCCTTCTGAATTATACTGAGATAGCACAAGCTTTTATCTGACGATCCAGTATATATTGTTCCAATTTTAATCTGCAATCTCATTTCCTCACAAAAAATATAGAAAGCATAAACGTGGTATTATAACTAATACTTTCCATTACAGCTATATTCTATGATATCTCTTCAGGAGTTCCATGGAGACACACAAGTTTCAATTTTACTGATTTCGTGATAAAGACTTTATTAGGTATGGCTGCATTAATGTAAATATCCAAAACCATTGATTATTTTGTTTCAACCTTATATGTAATGCACATACATATGCTTTTAAATGCACATGTCGGAGCGCCTACGTAAGAAAACCCTGCGCTACACGTTACACACCGCTGTGCATGTTGTAGTGAGAGCAATAATTGTGGGCCCACAGTTATCTCTAAACTAATGACCTGTTGGGGGATCCACTTGGGATCGTACAGGGGCTTTGCTGGCCTCTCTGAGCCTTTCTGTAGGCAATATTCCCCTCTAGAGTGAGAGTATTCAAAGAACAAGAAAGAATAGATAGAGTAAGAATGCTTTTAAGAGAATATCATAACCCATCCGATCCAGTTGTAGGCCTGAAATTTGGTATGGTTGACTCTTAAAGCTCAAGATTAGCGAAAAAGGTTGCAAGATAACATATAAATTGGGGATGGTCTGGTATGGATTTTGAGAACCCTATGCTTTTCTTTCTTTTTCTTTGGGGGGCATGTGGCCTGGTATGGTCCAGGGCAAGGGGAAGTCGCATGCTTACTGCCCTTTCCTTTCCTGACCATACATGGCTGTATGCCTTGATAAGGAACATGCTAAAAAAGAAAAAAGTGTGGACCCTCCTCATAATTCATATCATGCTCTTAGACGTCTTGTATGGATTGGTACCCTAGGCAATGAAAACAAAAAAAAAAAAAAACTACACACACACACACATAAATAAATATACTTGTCTCCCAATGTAAATCCAATATCAATCACATTGTCCAGTGAAGTAGATCCACCATCAATCATGATGAGCAATGCCTCGATGACCCATGTCACAATGATCCTTTACTACCTCTACTCTTGTTGCAAATGACTGTTTCCTGGTTGGCTACTGAATATCTGCAAACTGGATATGGATGCTGGTTCATGTCATTGACCAAATATCACCAGGGCAATATGTGGTCTAGGATGTCACCCAGGGTGCCTTTCAACTTATTTTCAATTTTAAACAAGATACTAACTAGGCAGTAAGAATCTATCATTTAGTGGCAGAAGTGATTCAGATAATAAATACATGACTTCCAGCTGCAACAGCCAGAGGTTCAGACGGTGACCTAGTCAATCTGGCCAATTAGTTTGCCCATTTGATGAACTGCGAACAGCCTGGGTTCCAACTCATAGTCGACCCAAACTTAAAGCTCATCCCTGATGGGCTACCATATTAGACACTAGCTTAAAGGTCTCTGAGAGGAAAGCACGGGTGAAGTGAAGGGTTTCATGCATACGTGTAAGACTCGTGAGCTGAGCTGAGCTAGAGAAATTGGTATGAAAGATGTGATCCATTCAGACATGGTTTCACATATTAAAATTGCCGTCAGAAGAGAATGGAGAGTTGTATTAGTTAGTTTAAACTGGGACTTAAACAAGAACTCTGTGAATCAGTTAAATCCACAAATGTAAAAATGTTATTCACCATGGTGAGAAGATGTCCCTAAAGGTGAAGGACTAGAAAGTCCACAGAAGGTAGGGGCCAAGTGTCCATGATTTCCCTATCCAGGGAAAATACTGCATTATAGGATCAGTAGGGAGCCATAATAGATTAAGAAGCTCACAGTCTTCACACTGGTGAAGCTTTCCAGAAAGGAAGGTACCAGGAAGGTGCTTGAGGCAGTATAAGCCATAGAAGAGGCTATATCTGGATCAGTAATCCATAGGTTTAACCAAGCATAGAACGGAAATAAGATTAGACATAACACTGAGCATGTCATATTGACTAATGACGGGACTAAAAACAGATCCCACAGGAGCAGGCTGTAAAGGTTCATAATCTGAGTCAGAAATAAAGATAGGAGCCCCAGGTGTGCTTAAAGGTGAAGTGCCAAAAGGTGCAGGGGTAATGAGGTAGAAGTGGAATGTTCTGAATGTCTGCAAGTGGACTGATTTAATAATTGCACACAAACTGACAGATAGAAGTGATGATTAGTGGCCTGGAAGTTCTAGCACAGGTTGCAGACTCAGGCAGTGAAAGCAGAGAAGCTGGTGATGAGGATGAACCTATATAAATATGGGTCTTAGTATTATGACTACAGATATCAGTTCCTACAGGAAATCATTCCCAGAAACAGTAGGGGAACATGGGACAAGGTTGTAAGATGTAATAGACTTAGGGTTGCCACCTTTCTTCAAGCCAAACCCGAACACTATAGCGGCACAGGGCATTTTTTTTTCTCTTACTATACACTATAGTATTACAAAAGACCTGGGACACCTTTGGGTGGCCCAAGGATAGTAGTAATGTGGCACGCGAACAGTGCCTGTGGCCAAATTGCTCTCGCAGACATCATCACCCCGGCCCCCAGTGATGGCGATCCTGCCCCCAGACAGCTGCCTCCTGGACGGCAGCAGATTTTTGTGTGACTATCTTGGTTACTTGGGGAGCCACAGCCCCATCTGAAAAATGTGTCCAGGTTTCAGGCAGACTGAAACCCGGATACCTGATTCAAAACCTTCACTGTCTGAGTTAATCCTGGACAGGTGGTAGCCCTAGGAATTCTATGGATGAGCAGTGAATGATGTAGTAGCGTGTGATCAGAGGTTGTCCAGCTAGGTGGCACTGGTGGTGTATGAAGTCTGCATTACCTCACAGTACACTGCAGGCTGGACATACAGTAAGAGCATATAGGGTGTTCACCCTGCACTCCTCCAATCTATGGAGTCCATTCACAGTTTACAGGTCACAGCCATAGATGTGCGCAGCCTATTGCATTAGGGTGTGCACCACAAAGCTCAAACACACGAGTGTGGGTGTGTATATGTCAGAAGAGAAGAGGACAGTGTCAGTAGGGCAGAGATAGGTGTCAGTAGCTTTTCAAGATGGGTGGTGACCATGGCGGCCATTTTGAAGTCGGCCATTTTGAATCCAAATTTTGTCTTTTCAATAGGAAGAGGGTTATGTGACACATCAAACTTATTGGGAATTTCACAAGAAAAACAATGGTGTGCTTGGTTTTAACGTAACTTTATTCTTTCATGAGTTATTTACAAGTTTCTGACCACTATATAATGTGTTCAATGTGCTGCCCATTGTGTTGGATTGTCAATGCAACCCTCTTCTCCCACTCTTCACACACTGATAGCAACACTGCAGGAAAAATGCTAGCACAGGCTTCCAGTATCCGTAGTTTCAGGTGCTGCACATCTCGTATCTTCACAGCATAGACAATTGCCTTCAGATGACCTCAAAGATAAAAGTCTAAGGGGGTCAGATCGGGAGACCTTGGGGGCCATTCCACTGGCCCACGACGACCAATCCACTTTCCAGGAAACTGTTCATCTAGGAATGCTCGGACCTGACACCCATAATGTGGTGGTGCACCATCTTGCTGGAA
>BLSH010198372.1:765429-792838 GCA_018402905.1 Glandirana rugosa
TTGTATAAA
The DNA here is from genome assembly GCA_018402905.1 of Glandirana rugosa. Classification (NCBI taxonomy): domain Eukaryota; kingdom Metazoa; phylum Chordata; class Amphibia; order Anura; family Ranidae; genus Glandirana; species Glandirana rugosa. Next base: position 765,439 of record BLSH010198372.1, read on the forward strand.
AAATAAATAAAAAAAATAAAATAAATAAATAAATAAAAATCGTGACAATGGTATTATATTACTATCACAAGGGATGTTTACATTCCTTGTGATAGCAATAAAAGTGATCAGAATTTTTTTTTAAAGGAACAGTGCTAAAAATAAATAAATAAATAAAATAAAAAAAATAAATAAAAAATATGTTTTAAGTGCCACGGTCCCTGCGAGCTCGCGTAGCAAAGAAAACGCATACGCGCCCACATATGAAAATGGTGTTCAAACCACACATGTGAGGTATCGCCGCGAGTGTGAGCAATAATTCTAGCAAAAGACCTCCTCTGCCCCTCTAACCTGGTAACCGTTAAAAAAAATTTAACGTGTCACCTATGGAGATTTTTTTAAGTACCAGAATTTGTCGCCATTCCGCAAGTGTGCGCACTTTTCAACCGTAACACGTATGGTATATATTTACTCTGTGTAACATCCTCTTTCACAAAATACAAAAACATTGGGCTAACTTTACTGTTGTCTTATTATTTTTTTTTTTTTTAATAAGTGAAATTTTTCCAAAAAAAAAAATAAAAAATTGCGCTTGAAAGACCGCTACGCATCCACTCCCCCAACGACTCTCCTTTTATGTAACATCCTCAGACCCCCACCTTCTACGGCACAGTGAGTCACCATTAGGGGTGCCCAGATGGTGGCTTGGTCATCCATGATCATTCCTGCAATAGGTTCTGTTCATCACCCCCCCTACTGATTCCCCCAGATGTTCACGGCATTCTCTATAATCTTCTGTAGTCGCAACAGCATACCAATATGATGTTCTTTATAACCCTTTTGTACCAATGTACCAATACAACTTGTTCCGCATGTTCATCTGTATTTCTCTTTGAAATTCAAAATAAAAGTTGTTAAAAAAAAAAAAAAAAAAAAAAAAAAAAGACCGCTACGCAAATACCGTGTGACAAAAAGTATTGCAACAATCGCCATTTTATTCTCTAGGGTGTGTTTGAAAAAAAATATATAAATAATGTTTGGGGGTTCTAAGTAATTTTCTAGCAAAAAACAAACAAAAAAAAAAAAAAAACAGTTTTTAACTTGTAAGCAACAAATGTAAAAAAAGGGCTCCGGTAGGATAGTGGTAAAAAAAAAAACAAAACAGTGGTATAGTGGATAGCACTTTCGCCTAGCAGCAGAAGGGTCGCTGGTTCGAATCCCAACCAGGACACTACCTGCCTGGAGTTTGCATGTTCTCCCTGTGCGAGTTTCCTCCGGGTACTCCTGTTTCCTCCCACACTCCAAAGACATACTGGTAGGTTAATTGGCTCCTGTCTAAATTGGCCCTAGTATATGTATGAATGTGAGTTAGGGACCTTAGATTGTAAGCTCCTTGAGGGTAGGGACTGATGTGAATGTACAATATATTTGTAAAGCGCTGCATAAATTGACAGCGCTGTATAGGTACCTGAAATAAAATAAAATAAACAAAAAGAGCACGAAGATCACTTTACTTCAAATACCACTGATATTAGGCCAGAGAACCAAGAAACAGTTGTAGAGGGGCAGGTATCCTGAACAGATAGATACCTTTCCACCTAGCAGAGCACACTGAAAACAAAGGGGGAAATTGAAATTACCAGAAAATTTTGGAAAAGAGACATTTTTTTATTTTCCTGGTTTGCAGGAGGGAGGCCTATCTCAAGTGTTTTGTATGCTATGATATCCAAAAAACAGACTGCAGACCCCAACTGAAATATAAACAAAAAAGGTTTTCTTCCAGAATGATGAGTCATACTCCGAGAGCAGTCTCATGCTGAGTGAAAAAAGCCAGTGCTGGATCTCCTTGTTGGTAAAAAAATGATGCCATGCGTCTACAATATGGTTTGTCAAGTTATTAGACCCAGTTCTCGGAATGGTTTGACAATCACACATGTTCTGGACAGATGCATTAACATCAAATGTTTAGCACTGCAAGAACGATGTAACTAAGGTTAAAGAGAAATGGTGCAATATGCTGACATACATCCACAGTATGTAAAAACAGACATTTTCTGTTGGATGACTGTTCACCACATGAGATATCATAAATTTAACTCAAAATAGATGTCTTACAGTTTTGTTATTCACATACTTCACAGTAACATTTCGGAGTGATACTTACAGCACTGCTGGGGCTTCCAGGCTGAATCCTTAGCTCTGCCAGCACCCATATACCATTTGTGAGTTTGATGGACTGGTACAGCATGTCCTGACCTTCCACTGTACGCCGGGCCACTGTGAACACGTTGCTGGCCTGCAGCTTATTACTTACAGAATCTGCGAAAACATAGTATAGTGAGGCTTTAGTATAGAAAACAAAAAAATATTAAAGCGGAGTTCCACCCAAAAGTGGAACTTCTGCTTTAAGGGAAGGTGCCCCCCCCAACATGCAACAATTGGCATGTCATTTATTTTTTATTGGGGGGGGGGGGGGGGGACCAGGGACCCTATTTTCACAGGGCCCCAGGTCCACTTCCTCTCCTGGTGCCACAGAACAGGAAGGAAGTTCACCCCCCCCCCCTCAGCGATCTTATGGGACAAGTCACAGGTCCCAGAAGATACGCCAGCCATTCACAGGGCGCAGCTCGACTTGCGCATGCGTGCCCGGCTTTGAAGCCAAAGCTGGGTGCCCATACCTGTGATGTCGGAGCCCTAGAGGAGAAGGGGGAGAACAACAACGCTGTGGGCGGCGGCATCACTGGAGCCTGGGACAGGTGAGTGTCCAATTATTAAAAGTCAGCAGCTACACTTTTTGTAGCTACTGACTTTTAATAGGGTGGAACTCCGCTTTAAGAGCAAAAATGGATATTACAAGATGTATTTCAAGAGGTTAAGAAATGTAGGGCAACATAACAGACCAGCTAAGTTAAAAAAAAAATGCATCAGATCTGGCTTGGCAATTTGCCAGAGCAAAAATATTTTTAAAAAAACAGAACGTCCAGCAGATAGGGGGTAAAAAAATAAGCGAAGTAGAAGCTTAGGGGAGATTTACATAGAACAGCCAATATCTACTTTGCTGAATCTACTCCGAAACAGCAATCTTTCTTAAGTGGACCTTGCATCAAAATCTGTTCATTCAATAGCAACCCAGTCCCCGAGGTGGTGATGTCACAATTCTCTAAGATTATTGGAAAGCTGAATATTCCAAATATTGCACACCTTGACCTTTGGGATTCTCAGCACTCCCACAATCATGCTGGAAGGATTGTGCCCTCACCCTCATATAGGGGCTGAGGGCTTAAGGCAAGTATATATTCTTAACTTGCACACAGGAAAAAAGCTGCTTTTACAGGCATTTGACCCGGGCGGTGATGTCAAAAGAAGAAGGGGCCTTCGGATGACGTCAGCAGGTGGCCCCGCCCCATACCAATATAAGTCAATGCACAGTGCGGACACAGCATTAGTGCGGGAGAGAGCACTGAGTAAAAATCGGAAGAAGCACAGAGAAAGAAGAGAGGCAGAAGACCTGGCAAAAGAGCAAAAAGACCTAGCAAAAGAGCAAGAAGACGGCAAAGACATCGTAGAGAGGAGAAGAACTGGGAGAAGACATCACCGGGGGAGGGAGAAGAGCTGGAGAGGGGAGAAGAAATCTGAAGACGCTGGAGTTGATTTAATAAAATACTTTAAAAAGCTGTGTAGTGTATGTTTTTTTTTTTTTTTAGGTGAGTGGGTAGGGGTACAATGTATCCCATATTCATTCCCATAGGGTGGGGGGCCAGGATCTGGGAGCCCCTTTGTTAAAGCTTTCAGATTCCGATAAGCCCCCTGCCTGCAGACCCGGACAAGCACTGGCCAGGGTTGTCGGGAAGAGGCCCTTATCCTTATCAACATGGGGACAAGGTGCTTTGGGATGGGAGGGCAGGGTCCCCCAAGCTCCAAAGCACCCCCCCCCCCCCCATATTGAGGGCACACGGCCTGGTGTGGTTCCGGAGGGGGGGGCTCACTCGTTCCCAACCCCTTTCCTGACCTGCTGGGCTGCGTGCTTGGCTAGGAGTCTGGTATAGATTTTGGGGGGGACCACCACGCCATTTTTTTACAGTTTGACACGGGGTTCCCCTTAAAATCCATACAAGGGCCTGGTATGCTCTTGGAGGGGGAACCCATGCAGGTTTTTTTTTTTTAAATTTGGCAGGGGTTCCCCTTCAAGATCCCCAGAGCGCAAGGTGCCTGGTATTGTCGGGATCAAAGTCGGATCCCCGTTCACTGAAGTCGGACCGATGTAGGACCGTTGCAGGACACATGTCCCACAGCAAAGTAGGATGAAAGTCTGATCATTGATTGAGCTCAATCAAGCTCAAAAGAAGCTGCTCCTGCAGGCTTTTGAGCTCTTATTTTTTTCTGCCTGGAAACTCCCCTCCATGTTAGCCAATGTATCCATACACACTATGGCTTTTTCAGGAGTTTGAAAAACATATGCTCTTACAGGAAGAAAAACCCAGACCAAACTTGCGTTTCTGAGAGGAGCTTTCAAGCAGAAAAGACGCCCAAGTGCCCAAAAACGTGCAAAAGAGCATGAAAAAGCTCAAAAGAACAGGAAAAATGAGGGAAGGGTTTGTGGAAGAAACACTTATGCTAAAGAAAATCTCAAAGGAGCTCAAAGAAGGTCAATAAAAACGTGTAAAAGTACAAGCTTCTTCAAGCTAAAATAAAAGCTCAAATGCCTGTCAAAGAAGCTCTTTTTTTGAGCTGCAGTGTGCATAATAAGCCCTAACAGTCATGCTGTGCAAACAAACCAGAATGTTAACGAACGCTTACTTTCAAAATATAACCAAAATTAGTCCACACTTACTTTCAAAATATACTTATATCAGAATGCATAGCAAGACTTAAAATGACTCATGAGTCACATTCTTTCTACAATGAAATACAGGCATACCCCACTTTTAAGTACACAATGGGACCAGAGCATGTATGTACAACAAAAATGTACTTAAAAGTGAAGCAATACCTTTTTTCACTTCTCAATGCATGTAAATACACGAGCTCTATGGAAAATCTTGGTCAGCTTGACATGGCACTGCTCCAGGTTTTTTAACATTGGCGTCTATGGTTAATCTTGGTCAGCTTAACATGACACTGCTCCCGAACCATAAGTGACAGGGACACCAAACTTGGGGAGCACGTTAAAGGGACCCAGGACTACGACATGGTAGATTACCTAGGCAAGCTGGCTGACCACAAAATCGGATATGTTGTAATCCTGGGTTCCCTCTCGTTGCTCCCAAGTTTGGTGTCCCTGTCACTTATGGTTTGGGAGCAGTGTCCTGTTAAGCTGACCAAGATTAACCGTAGACACCAATGTTAAAAAATTGAATTTTACTAGGACTCAGTGCTGACAGGACAGAATAGGGCCCGTACCAAAGAATTGTATGTCTGCAGCAGTCTGTGTGTTAAATCAGAACTATATTCACCTCCACTTCAGCGTTGTAGTGTCTTTCCAGTTGGTGACATCTTCAGCCAGACTTCTTCCGGGTTATGATCTGCAGCCATTTTTAATGGCTGGGCTGAGATTGTATGCTGTGTTGCACGTGCCTTGAATGTAAATGTTTTGGGAAACTGGTAAAGCAGAACTAAATTCACTGATTTAGCTTTTTCCCAAAAACATTTACAGTCAAGACATGCTGTGATTGACAACTGTCATATTTGCTTGTGCTCTCAACTGAACTGTCAAGCCATCAAATGGCTGGAATCCTACCTGATCACATGTGCAGCACTATGGCAATTCCAGTTCAAACAGAGATTAAAATGGTAGTTTCTTGGCTGTATAGGATGGTGGGGTTTAAGTCTGCTTTAAAATTAATAGGCTTAGTTCTTTTTTAACAAATCCCACCCAACATGGAATTTGAGTGCATTTGCAGCATGTCAAAGAAAAAGAAACAAGCAACACCATATGTAATAAAAGGAAGCCCAACTATTTTCTGCATGTACGTCCAGCCATTTATAAAATGGTTTAATCTACAGTTAATCATCATATTTGTTAGTACCAGATACTCACCAGAATTTGGGGGGCACTCTCTAATCTGAAACTGTGCCTCATTCTCATTGGGAATGTCTTTCCAAGTGGCCAAAAACATCTGCCTCTCTGAAAGAATAAAACAAACTTCATGGTTAAACTTGCACGTGAACACATGACAAGAAGAAACTTCTTGTTTACAGTGTAAATCACAGGGTATGACAGCTGACAATTCTTAACAATCCTCACCCATTTTCCCATCTTCCACAAACAGAATGTGCAGAGGATATACTACACTGAAGTAAAACACATCAATGTTGTTCTTTACTGCCACCTATGGAGAAAATGGATCATATGCATCAAAACATAGTTTGCATATAAACAACCCCAATACTAGTTGCAAGTTGCAACATTGTGTAAAATCTACATAAAAACAGAATGCAAAGATTTGCAAATCTCATGAGCCATATTTTATTCACAATACAAATTAGAAAACATATCAAATGTTTAAACTGAGAAAATGTACCCTTTTAAGAAAAAAAAGAAGAAAATAAGGCCATTTTAAAATTGATGGCAGCAACATGTCTCAAAAAAGTTGGGAAAGGGCAACAAAAAACTGGCAAAGTGGTACTAACAAGGAAGAGCTGGAAATACATCTTGAAACTGATTAACTTAATTGGCAACAGGTCAGTAACATGACGGAGTATAAAATGAGCATCTTAGAGAGTCAGTGTCTCAGAAGCAAAGATGAGCAGAGGTTCGCCAATCTGTGAAATTGTCCAAAAAATTTCAGATTTTTTGTTCCTGAACGTAAAGTTGCAAACACTTTAAATAGATCCTCCATCTAAAGTACATATCAAAATATTCAGGGAATCTGGAGAAATCGCATTATGAGATTTGCAAATCATTGCATTCTGTTTTTATGTAGATTTTACACAGCTTCACAACTTTCTTGGATATGGGGTTGTAAGAATATCCAGTCATACAGAGTATAGTTTGCAATGCTTTAAGAAAATGTATATATGGACTAACCTGCAAGTTATTAAGAGGATCCATTTTCATTACAGATCCAACTGTATTTAACGGCAGGGACACCTCAGTAGACTGATTGGGGGCCAATGGTGTAAGAATCTGAAGTGGAGCAGCAGGTGCCAGCCCAAAACTGTTAAAAAGGAAAACAAAAAGGCTCATCAATTGGTAAAAATGCAATTCCCAAGTAGAACACCGTCTCCATGAATACTGGGCAAAGATTCTTTACCTATTACGATTAAATTGTATGGCAAAATCACTCATGACCTGGAGGGCACGATTAGTGAAAACTAGATCCATAAATACAGCACCAGATCTGCGGGCAAAAGTACCACTTATCTCCAGGCCTTTACCTTTCATGGCATGCAGCCATACCTGAGAGTAAACATAGGTAAAAAAAATTACATGTTGCAATCTGTCTGCTGCAGCTAAGGGTATGGCAAGAGGTCAAAAATATCACTCACTGATTTTGGAGCCACATAAGCACCTAAAACTGCTCCTGTTCCAGTTCCCAAATCAAATAGGTCGCTAAGTCCTCCAGAAAGGGGTGCACCAAGGGAGGCCGGTGCCACTGGAGGAGCCATGAATCCTGTTGATAGCTGGTTAACACAGGAAAACAATAATTCAGAAAGCTAATGTGTGAGAATATTGAAATAAAGAACAACAAAACTAGAAAGGATTGCATAAGAAAGCAGGGTATGACTGTGACAAAGGTCAGAAATATTCAATCTTTTCAATATTCGTTTTGTTTTATAAAACTGGCAAATCTCTAATTCAGGTGCAATGTGTAACACAATCAACATATCTGCATAATTTGGTTTGCGAGTTGCTGTGTCCCCACAGGGGGTCGGGTGTGTGGCTCCCTCAGTAAGGAGGGAATAAATGATTGTATCATGCTGGGGAAAAAGGCAGACGCCTCGGCACCACAAGGTGTGTGACTGCATTCACAATACCACAGATAACCATGAAGGGGGCAGACTGGGCAGTCTTTACTTTTAATGTTGGACAGAGGAGATGATGGCTGAAAAGTCTCCTTGGGAGACGAGAAATGATGGATGAACGGCTGAGACTGATTTTGTTTTCTTCACTGCAGGGACTTTAGTTCTGTGGGGCTTTTCTCCATTTGTCCTTCAACTGCTGCTTGAGTGAAGCTGCGGCCAGGACACACAGCCCTCCCTGGACCTACCATGGGTTTGTAAAGGACATCTGCCCTCTGGACCTGTTTTCCCCTGCCGCTCGGCTTGGACTTCCCCACTGAGGCTGCTGTTGATGGGTGAGTCCCTGAACCTTTGCTGTGTCTTTTGTCTGCTGACCGGCTACTGGATGCGGAGCTCGCTGTGTGACCTTCTGCCGTGTGGACTACCAGCTATCTGTAACCCTGTGGGATGTTCTGCTGTGTGGACTACCAGCTGACTGTAACCCTGTGGAATCTTCTGCCGAGTGGACTACCAGCTATCTGTAACCCAACGTTGTTCAATAAACGCCCGTGCGTCGGGTTTTGGAGTGATCTGCCTCCATGTGCTCTCTCTCCGCGCTCGTAGTTCTTAACAATGACAACTAATGCCACCTTTCAGAGCAATATTCGGGTTGTACCACATACATTTATGTACAATCTGACAAGTGTAAAAGCCAGGCAAACAATATGCAAAGCATTAAAGTCTCACGCTGTGTTTTAGTGAACTTTAAAATGTTTGTTTGTGCAAAAGCTGGTCCAAACAATTTCCTTCACCAACACATGCAACAGTTGTCAGCGCCCTATGAACTATTTTGTAGCCTCAGCTAGACATGGTATACAGTGCTGTGTTCCGGCAGTGGGACAGTGCTCCCAGAAAAAAAAGCTACATATTCAAACAGAAGCAACAGTGCTGCTACCAATACAACATACCGATGAAAAGAGCTCCTGGGTGCCCGATCCACAACCATTTCACTGAGTGCATATATAGAAAGATGATCCGCACACCAATAGCTCTTAAAAAAATGTCCTCTTTATTCAGAAACCACAGTCCACAACCACAGATGAAATCAGTTATCTGTGGTTGTGGACTGTGGTTTCTGAATAACGGTGAAGATTTTTTAAGAGCAACTATTGGTGTGCGGATCTTCTTTCTATATAAGCTGAAGCTACATACAGTTCATACAGCGCTGACAGCTGCTGCATGTGCTAGTGAAGGAAGTTCATGGAGTTAGGCTTAAATAATTCAACAAAAAAAAATATTAAAAACACAATGTGACATTGCTTTCAAAGATGCAAGATCAGTGCATTTCGTATCATGAAGCCCTTTTAGAACATTTACAGCACCAGGAAACTAGAAGTACAGTAAAATGACTTACTGTGAGATTTGGACCTGTATCTCCTCCTCCCAGCTGTAGAGACAAAAAACAGGGGAACATTCAAAGCAGGAAAAGGTGTTTGACTTGTAAAACATCTGAAATGAAGTCAGTAGGGGTGTCCTAATGTCCTTAGAATGTGATGAGAAATTCTGGTGTGATTTTCTCTGCTAAATGTCAAAATCTTTCGTGGATGGTTCATTTCATGAAGACCTTGAAAGCTTGTATTTGGGGTTACACAGACCCCACAAACCCATGCAGTGTAGAAGTTAAGGACTCCCTAGCATACCCCTTCTGTGTCTTCCACAATCTTTGTAGTTCAAGCAGATGGGAAGGGAGGCAGAGCACAGGCAACCAGAAAGAGGCAGGGAGACATACACAAAAGCCGCAGAACAGCAGGCAGGAGCAGCATAGGAAAGAACATTGACAAAAAGAGAAAAAAAAAAATGAAGAAAGGGATCAGCCCAGATACACTATGTAAGATAGATGTATTCATTATTAGACATTACTGCCCCCACAAGACAGTACAAAATATAGAGTCATATCACATGTATAAGTTACAGTATTGCACTGGAGGAGAGATCATCCACGGTTTACATACCAGGCTGTCCAGACCTCCACCCAGGAGATCCACACCACCCAGAGGTACAGAGCTTGTAGTTAGGGTGGGTCCACTGATAGGAGGGGCTAAATCCAGGTTTAGAAGGTCCCCAAGAAGATCGCCTTGGGAAGGAATGACTGCAGGATGTGTTTCCACTTGCTGCTGTCCTGCAGGTGCCACCTCTGGACTCTCTGCGCTCTCGCTACTGCGATTAAGAAAACAAAGAAAATTGAATGGATTATATGCTCTTTACACATTATGGATAAAATAAAGCAAACATGCTGTATTACTTACATCATTAACACAAAACGAATCACAGATTTATAAATTCAAAGAATCAGAACACACAAATCCTTATAGGAATATGACTAAATACCTGCCTATTTTCCAATAAATACTGGAGAGCACAAAAATACTTACGAGCCTGTCCGCGGTGGCAACCTTTTGGGCACAACACCACGGCTTCCCTCCACAAAAGCACTTGGAGGCTTGTGGTACACAGAAGCTAGTGTACCAATGTAACAGATAAGTTCCTCCAGCAATGTGGGCTCGATTAGGTCAGTTTCCTCGGAGATGAGAGGCTTTTCTGCCAGGACCACTTCTTTGGCAGCAACTGGGTCAGTTGACAACAGTCGCCAGTAGATGTAGCCACGGTCTCTTAAGTCAGGGTTATCAGAATCCTGTCATTAAAGAGAGAAATATGGAATCAGTTGAACAGTAGATAATTGATAGTCTCAATTACACCCAAAGTAGTTTCAAGGTGCCACATCCCTATATAGTTTTATCAAGAAGGTAAATTAGTAGCCTGGGATTTTTAATTGGCACCAAGAATATAAACTGAATGAAATATCACAATATTTATGAATACGAAGTCTTAAGAATTATTTTAAGAATTTGTACTAATAAATATTGTGAATTTTAATTCAGTTGTTTGTATTCTTGGTGCCAATTAAAAATCCCAGCCTACTAATTTACCTTCTTGATCAGTTGAACAGTAGTTTCCAAAAACCTTGCGCCTCTTTTGATATGCACAGTAAAAGAAGAAAAAAAATCATTACAGAATAAAAAAAGAGTATGTTTATTTGTCAGCTTATAGTTACAATTAGGATTGGGATATGTATTATAAGATTGCACTAAATAAAAGCATTTATGTCCTTCAAATAAAATAATGGAATTTTTTTAGGTTGTCAAGTTATTTATTGTCAAATTAACGGAACTGCTAAATTTGGTCTGGGCAACAAGGCTTGAGTGAACTCTGAACATGGAGGGGTTTAACCACTTGCTGTAACTGCTTCTAATTATATATATTATAGAGAACACACAACAGGAAATGTTGGAATACAGTGGCCAGAAGCACCCAAAACTCCTAAATGGACAGAAGTTGGAAACTATGGCAGGATGAGTTCACTACTGGAATATCCAAGACATATTAAATTAGTTGTAAAGACTAAACTTTTTTTCTTAACCTAAATGCATTTCCTTGATTAAGGTAAAAAGTGTCCCAGTGTTTGTAAGCCACACCCCCAACGTCATCTGTAGCAGCTCTCTCCACTCCCTGAATTCAAAGAACAGAGAGGCAGCAGCTTGAGCCATTGGCTGCTGCTATCAGTCAAATCCTGAGAGCAGAGCTGAGCTGAGCTGAGCTGCGCTGCGCTGCCTCTATAGACGCACACTGCCAGATTTGTAAGGCGTCTGCACGCCCCATAGGTGGCAGCTTCCAATGGTGGTGCACAAATAAGAGGAGAAGCCAAGATTGCCGGTGTAGGACCCCCAGAAGAGGAGGTTTGGTGGCTACTTTGTGTAAAACCATTGCACAGAGCAGGTAAGTATAACATGCCATTTACAAAAACATTTTTAAGAGTCAGGGGCTCACTCAGCCCACCAAGCTCTACATACAACTAAAATGTCACTTTTGGACGGACCAACCCTTTAAAATGGCCTGAATCTAACGTGTTCTTTATTACACTTACCTGTGTAGCTAAACTAAGTACTTGTTGCACCAGCTCCTGCGTTTCTGTTGGTTTCTTCAAAAACAGCTTCACAATGGCAGTTAGAAGTTGTAGCTGGACCTAAGAAAAAAAAAAATGTTATTTGCAAATCTGTTAAATATGATGAAAAAATCAGTGTAGAGCAAAATGAAGCAATGCAGAATTACTTTTCCCTTTATACTGCTGTTGTGGGTTAATCAGTAGGTAAACTTCAGCAATATTTTTCCCCCCCTCCAGGCAGTACAGAAAAAAAAATACAAATTGTCTTCACAGCGTTCACCTTACCTTTATAATATGTATTCTTATCATTTAAAAAGTAAGGACTCTAGGACATATGATCCCATAATATATATATTTATATATATATATATATTTTTTTTTATTACATACACAAACATTATACATGTATATAAAGGAATGACTCTTAGGAGTCCTTGCCCACTGAACACACCCCATGCATGTAACGGTCAGGATGACAGCCATGATCTTAATCTGTGCAATGCAGTGGGGATGGGCTTCTATTGGGAAAGTTACCTCCAATGAAAGCTGGAGGGAAATGCAGTTAAATTGTACATAAAGCATATTATGCTTTTAATATACCCATTCAAGAACCTACTTGTATTAACTATCTTACTAAATGTCAAATGTGTGATTTTCAATACACCCAATTTCTATAATTTATTATGGGCTTATCCCCAGATTTAGTAAGTATGGTCCCAAAGGCTGGGCTATCTGACTCAATTAACTTCAGTTAGGCTCTCTTTTTCCTCCCTTGTTATTACTTCAAACTATTTTTTCTGAGGGAAGAATGACCTTTTCTCATGCACACTGCTGCTGGTAAATGGACGTTTGGGAGAAGTTTTTTTCATCTACCCCTGAACTCTCCACTATGTTATCTTATCAGTACATGTACACAGGGTCATTTATAGTCATTTCTAGGGAGTTGAGTTTACAAGCTTTTTTTGGAAGCTCAAAAAAATGCATTCGAACGGAAGGTTAGAGGCCTTTGAAATGCCAAATCCCTGCAACAGATTGTAAACGCTGCTAAACAAGGTAACTCCCGTTTAGCAGCATTTTATTTACAGGCGTTTTCATTAAAAAAAATGCTCCTAGACACAAACGCGGCATGTAAAACGCGGCTAAACGGGCGCTTTTAAGCGTCGGCTTCTAGCTGTCAAAATATTGTTCTGGAGAGGTTAAAAATGCGCCCCGTGTACATTAAGCTGGAAGCTGTTAAATATCAGAAGTTCCTTATGAAAAAGTTGCTCAATACCTGGACCTTGTACCTGCTCAATACCCTGACATCTACCCAAGAACTTATGTTGCCGTTTAGATACTCTTGTTGTAATACAGAGAAATTGAAAGACTCTTGGGGTTTTTTTTTTACTTGGAACACACAATAGTATGATATCTTGAAATGTATCCTTGTGACCCATTCATGGATCTTGAAGGATCAGTTCACCTTAGTAATGTGTTACAACCATATTTAGGGTGTAACATGTTACTAACTACTCAGCCCATCACCATCTCCCCACACCCGCTGTCACCTGGCCACGTCATTCATTCACATAGTATTGTGGCTGACGGCTTGTAGCTCTCAATGAACTACCAGGATGCTGTAATTCATTAATGCTTCTTGGTAGTTCATTGATGCTTCTTGTAATTCAGTAATTTCCTGTCTGTATGAGGTACGGGCAGACAGCTACACTGACAGGTCTGCAGGAGCCACAGACTGCACACGCAATCTGCTGACTGTGGATGCAATGCTTTGCAGGCTCTTAACAAAAAAATAAAAATAAAATAATGCACATTTTTTTTCCTGCAAAAAGATGGGCATTTACTATTTTTCTAAAATATGTTAACTCAACCTTTAAGGCAGAAAGTGATTGTTTGATTGCATGAGAGGGTGAATATTGATGACTTATGTAAAAAAATATATGGATGGATGGATAGATAGAGAGAGAGAGATTATATAGAAAGGACTCTAGGATATACAAGTCCTTGGCCACTGAGCACACTCCCATGCATATAAACAGTCAGGGCCTGCTTTCAGGTTGACAGCTGTGATCTCAATCAGTGTAGCATAGCGCTGGGGGTCCTAAAACCTGGGGCATTCTATTATGCAACCTTGTTTAGAAAGTAGGTTCTTGGTGGGCTATAGGACCACCTTTAGCCTAGTTTATGCACGGACACGCAGTGTTCTTCGGTTTAGCATTGGCTACTTTTGTTCAATTTCACAGCAAGCCTTTTTATAGGATTCTATTCCCCTTTTTATTTTCTTCTCATCTTGAAACAATATATGAATAATAGTCCTGAATTGACGTATGTGCTAGTATCATCATTACTATGTCTATAGTGAATGGACCATCTCAACTACGGTACTTCATGCTTTTTGCATGTTTCCATCTTCCCTTCCGGGGTGGAGATGTTCGTGGACAGTCACTATAATATTGTTTAGTCATTGTGTGATCAGAGTACGATGGCTTTTGATAATCCCCATTGTAACACAGTTGTTTGACAATTATTTGTTCAAGTTAATACTTTGTCTAAAAATCATTGGAAAAGAAAGTAGGTTTTTGGTCCCACCCTGTGTCATACGATTATTTATTAGTTACATACATAGCGCCATCAATTTATGCAGAGCTTAACATATATATTGTACATTTACATCAGTGCCTGCCCCCAAGGAGCTTACAATCTAAGGTCCCTAACTCACATTCATCCGTACACATACTAGGGCAAATTTAGACATAAGCCAAATAATCTATCAACAGGTCTTTGGTGTGTGGGAGGAAATACCAGGAGGAAACCCACGCAAGCACAGGGAGAATATGAAAACTCTGTGCAGGTAGTGTCGGGTTGGGATTTGAACGGACGACCCTAGTATTGCCAGGCAGAAGTGCTGACCACATAGCCAACTTTCTAGCTCACCCTCTTATTTTTTTTTATAACAGAGCTCTCAGGACTTCAGGGTTCACAGTGTACTAAAGAAGAGAACTGTGGATAAATACAGGCACTTGCTATGACACCAGAAAAGTGGTTTACTGCAAACCTTCACTACACAATTGCTGTACACAGCTGAAGTACTTAGGGTAAATCAAAGCGCTGGAAAGTGTCTTGTTCCCAGAAAGGTAGTTGGGTTCCATCTAATGACAGGTTTGCGTTTAACCTTTTCTTTTAATAGTTGTTAGTGTTACAACAGCATGGAAAAAAATGGCTCACCTGTGTGCTCTCGTCATGGAAACCCTCTAAGAAACTTTCCAGCAGCTCATCGGCATTGTCAATGCGCTCTGCATACTCCCCCACAATCCAGATCATGGCTGCTCTTGCTTCTGGCTCATCCAGCGAGTCCAGGTTCTCACACAATGTAGAGATAACACTTTCATATCTTTAGTAGGAAAAAGTGTTACAAAAATGATCTACAAATATCAAATTATGCTTATTTTTCCTATAGATAATGTGGACTCACAAGGTGTATAATAACTATAAGGGTTAAAACCATATGTCCTAAACAATGAGAAATGGGGGTCTGCTTGCCAAGAGAGACTTACTTGTTTGGATACTTCCTGAAAATGTCCTTTATCACTACGATAGCTTCCTGGACCACATAATTCACCTTGGTCTGAATAAGATCCAGTAGTGTACTAACACAGCGTTCTGCAGATTGCTAGAGAGGGACAATGAACGGAATTATTCATGAACAGTTATTTCTTTTTTGCATTGTTTTATGAGCAACTACAAAAAATATATAGTTGAAAATGACAATTTAATTGAGTTACCTCAACTTTAATGGCACAGCGTCCAATTGCTCTTACAGCTTTCCTTACGAAGTCCACATCCACTTCAGTGGCATATTCCTTCAATTCTGCAAGAACCTAAAAAAGGAACAAAACTTGATTTCTTAGCAAATATATACTGGTCAGCCATACCTTTTAGTCTGGTATGTTTCCCTTTCATTGCCAAAACAGCCCTGACCTGTTAAGGCATTGAAGCCACTAGACCTCTGAAGTTATGCTGTGGTATCCTTTAATTCCTGCGAAATGGGGCCTCCATGGATTGGATTTTTTCAGCAAATCCCACAGATGCTCAATTTGATTGAAATCAGGGGAATTTGGAGGGCAAGTCAACATCTCGTTTTTGTGTTCCCTAAAATTTTTTTGAACCACTTTTTCAGTGTAGCAAGGGGCATTATCCTGCTGGAAGAAGCCACTGCCATCAGGGAACAGGGGTGGATCTGGTCAGCCAAAATGTTTAGGTAGATGATACAGGTCAATGAATATTGCCCATATATATCATGATATCTATGTATGATATAGATCAGATCAAATCTTCTTCCATTGATTCACGGTCCAGTTCTGATGCTCACGAGCCCATCTTAGGCGCTTTTGGCTGTGGAAGCATTTCAGCATGGGCACCCTGGCTGGTCTGTGGCTATGCAGCCCAATACAGAAGCTGCAATGCCCATTTTTCTGCTTTCACATCTTCAGGAACAACATGTTTAATTGCTGCCTAATATTATCCTTTCAGATGCCATTGTAATGAGATAAAATTCACTTTACTGGTGAGTGGTTATAAAAGTTATGGCTGATTGGTGTAGATCAACTATTTGGGCTATACTTCTCCTGCAGGCCACAGGAGTGCAGTATTTTCTGCACCCCTGTGACCCGTTTTCAGCAGGCATCAGGCTAAAGTTACTCAACGGCACCAGGCTTAGAGCAATCCGCTGAGAGCCTGAGCCAGCCCCTCCCACAGCCCAGCACTCCAGAGAGCGCTGGAGGGGCAGCGCAACGTGATCAGTGGTGTCTGAGCGCTCAGTTCTCACTGCAGAGCTGGCGGGGGACAAATGCGGCATTGGATCGATGCTGCATCCACTTAGGTGAGTATAAATATTCGGGGTGATTTTGAAGCCCCTACTTCTCTTTTAGAGCAGAACTACAGCCTTACCTTAGGTTTGCACAATTGTGTGTGCATTGGAAGCTGTAGCAAGTGAGATAAAGCCCACCTCATTTACAGGCTGAAATACATCATCCCCAGCCTATCTCTTGCCTGCTTCTTTCATTTAGTGGACTTCAGTTCTTTCAATCACGGTTCAGTATCACGTGTGCACGTTATCTAGAGCGGGCTGCATGTGCAGCCTGTCTAGGAACACTAATTTCAACAGACTGACATCCACCTATAAAGGCATTTTAATATTTGCATAAGAGCTAGCCCAATGTTTTTATGAGGGACTAGACTCGGAAGAGGAGCCCTGAGGCAGGGTGTGATGTTTCAGAAAGCTATGTACAACACCCTACTGGCCCCTCCTATTGGCCATGATCTGTTCGCAATGCAGCACATCATTAGCATGTTGATGAGGGATAAAAAGGAGAAACCAGGGAAGATAAAATATAAGATTAAATATTAGCTAAATGTAGAGAGTAGCATCATAGCCATATATTGGTTTTAGTATGTCAGACCTTAATGAGATTAGAATTAATGGCGATAAAACGGTAGATCAATTATATTTGCACCATTACAAAGCAGGAAGCATAACCTGCAAATATGGTTGTTCTGTTTTACATATGTTATTAAAAAGTATGCAAGCTTTTTAAACAAAGCTTCCTTTTTCATGTTACTGTCTTGACAGTAAGGCAATATCGGCTTTACTAACCTGTGCAATATTTGCAGGCGATGCCAGTCTGATCATGATATCAAGCTTTTCCAGTTTAACATAAATCGGGTCATTATATTTAACAAAGAAAACTTTCATCTCGTGCTTCAGGATCTCTGGTCTGTGAAAAAAATTAGCACAACAGAATGAACATCAGCTATTAGTTTACAGCAAGCACTAATAATGCTGCTCAGCTTAGAACACATCTTACCGTTTCTGCACAATGAGGTTAATGTTACGCAATGCCACATACTGCAATTCAGGCTCAGCAGAAAGCAGTGTGACTAAAGGAGGGGCCAGTTTCTTCAATAACGTCCCATAATAGTCTAAATCTTTGGACAGCATCTCCATCAATTTCATCAGCACCTTCACTGCTGAAAGCACCACGGCTGAATTTGCGTGCGAGAGGCGTGGTGTTACTCTTTCACATACACTGTTGGAAATACAAATTGTAGCTGAATGATTTTGCCTCAAACATAGATTAAGTCTCTAAGCATCTTTAATTATTAATAAATATTTAATGTTCTTTCTAAAGACAGCAACAACTTATATTATAAAAAAAATACAGCTGCTAAGTACTGTTTGTAATATCCCCCTTATACGCCAAAAAAAAACCACACACACACCTTTCTGGGTAATTTACCAAAAGCTCCAACAGTCATAACTCATAAGGAGAACGGTGGCTACCCCTCAATAGCATATTATAACTGGAGGGGTTTAAAGCGGTTGTAAACCACTGGCCTTTTTTTTTTATTTTTGGGAACCTGCAAGGTAGTATGCATCACATACTAGCACATTATGTTATGTTAAACTTAATGTTAAAACTTACTGAAGCCCTCCCGTGCCGAGAAGTCAGTGCTGCAGGGGCTCCCATCTTCACCCGTCTAGCTTCCGGGCTCGCAGACTGGCCGGAGTCGCGATGATGTCTCTCCCGCACATGCGCGTGGGAGCCGCCGTTCCTTCAGAGTGCATGCACCAGTGATGTCACTGGCTTAATGTAATGTAAATATCTCCTAAACGGTGCACGTTTAGTAGAAATTTACACTACCTATAGGTAAGCCTTATTACAGGCTTACCTATAGGTAAAAGCAAAAGATGGAAGTTTACTTCCTCTTTAAGCCAGCAAAAAATAAATAGGCACAGTTTCAGTGATATGATACAGATGCTCAGTGATTTATCTTAAAGCTGTGTTGTCAGCCATCATAATGTATAGCTGGTGGTTGGCAGATGGGTAGTCAAAAATTTTAACTTGCTGCATTAAACCATTTCAGCAGCTTCATGTGTATCAATTTAACCATGCTCCTTAAAGTATACTGTATGTTGGGCACAGTTTGTATAGAGCAAGGAAGGATTTGTAAATTCTGCTTGTTTTTTACAACTATCTAGGGTACGGTTAAAAAGTAATGCTAACAATTATTTCATCCATCTGGTAAAAGTTGTCTGCAAGACAGGACATGAAGGTAAGGCCCCTTTCACATGGGCCCGAACTGCGCTTAAAGTGGAGCTTCCTCTTTGAGGACTCCTAACCCCCTGACATGCCACATTTGGCATGTCATTTTTTTTTTGGGGGGGGGGGGGGGGGGGGGTACCTAGTTCTGACAGGTACCCAGCTCCCACTTCCGCTCAGGCTGCCTAGGTGGCTTGAGAAGAAGTTCTCCTCTCCCCCTCCCTCCCTGCAATCTTCTGGGACGTCATAGGTCCCAGATGATTGCCTGGCCATTGAGAAAGCGCAGAGCACACCCAGCTGTGAAGTGGCAAGCTGTCACAGCCAGGTGCACACACGTGATGCCGGCGTGGGAGAGAACCGTGGGTTCGGGCAGCCACATTGCTGGATGGTGGGACAGGTGAGTGTGTGTTTATTAAAAGTCAGCAGCTACACATTTTATAGCTGCTGACTTTTAATAAACACAAAACCGGGTGGAACTCCAGTTTAACTCTGGTTTGCTCAAAAGGGGATCTGTCCACTGACCCCCGCTGAGCAGAGTGGGTGGACAACAGATCCATGTCTGCTCAATCTATGCAGAGCAGACACAGCCCACTCTGCTCTATGGGCAGTCAAGTGTACATCCAACTGCCCTCCAATCTGATCGGGCCACATGGAGGGGGAACGGATCCCCTTTGGTTTGTTTATGCCTAATCGGATTGCAGGTAGGTGGGTGTAAACGGGCAAAAAGTCCGCTGCTCCATAGAGGAGAATGGTGGGTCCGATAGGGTCTCCCTGAAAAACATACAGGCAGACCCGATCGGCCCTCTTGTCTGAAAGTGGCCTAAATCTCTCTAATTGAGCCCCGATATAGTAGTAAAAACCTGTTAGGGATTCAAACTCTTACCCACTCTATCCAAACAAAAGTTTCAGCTGGACATATGTTTTTTCATAATGCATAACGAAGAAACACATAATCAGAAAGTGTTGCTTTGGTGCTCATGCATGTGTCCAATTCACCTTTCAACTTGCTAACAGTGTTCCTTGGCATGACATTATGTCATTTTAATGCTTTACCTCTGAGCTTCACGATCATCCTTGGGTATATAGTTTGCCAAACAATCCAAGATAAAGATCTGACCCCATTCAGTACATTCATTTAGAGCAGTCAGCAACTTGTTGATTGACTGAGGATTCAGATCCAATAAGTTACTACTTGGGTGAGATTCAGCGATCTCTGAGAGAGCTGCTACTGCATTAGCCACAACCTAGAACAAGATGGAAACACTAAACACTATATGCTATATAGTGTAGAACACTATATACATGCTAACGTATATTTTTAGAATACACAGTTACACACAAAAAGTACTCACCATTGGATTGGAATCAGAGATAAGATCTTTCAATGTGTCCAGGAAACCCTGGTCTTCCACTAGCTGAGCATTGATGTCATGCAGTTTGGCTACACAAACTGCTGCTGTCTTGCGCACATATGGGTCCTCATCTTTCAGGCACTTACGAAGTGGTTCACAAAGATACTCTGTGATTTTGTCCACACGTATACAACCCATAGTGCGTACAGCTAAAGCACGGATTAAAGGGTTGGGGTCTTCACAGTCCTAAGAAAATTAAAAAAAAAAAAAAAAAATTTAAAGAAAACACATCCCCTTACATTTCAGTTGAATCGTACTGGGGAATATGTATGCCACCACTGCTGGTTTTACTTATAAAAATGCTTGTCGCCTTCTTGTCATGGAGATCCAATGTATTCAATATTCTCAGACTTTGCATGCTACAGAATGTGAAAAAAAGCCACGCTAGTGTATAAAATGGGATTTTAATAAGAACTTACCGTAAAATCCTTTTCTCTGAGTTCATTGACAGAAGCAGCCTCTATTCAGGACACGTGGGATATGTACCTTTTACTAGTAGACTAGGCAAAACGAAAGTTTAGAAAGCAAAGCTGGCCCCTCCCAGGGGGCCATCCTTACTCAGCACATAACCCCTCAGCTCTGCATAGCATATCAGTTTGTAACAAGCCATTCAAACACAACACCGAGGGGTGGGTGCTGCCTCTGTGAATGAACTCAGAGAAAAGGATTTTACGGTAAGTTCTTAATAAAATCCCATTTTCTCTTACGTTCATTGACAGATGCAGCCTCTATTCATGACACGTGGGGACGTTCCAAAGCACTGTCAAACAAGAGGGGTGGGTAAACAATAACAACTGTACCCAAGAGAAAGCTCTTGGGAGGCGCCAGCTGCGCCTACACCGCCGCCTGCAAAACTTTGCGGCCAAAAGCAGCATCCGCGGATGCTGACACATCAACTTTGTAAAACTTAAAGGTGTGCACCGAGGCCCAAGTAGCCGCCTTGCACACCTGAGACACCGATGCTTGGTGTCTAAATGCCCAGGAAGTGCTAATCGCCCTGGTGGAATGAGCCGTGACCGGAAAAGGGGGGACTTGTCCCCGAACAGTATACGCATGGGTCACGGTCTGTCTGATCCAACGTGAAACAGTGGCTGACAAAGCCACCAACCCCTTGCGCGGCCCATCCGTCAGCACAAACAGGGCATCAGACTTCCTAAAAGGAGCCATAGCTGCCAAATACACCCGCAACGCTCTCACCACATCCAAGGAATGCAGAGCAATCTCCTTAGGGTGGGACGGATGCGGACACAAAGAGGGGAGGACAATGTCTTCAACAATGTGAGAAGAGGAGACTACCTTCGGAAGAAACGAAGGAGACGGATGCAGCACCGCCTTATCTTTATGTAGGACCAAATAAGGGGACCTACATGACAAAGCTGCCAATTCAGACACCCGCCTAGCGGATGTGATAGCCACCAAGAAGGCGACCTTTTGAGACAGCAACTGCAGGGAATATCTTCTCATAAGGAGTTTTCTGCAGTACAGAAAGTACCAAGTTTAGATCCCATGGCGCCAGGGGCGACCGTACCTGAGGAGCCACATGACGTACACCCTGCACAAATGTACGGATCAAAGAATGCGTCGCCAAAGGATGCTGAAACAGAATCGCCAGAGCGGAGAGCTGGCCCTTGAGGGTGCTCAAAGCCAACTTTTGGTCCAGGCCTTGTTGAAGAAAGGCCAGTACCCGAGCAACTGCAAAAGAACGAGGGTTCCAACGCCCCCGACTCGCACCAGGCAATATATGCTTTCCAGGTGCAATGATAGATCTTGCGCAAAGTACACTTGCGTGCCTTAAGCATAGTGGGGATCGCTGATTCAGAGACTCCCCTGTCCCTTAGTACCTGGGACTCAATAGCCATGCCACCAAAGCCAGCGAGGGTAAAGCAGGGTGCAAGATGGGGCCCTGCGACAGCAGATCTTCGCCAAGCGGGAGTCGCCAGGGAACGTCTGTTACCATCCGCACCATGTTGGCGTACCAAGGTCGCCAAGGCCAATTGGGAGCCACCAGGATTGCCGGGATTCTCTCCACTTCTATCCTGCGCAGCAACCGCGGTAGAAGTTTGAGAGGAGGAAAGGCATACAGAAGCCTGTACCGGGATCCCCGGGGCCACTAGGGCATCCGTGGCTGCCGCCAATGGGTCCCTTGACCGGCACACAAAGGTCTTCACCTTGTGATAGAATCTGGACGCCAGGAGATCCACATCTGGCGTGCCCCACCTTTCGCAAATCTAGCGAAACACCTCTGGATGCAGGGACCACTCTCCGTGGTCCAGCTTTTGGCCACTTAGGAAGTCCGCCTTCCAATTTTCTACGCCCGGAATGTAGATGGCGGAGATTGCTGGCACGTGAAGCTCTGCCCACCTCAGAATGTGGGCTGCCTCCGCCGCTGCTGCCGAGCTTCTTGTTCCGCCCTGATGGTTCACATACGCCGTTGTCCGACTGAACCCGAACCGGGAGGCCGCGCAGCCTCGCCGACCAGCGGGAGACAGAGCCTGATCGCCCTCAGCTCCAACACATTGATCGAAAGTTGATACTCCTGCGCCGACCAACGGCCCTGAGCCGACAGGTGCCCCAGGACTCCTCCCCAGCCTGAAAGGCTGGCATCTGTCATGACTATCAACCATTCCAGGGGGAGGAACGACTTTCCCATGGTCATTGCCGGGGCCTGAAGCCACCAAGTCAACGACCCCCTGGTCTGATGATCCAGCCGGATCAGCCGATCCAGAGACAAAGGAGACCTGTCCCACTGCATTAGTATTGCTCGTTGCAGGAGCCGGGTGTGAGGCTTACGGTATCGCCTTGAAGGTCGAGACCATGTGCCCCAGCACCCGCATGCAGAAACGTAAGGAGGACCACCGCCGTGACAACAGGGTGCGCACCGCTGCTTGCAACGCCAGCAACTTGTCCGGAGGTAGGAATACCTTCGCCTGCACCGTGTCCAATATCAGACCCAGATATTCTAGGCGACAGGACGGGGTCAATGTTGACTTCTGCAGATTGATTAGCCAACTGAAGTCCCTCAGTGAGGTCAGGGTGATGGCAACATTGTCCTCCGGAGCCGACTCCGCTCGCAGGAGAAGATCGTCCAGGTAGGCTACCACAGCAATGCCTCTCTGTCTCAGCAGAGCTAGCAACTTGGTGAAGACCTGCGGAGCAGAGACCAAGCCAAAGGGGAGAGCCACAAACTGGTAATGAAGGTCCCCTACAGCAAAGCACAGGAAGCGCTGGTGCCTGAGACAAATGGGAACGTGCAGATATGCGTCCTTGATGTCCAGGGACGCCAGCCAATCCCCTTGGTGCAGGGCGACCACGACCGAACGGACTGACTCCATCCTGAATTTGTGCGCCTTCACAAAGTGATTGAGCGCCTTTAAGTCCAGAACCGGCTTGACACCCTCCCCCTTCTTTGGTACCACAAAGAGGTTTGAATAGAAGCCGGGAATCTCTCTGCCGGAGAGACTGGTACAATCACCCCCTGTTCGGACATCGACCACACAGCCCCTAGCAGAGCAAGCCGACGCTCCGGAGGGAGTTTTAAATTGGATGGGAAGAACCTGTCCGGGGGTCGGGTGCTGAACTCTATCTTGTACCCAGAGGACACCAACTCCTGCACCCACCAGTCGGAGATGCGAGCGGCCCACCGGTCCGCGAACCCCAGAAGTCGGCCCCCCCACCCGAGATTCGGGCGGGGGCAACCCATCATGCGGAGGAGGACTTATCCTCCGCTTTTTCGGGCTTGCGTTGCCAGGACGCTTACCAGAGCCAGACTTGCCGGGCCAGGAGTTCCTGCCCGCCTGACCGGGCGCACGGAAAAAACGTTTTTGCCCAGAGGGCTGAGGCCCCTGTTTGCGGCGCTGGTCACGCCGCTTGGGTTCCGGAAGAAACGTACTCTTCCCACCGGTGAAATCCTTAATGATTTCATCCAATTGAGGCCCAAAGAGCCGCCCACCTTGAAAAGGAAGATCCGTGAGGCCCTTCTTGGATGCGTGGTCACCCGACCAGCGTCGCAGCCACAGCAGGCGCCTAATAATGATTGCAAAAACCGACATTTTTGACAACATCGGTACCAAGTCCAGAGCTGCGTCACAAAGATAACGAAGCCCTTGCACCAGGTGGTCTGCTCGCTGCACGGATTCAGGCGAATCTACACCGCCCCGAACCTCACTCCACTGTACCGCACACTCAGTGAGCGACTGAGCTACCATGACCGACGCCAAGGCCGGTCGCATGGCTGCCCCCGCCACCAAAAAGAGTGCCTTGGACACTGCTTCCGTCCGCCTATCAGCCGGGTCCCTAAAGGAGGGAGACCCCTCCAGGGGAATAGTTGTTGCCTTGTTCAGGTGAGCCACTGGCGGATCTACCACTGGGGAGACCCATTTCTGTGACAGGCTGTCCTCAAAAGGATAGCGCACAGAAAAACGTTTTGGCAGGGTAAAGGAATTTAGTGGACGTTGCCAATCCTTATACACATACTGGAGGTAGGGAAACCCCCTAGGAGCACGAGAGGGCTTCTTGGACCCAAACGTATAGGCAGACGCCTGTGCCTCTCCAGCCTGATCCAGGTGCAGTGAAGTGCGGATGGCCACTACCAGGGCGCCCACCAGCGCCCTTTCGCGCTCCACCGAGGCCCCCTGGTCCTCCTCCCCATCGGAAAGCTCCAGCTCTCCGTCTGAGAGCTCCACAGGGGTCCCCGTGACCCCAGAGCCCCCTTCCGGTTCCGAGTCCTCCTCAGAGGATTGCGGGGGGGGGGGCGCTTTTTGGGCCCCCCCTACACCAGTCCGATTCCCCCCGGGCGAAAAACTCCTCCAAGATGGAGGTTAACTGATCTAGGGGACCAGAGGTCCCAGCGTGGCCTGTGCTTCTGCGGACCCCTCCGGAGAAGCAACTGTCGGTTCAGCCGCCATTGCGCCACCGCCAGGACACTTGTGAGGCCTACCAGCCATCACCCCCACAGTGCCACCCCCTGCAGAGCCTCAGGACTGCCCAGTAGGACCCAGCACCGCCGCTCCTGCACCCCAGGGAGAAAACCAGCAATACTTGCGGAACCCTGCGCCACTGTGCTTTAAAAGAGGCCGCCACTGTCTGCCAATGCCACCGCTTGCTGTGCCGCTGCTGCTGAGCTGCCAATGCTGCGTTCCCGGGAAGAAGGAATGGCGCCAAAAGCACATGTAAAGTCCCATACAGGGAGACTAATCAAAAATGGCCGCCACAGACACTAGAGGCCAAAACTCCTCCAAAATGGCCGCGACCACGGCAAAATGGCGACGGCCGCGACTCCTGGAAAATGGAGCAGCCCATGCCGCGAACAGCAGCAAGCGATCGTCAGTGCG
Organism: Glandirana rugosa; assembly: GCA_018402905.1. NCBI lineage: Eukaryota > Metazoa > Chordata > Amphibia > Anura > Ranidae > Glandirana > Glandirana rugosa. Next base: position 791,198 of record BLSH010198372.1, read on the forward strand.
AGCAGCCAGGACATCAGGCGAGCGAGCGTGCGGGGGTTTTTTGGGGGAGACACAGAAGGTGAGGGACCAGTGCGCCTGATCCCCCCCCCACTGGGATGGGCACCGCTAGTCGCCCCCCCTCCGCCACCAGGGGGGTGTCACTCACCCATCCAGATGGGCGTAGCGGGTAGCCACCCGGTGCAGACCTTCCTTGGGGAGGGATGCTGCCGGCCAAGCGACCCCTGGCGCAGGCCACAGCCTGGACGCTGGGTACGCAGGTGGGGCGTTTAACCCACCGGCGGTCCGCACAGAATGGGCAGGATGCAGCGGACCCCGCCATAGCTAATGGTGGCTCGCATCCGTCGGACGTGCTGGGGAGATGGCAGGACAATGTACATCCTTATGGTCCCCAGTCGGCTACTTGATTGCAGTCTTCATCAGAAGGCTTACATAAAATGAAAAAGACAAAAAAGAAAAAAAAAAAACAAAAAAAAAAAACAAAAAACTTTAGTGGAACCGCAGTTCCCAGCAGGGAACCAGGTCTAACTCCTTGCACTAGGCAGAAGAAAACTGATATGCTATGCAGGGCTGAGGGGTTATGTGTAAGGACGGCCCCCTGGGAGGGGCCAGCTTTGCTTTCTGAACTTTCGTTCTGCCTAGTCTACTCCTAGTAAAAGGTACATAACCCAGGTGTCATGAATAGACGCTGGGTCTGTCAATGAACGTAAGAGAAAAATATTTTACAATTCAAATAGCAGCTGAACACCAAACACAGACACCAGGTTAAATCAAACATACATGTCAAAAAGTGCAGCACTCAGAGTGAGATATAATGTGCAAAATATCAAGAAATAAATATGTAACCAGGGTTAATCACTCAAATAGTACAATTAAAAATAAATGCATGCAATCAGTGATATAAAAGTTCATTAAACAATAAAGTGCTCTTGTGCAAAAAGTTCAAATGTCCTGGTTTCTTCTCACAGGTAAACCAATCCAGATGCGCGGTGATCATGCATCCACCACAGAGACAACCTTCACCAAAAATGAGATAGGGGCTTAACCACTTCCTTACCGGCGTATTGTAAAAATACGCCGGCAAGGTGGACTCCCCATCCTAAGTGGACGTCATATGACGTCCTCTTGTTTTCGCCGCTTTGCGGGCCCTCAGGGGCCCGCATCGCGGCGATCGGGGACCGGCCGTGTCCCTCGGGACCCCGGCCTTCCGTGATCGGGGTAAAGAGCCAATAAAATTGGCTCTTTACCGCGTGACCGGCTGTGTCCTATCACAGCCGGTCACTGACATCAATGGCGACTGAGCGGCGTGCACGCCGCTCGCGCGCGCCCCAGGGGGCGCGCAGCGCGGCGATCGGAGGGCGGGCTTGTCCCTCGGACAATGCCCGACCCCGATCATGGTAAAGAGCCAATAGTATTGGCTCTTTACCACGTGACCGGCTGTGTCCAATCACAGCCGGTCACAAAATGACGGGAATCCGCGGTAACGAGCTGTTACCGGGTTCTCCCCTTCACACACCGATCGTGTGTGAGGAGGAGATAGCGGTAACAGCTCGTTACCGCTTACTGTCAGCACCAAGCACACTGATTGCCCCCCCCCTCCAATAAAGAGTACCTGTCACCACCCCATCAGAGTACCTGTCACCT
>BLSH010198372.1:798153-809569 GCA_018402905.1 Glandirana rugosa
AAAAAAAAAAAAAAAAAAAAAAAATTTCCGCGAACATTCTGACGAATGCATTAAGGTAGAAAAAGAATTCTGCCTTTGGAACCACTTCAAATGTGTGGATTTAGTTCTGCTTTAAAGCTGAACTCCAGCTAACACGCTTTAAAGGGGCTGTAAACCCTCAAGGTTTTTCACCTTAATGCATTCTACGCATTAACCACTTAAGGACCGAGCCTCTTTCTGAGATTCGGTGTTTACAATTTAAAATAATTTTTTTTTGCTAGAAAATTACTTAAAACCCCCACACATTATATAGATTTTTTTCTAACACCCTAGAGAATAAAATGGCGGTCTTTGCAATACTTTATGTCACACCGTATTTGCGCAGCAGTCTTACAAGCGCCTTTAAAAAAAAAAAAAAAAAAAAAAAATCACTTTTTTGAGTTAAAAAATAAAGACAACAGTAAAGTTAGCCCAATTTTTTTCCAGACTGTGAAAGATAAAGGTTACGTTGAGTAAATTGATACCCAACATGTCTTGCTTCAAAACTGCGCCCGCTCGTGGAATGGCAACAAACTTTGGCACTTAAACATCTCCATCAGCAACATTTAAAAATTTCTACAGGTTACCCGTTTTGAGTTACAGAGGAGGTCTAGTGCTAAAATTATTGCTCTTACTCAAACGATCGCGGCGATACCTCACATGTGTGGTTTGAACACCGTTCTCATATGCGGGTGGGACTAACGTATGTGTTCGCTTCTGCGCGCGAGGCCGGTGCACTTTAAAATTTAAAAGCATGACAGGACCTCTTAAATGTGAGATCTGGGGTCAAAAAGACCTGAGATCTCTCATTTACACTAAAATGCAATTTAAAAAATAATAAAATGAATATAAAAAAAAAGATTCCCCTTTAAGAGCATTGGGTGGAAGTGACGTTTGACGTCGCTTCCGCCCTGCAATGCTATGGAGCCGAGTGGGGGCCATCTTCCCCTCAGTCGGCATCCAGGCATTGAGGGGAGAGAACACGACTGTCTCCACCACTACCGATGGCTCCGGTAAGTGGCCGAGGCGACCAGAATGCGGTGTGAGGGGGCCCTCTCCCCAGCTGCTGCCATAAACAACAGTATTCAATGGCAAAGCACCACCATATAATGACGGCGGGTGGTCGTGAAGTGGTTAAGGTGAAAAACCTCCTATATGATGCAGCAGCCCCCCCCAAAGCCCCCCCTTACCTGAACCCGGTCTTTCCAGTGACGGGGATGAGCACACCAGCTCCAGCCGGTGTCTCGGGTCTTGACTGCACAGAGTGATAGGAGCGCAACCATTGGCTCCCGCTGCTGTCAATCAAATCCAATGACGCGGGAGTAGGGGGGGCAGGGCCAAGTCCTGCTGTCTGTGTCAATGGACGCAGCAGCAGGACATGGGAGCACGCCCGTATGAGTGTCCCCAGGGAAATCGCTTCTCTGTCGGGGCACTTGATGTGAGAAGGAGGCAGGAGCGCCGCTGGGGGACCCCAGAAGAGGAGGATCGGTTCCACTCTGTGCAAAACCGCTGTACAGAGGAGGTAAGTATAACATGTTTGTTATTTTAAAAAGATCTTCTTCCTTTTAGGACAAAGGCTTTACATAAATGAATAAAAGCGGATCATTGTAGGCACCCCTGTCAATGGTAAATGGTTTGTCTCAACCCTCTAACTGCCACTTTTGCTGGACAGCTTGGTCTGGTAAAGGACATTAAACAATAACAGACTTAAAAAAAAAAAAAAAAGGATTGTTGCCCATCACATCTAAATGACTGGTAAGCTGAAATATATTCCTTTTAGGTTTAATGTCACCTTAAGAAAATGTGACAATTGGTGCTGATGTGGGACTGCTGAAGAAGAAAATGTAAAATTAGCAGATAACCATTTTCCGAAATGCCTGACTTAGCACAGTCAGTCAATCACGTATGCAATGACTGACAACCGGATGTTAGTAAAAGCCAAGTCAACTGTTCAGACTAAGAAACCTCTTCCATTTTCCACTAATCAGCCAGAGTGGAAACTATTCTTCTTTCACTGGATGAAACCAAGCAGAACACCAGACCCCAGCCATCTTCAATTACACCAGAAGCACCGTGAAATGGAACACCTCCAACTCACCTGACATCCTTCCCCACAGTCATAGAGGCAATGACTTTCTTTACAGCCTCCTTCTTCTTTTCCTTCTTGTCGCTGTTCAGTTCTGCTTTTAGCTCAAAGATCTCACCTGCAAGTGTGAAATATAAACTTAGCGTCTGCAGCGATTTCCAAAACAAAACAGTTTTTATTTCAGACCTTCCAAAATCCCTCACCTTTCTTGGTGGTTGTGAAATACTTCGAGTCTGTCATGTTTGCTCTGGGCTTTCACACCTAGCTGGAAGGAGAGGCAAAATGTCAGTGAAATAAACAGGGAATCGTTATTCCGAGCGGTCAGCTGACTTTACAGGAAGGAGAGAGGCTACGCTACCCCCATTCAACAGGAAAAAAAACAGAGACAAGGTCAGAAGGGGAGAGACACAGGATTAGATAAAACTATGGCTACAGCAAAGCAACATATCCTCCACCCAAACTTATCACTTATTTTGCAAAAAATTCAGCCTGGACAGAATGATAGACCTAATCAGAAAGAAAAAGACAGAGCCTCCAAGAACATGCTCGTTTGTGGACTTGCCCTTTCATTCATTACTGTCAATATGAGGTAGAATCGGTTGGCTTATTTTATAATGTTTCCAAATGAATAAAAATAAAGTGTCCGTGGTTCTGAATGCAGTTTGGAAAGATAACTGTTTCATATTAAAATATATAGGCACCTAAGCGTTCATCAATTAATAAGTGCCCCATCGTTGGTGTCGCTGGGAGCAATAGTGCCCCATCCTTGGTGTGCTGGGAGCAATAGTGCCCCATCCTTGGTGTGCTGGGAGCAATAGTGCCCCATCCTTGGTGTGCTGGGAGCAATAGTGCCCCATCCTTGGTGTGCTGGGAGGAATAGTGCCCCATCCTTGGTGTGCTGGGAGGAATGTTTCAACATTTATATCAGTGTGAGGAATAGCCCTTTAGGTCTGTAGGATGAATCTCTGAGGGCAGACTAAAGGCAAGCAAAGGGCCGCATCTGGCCCATGGGCCACAGTTTGGAGACTATTGTTTTAAAAGATCTAAAACATTTGCATGATTATCCACCTGAGAAATAATATGGCTTAAATACCATATGCAGGTTTTCAACTACAGAACGTCACCACAAAAAATTAATACTTGGTAGTGACAATCTTCAAATGGAGTGACGCAGAGACTCCAATGAAGGGGTCGATTCTGAAATATGTCTGGAGTGGAGTGACCCAAATTAATCTATTGCCACTACTAAGTTCAATATTTTACCTGTAATTTATTTTTAGTAAACATACCTTAGGGCTCTTTCAATGAAACAATGAGTTGTCTGTGGCCTAATCCAGACCTCAGCAAACACCCTATTGAACTGTTCTGAGATTCACTGAATAGGGTGTCTATGGGCTAGTCCAGACCTCAGCGGAGGCCCTGTCAAAGTTATCAGAGATTCAGTGAACAAATAGGGTGTCTATGGGCTAGTCCAGACCTCAGTGGAGGCCCTGTCAAAATAATCTCAGGTTCAGTGAACTAACAGGGTGTCTATGGGCTAATCCAGACCTCTGTGGATGCCCTGTCAAACTGATATCAGGTTCAGTGAACCAATAGGCTGTCTATGGGCTAGTCCAGAACTCAGCGGAGGCCCTGTCAAACCGATATCCACTAGCTGGAATGGATCTTCGGCCTTTTGTTCTATAAAAAAAAATCATCCCAGAAAAACCAAAATGTGCCTGTTGAACACACAGATGTTATTGCTTACAGAGTACCATGGCTTCAGAATGTAACTTCTTGGGTTTGGGTCCAAATCTATTTTTCTACCTTTCACATCCCATGTATGAATATTACAAATACTATGAAGCTGCCAAAAAATACATTCATATTTTTGTTCTGTTTGTGCATTTAATCCTGAGTCAGTCAAAATTTGAGATGTGGATGGCCCTGTTGGCACCACACACCTAGACAAAAGTTGAATGAATGCTTTAAGGAGCCAGATGGAAACTGGTTCGGTCTAAGGTATTCAAGCAGCCATGGGCATTGCAGCTTCTTGAATGCAATAGCATACAGTGTAGTTTCGTCCACCCATGCGGTTTACCTTGGATGCAGGAATTAAGTGATCCCTCCAGTGAGCTGAATGAGAGAAAATTAAGACTGTATGGCTAAGCATTAACATGTTGTAAACACGGCTGATGCAAGGGGACATTTTTGTTTAGGTCCCTTTCACACCGGTGCGACCCGATTTTACCATGATTTTTGCCACAATTTTACCACGATTTGGGATCAGTACGACTTTGGTCTGACTTTGTTGCAACTTTGGCTCAATGAAAACATATTACAAAGTCATACAGAAATCGCATCTATATTATTCAGGTGTGATTTGCATGAGACTTTGAGGGTATAACATTGAAGTCTATGGACCTCAAGTTGTATCAAAGTTGGACCAAAGTAATGCAGGGACTACTTTGAAGTCGGCATGACTTGAAAGTCATACAGATATGAACGGTACTCATTGGAAATAATGGGGAATGACTTGTCATGAGGCTTTGCAGTCCCAAATCGCAGGACAACTTGCACGAGTATGAAACGGGTCTTAGTTTGATGCTAAAAAGTGTGCCTGATTTTCATCCCATATGAATAGAGTACAATATTTTTTTTTATCATACATACAGTATATAATTGTTTCTGCCCAGGTCTGCTGTTGGATATTTTTGCTAAAGATACACTAACACCATTATTAGTGCCCAAAATTCCTGCTGAATCTAAGAGATAAAACTGTATTGAGTTAATAACTAAAGTTGTGTATGTGAATGAGGTCTTGAGGTTCATTCACATGGGGGCTATGGCAGTGTGAATCAGTGGTTTATGTATCTGGAGCCTCCTGGAGCTGTGTGCAGTCAGCCTATGAGTACACAGCAGCAGTACGAACACAGCCACAGGTCCTAATTTGACAGGCATGCGTGTGAAGGTGTATGACCCCAAGCAGACAGTGTGCAGATCAAAACCTGTGGCTGTGTTTTCGTACAACTGCTGTGACCTCAGAGCAACTGGCGTCTCCAGCCACACAAACAACCTACTCCAGAGCTCGACAAACCCCGGTCGCCAGGGCGACCAGAAATCGTGTCCTGGCGAGTGGCTTCCGATACTTCTCTCCCCTCACTGTGTAACTCTGCCTAAGCTGACAGCTGTAAAGAAAAAAATAAATAAAAAAAACTGGGCAGTCTGCCAACACACTAACTATAAACACAAGATACAATGTATCTTTGTGGAGATCAAAGGAATTTACTCTGGCCTCTAAATAAGGGAAGTTTAACCACTTAAAGACTAATCCTTTTTTAACATTTGTAGAAAAAAAATATTTTCTGCTAGAAAATTACTTGGAACCACCAAACATTATTTATATTTTTTTAGCAGAGACCCTAGAGAATAAAATGGCGGATGTTGCAATATTTTATGTCACACGGTATTTGCGCAGCGGTCTTTCAAATGCAATATTTTTTGGAAAAAATACCCTTTAATGATTTAAAAAAAAAAACAAAAAAAAACTAACACCTTAAAGTTTGCCTAATTTTTTGTATAATGTGAAAGCTAATGTTACACCGTGAGAATCGTGATCTTTATTCTAAGCATCAAAATTGTGATAAAGCCCTGTGCACCAACAACAATTACCACTCTTTATGCAGCTGAGCTCCAGTATTTCATGGTGACCGGAAACTCATCAGAGCAATGAATAGTCACAGTGGGGGATACACATGTAGGCAGGAAGTGGCTGCAAAGAGGCAGCAGCAGATCAGCAGCGTTCAAATACTTCTTTTCATCCTTTTTTTGTATTTTAATTTAAAGTGTCACTAAGGGTTCATTTAGATGTGCAGTAGAGACATGTATTTGCCACCCTTAAGCTGCATTAGGCAGCAGATTAGGTGGTTTTACATGCCGCAGTCACGATGCATTATTGGCACAATGAGGAGTTTCCCCCATAACAGATTTTTAGTGTCACTCTTTCTGTCCAGGCTATAACCCTGAAGTATCAGTGTTACGTTGGAGTGATTGACTGGCTGCTCTGCTGTGAGTAAGGTGGGGGTGGGGCGCATATTATTTGCCTTATCCCGGGCGCTGACAATCCACACTACACTAAAAAAAACTGACTCCTAACTTTTTTAGCTGGCTCCTAGATTCAAAGCAAATTTGTCAAGCCCTGACCTACTCAATAATGCTGTATGGGTCAGAGCACATGTGTGAATGTGCCATTTTTAAATTTTTTTGTTTGCACAGCCCATGCTGCCAAACACACGGGAACACACAAATGCAGGCGTGATTTTTAAAAGTGTGCTGCACCAAACCCCATGGTACTGTGGAGAAGAGCAAAGTTGTATAGAATGGAGCAGGGATATGCAATTAGCGGACCTCCAGCTGTTGCAAAACTACAAGTCCCATCATGCCTCTGCCTCTGGGTGTCATGCTTGTGGCTGTCAGAGTCTTGCTGTGCCTCGTGGGATATGTAGTTCTGCAACATCTGGAGGTCCGCTAATTGCATATCCCTGGTAGAGGAATGAGAGGACCAGTCTGGGGAAGAGTATTTGGAAGCCCAGCTACATAAAGACATAGATTAAGGTGATGGGAGAAGATCAGACAGCTAATGGAACGGCATCCAGCTGATCGGCTGTGACTGTCAGGGTGGTAGAGAGAGAACAGGGAAGAATATAAAGGCTGAGAGGACAGGATAGATTGGATGGAATGAGCACAGGAATGAAGGACTGTAGGGACACACCGGGACACAATCAGAGGTAAATAGAAGGCAACATGAACAAGTCAGACTGGCAGAGCAAAGAGTGCAGCCAACATTCAGAACACTGAGACACTCTATGAGAGAATGACAGGAGGCTGTGAAACGAAACGTAACTTAGTGGCTGCAAATTGGCTTGTCAGCTGCCAAACACAACCCTCACTTGAACTGACGGGGCTAGGCCCTGTGCAGGAGGGCGGTGGTATCCCCTTATCAGCAGCCCTGTTTTTGGGCACATCCAGGTCTCCCAATTATCAGCTCATGCTTAACTGCTATTACCCAACTCCCAGAAGGAATACTAGAACAAGAACCTTACTGCCTAATATGACAAGGTGGGCTCCATCCTGAAATTAAGAAACGACCGAAATGGAGCCATAGTAGGCTTTCCTATTAAAGAATTCCACACTTGCATAATGCCAGCCTGCACAGACTAATATAATTGTTGATCCTCTGGCTGAGACTGTGAGCTGGTTTATATCTGTTGAAGACCAAATATCAAACCAGACCCATAGTTCTGATAGATACAGTCAGTGTGGTAAAAAGGAAACCTGATCTCCAAGAACTCTATGCTTAACAAGTGCATTTGTGTTTTTCTATAATCAAACCGTAATCAAATTTTCTACTATTCCTCAGCAGCAAAAAGTACATTTACAGGAACCATTGCAGGAAGAACAAATGGTGACTGTCTAATTTGTAGGATATCCTCAATAGAAAAAATCAGTCAAAAAAAAAAAAAAAAAAAAACTGGGCCTAACAATGGGGAACTAATGTGTGTACACAGTTAAGTTTCAGTAAAAGCTGGTAGGACAAGCTCAGCCACTTCCTCAAGGAACCGAGACTAGCCCAACCAGGTCTTGGAACTCCCATCTGATATATTATTATTATCCCCACTAAAGAAGTGACATTGTCCAAAAGGAGTGAAACCTCACAGTACAAAAGGCTTGGACAATCCTATATGCTGATCAGCCACTGCTACTGAAAAACAGGATAGTGCCACACAGTTGGAGGCTTTTCTATTATTTTCAATACAAGCATGTTTCCTTGGCTGCTCAAAAGTGCCTGCTGGTTCCTAGATTAGAGTTCTTTTACAAATATTTCCAACTCTGCTATCCAAGATTTTACACTTGTACTCGCATATAATAATAATAATATAGATGACCATCCCAAACAGGGTGCTGTAGTCATACAGAAGAACATAAACCCCATAATACACCAATCTAGCTATGCAAAGATCCATCTCTGTAGTCATTACAGGCAGTCCCCTAGTTACAAACATCCAATTTACACTTAAAGCAGAGTTCTACCCAAAAGTGGAACTTCCGCTATAAAGGAAGGTGACCCCCCGACATGCCACAATTGGCATATCTTTTGTTTGGGGGGGGGACCAGGGACCCTGTCTTCACAAGGTCCCAGGTCCACTTCCTCCCCTGGCACTGTGACTCAGGGAAGGAAGTCCACCTTCCCCCCTCCCTCTTAGCGATCTTCTGGGACACGTCACAGGTCCCAGAAGATACGCCTGCCTGTCACAAGGCGCAACGCGACTCGTGCATGCGCAGTGCGCGCCCGGCTTTGAAGCCAAAGCCGGGTGCCCACAGTTATGATGCGGCGCCGCCGAGGGGAGGGGAAGAAGAGCGAGCCCTTGAGCGGCCTCATCGCTGGAGCGAGGGTCAGGTGAGTGGCCGATTGTTAAAAGTCAGCAGCTACACTTTTTGTAGCTGCTGACTTTTACATGGCTGGAACTCTCCTTTAAGAATGGAGACAGCATGATGTCACGCTGGTCCCAGAAACCGCCGGGCAGCCATCTTGTTGCCACCTACTGTCCAACAGACCTGTCAGCAATCCCACATCACTGCAAGGCCAATTAACCCTTTCCTATGCTATCCAACACTTAAAACAATTTTGGGCTGGGGTTACACTTCAAAAATGTACCCAGTCCAATTTACATACAAATTCAACCTAAGAACAAACCTACATAATCAGCTTGTTCATAACCAGGGGACTGCCTGTACAAAGACTCAGTTCACACTACTGGAATGCAATTTGGACTCATTTTACAGTGTGACTTTGGTTGCGGTTTAGATGTAGTTTGCATACTCTATGGGGCCAAATCGCAACAAAGTAGCACATGGCCTTTTCCCAAATCACATCACTGTCACATCACTGCTGCGCTGATTGATGTAGATGGGCACCATTGGAAGCTGTGGAGGATGTTATTTCTATTGTCATGCCATTCAGTATGAACCAAGTCGCATCTGAAATCACATCAGTGTGAACGAAAGGCCTAATGGCCCATGCATACGATCAGAAAATCGTGCGAAAAATACCGCATTCAACGCCAACGTACGATAATCTGATCATTAGTACACAGCTTTCGGGAGCCAATCACGACAGTTCCTCCTATATTATCCAATAGCCCAAGCATGAAAATTTCTCTCATACGATACCAGATTGTACAATTTTTGTTTAATTAGTACAGTTGTCATCCGAAAATACAATACAAATACATTACATCACTCCCGAATTTTTATTCTGTCATACGAGAATTTACGTGACTTTAGTAAACTTTTAATTTTTTAATATGAGACTAACATGCAAAAAAAAAAAAAGAAAAAAAAAAGGGCGATCATATAATCTCATTGTGTGTACCAGGCATAAGGATGCCATCCAAAGTACACTGTACTTGTTTCTTTACAGAAAGGTACCCTCTTTATGAGATGCCTAGTGGGGTCCGTCATCCATTCCATCTCCCAACTATGTGTGGCACAATTCAGACACACCACAACAGGTAACAGATCACACTACTGTAGAGGATTCATTCACAAAACATTAAAGCCCAATCTTTCCACATTTACACTTTAGTGCACTGCTATACGTTTCAGGTGTACGATTCATCCCAACACAAGCCTGTGTACATCCGACTGCCCATAGAGGAGAATAGAGGGTCCAATCGGGTCCGGCTGAAAAACAGACAGCCAGACCGGATCGGACCTCTTGTGAGAAAGGGGCCTAACTGTTGAAGATGCCACAACTACAGAGGGTGCTGCTGTCTTCCAGGTCTGGTGCTCAACCCTGCCCTGTTGCATAGTAACCACAGGGGGTCGCTCGCTCGGCAGAAGTACCATTCAAAGAATGCCTTGTATTTTTCCCAATGAATACAAGGTCTTCTATGGTTGGACGAGGTAGAGTTTGTGATGTTGCCGACTCGCCTCCCCACCTCACCTGATCAGAAAATGCTTTGCGTTAATTAAGAGGGATGCAAGTTATTCTCTGAATGGTGCTCATGCTGATTGAGTGACTGACTGTAGTTACTATGCACCAAGGCAGACACTGCACTGGATCGGAGGGTAGAGAGGATCATTGCAAAACTGGCGAATACCACAGTAATTTCCATCTTTAACAGGGATCAGCCAGGTAGGAGACATGCATAATTACGGGCCCATTCACACCAGGTGTGGTGGGACTGCTTTCGAGTGGCTATTCCAACGCAGTACTACTGTAAGACATGGAAGAACACCTTGTCTCCTATGTGCTTGAACTATGTCTGGCTATACTTCTTTTCAGCTCAGTGCTAAGCAATCTACTGCCTCACACCTTGCAGTGACCAATAAAACTTAAAGTGGAACTATACTCACCTTCAATCCAGCGACGTACCGTCCCAGAACTCCCCACCGCCCCCTGGCATCTTCGGGTGGCAGGCTTCTGGGGTCTCAATTGCCGGCTGCTGTCATTGGCCAGGTGAGGGAGTTAAGTCAGCTTGCCATTGCTGAATTTGTGCAGCGACACTGTACAGGGCGGACAGGCAGGTAAGTAGCTTTAACCACTTACCAACCGGAAGGTTTTCCAGCTTTAGGACCAGAGCACTTTTTGCGATTCGGCCCTGCGTCGCTTTAACAGACAATTGCGCGGTCGTGCAACTTTGCACCCAAACAAAATTTGCGTCCTTTTTTTCCCACAAATAGAGCTTTCTTTTGGTGGTATTTGATCACCTCTGCGCCATTTCTGATCGCCGCTATAAACAAAAGAAGAGCGACCATTTTGCAAAAAAAAAAAAACAAATTTCTTACTTTTTGCTAAAATTCAAATCCAAAAAAAAAAAATATAAAAAAAACATTTTTTTCACCGTTTTTGGACGATTTATACAATTCCTCATATTTGTGATAAAAAAAAAAAATCTCAATCGGCGTTTATTGATTGGTTTGCGCAAAAGTGGCCGCGTTTACGGATGATGAGAATTCATTTCTGGAGTTTTTATTTTTTTTTTATTTTTTTACAAGTAATGGCGGCGATCTGTGATTTTTAGCGGTACTGCGATATTGCAGCGGACATGTCGGATATTTTTGACACTTTTTTGGGACCATTGACATTTATTCAGCGATCAGAAATTTAAATGTCCACTGATTACTGTATAAATGTCATTGGCAGTGAAGGGGTTAACCTGGGGGGGGGAGCTAGGGGTTAACTGTGTTCCCTGGGTGTGTTCTTACTGTGGGGGGGTTGGGCTAACATGGGCATGAGAGATCTAACTGATCCCAGTGACAGGGATCAGT
>BLSH010198372.1:809579-820850 GCA_018402905.1 Glandirana rugosa
GTCCCTTTCTTGCCCCTTGGTGGCTACATTTGTGCCGCCAAGGGGCGAGACAATCATCCCCGTACTCTCTAAATGACTAGCCGCCGTGTTTACATCGGTGGTTCCCCGTTCTTTCCCTGTGGCCGCTCATCGCGGCTCGCCGGCGGACATCGGGTCCGCCCGAGCCACGGGCACACTCCTCAGGAGTGCGGGGCGCGCCCCCTAGTGGCTGTTCGCATATCGTCGCCTTTTTACGGTGATTCGCGCTCAGCATCACGACTGCCGCCATGAAAACACGGCGCACGGTCGGGAAGTGGTTAAAAGAGACATAACGTGTCTTTTACATTAAAAATACTGTTTGTCCTCCCCTTCAACTGCCTAGGTTCCAAAGAGGACATATTACCACCTGTCTTATGTGTTCCCAGGATGTGGGTATGTTTTACCACCTAATCTGGACCTGCCTGATGATACAGGGTTTTTGGCCGCAAATTGTTACTTTACTTCATGACACCATGGGCTCTCCTTTAAGCCTACACCTGAAAAACAGTGTCTGTTGGGAATATTCCCCGACTCAGACCTGGACAAATTCACGAAGATCTTTTTCCATGAAACTCTATACTCTGCTGGAAAAGTGATAGCCAGACAATGGATAAGATCTACACCTCCTCATTTTACTGATTGGATGCTTGAAATAAAGAACACTTTACCATATGAGAAATTCTTATATATTAATAGAGGTTGCCCGTCCAAATACATCAAAATATGGGATTGATGGTTATTAGGCTCCATGCACACGGGACACTTTTCAACCTCCACCGAACGTTTTATCTTGATGGCTAAAAACTGGTGTCTAATACATCCATTTTGCATGCCGCTTTTGCATCTAGGAGCGCCTGTAAACGAAACGCTCCTAGATGCAAGTTAACGCGTTTAGGGGCATTTTTCCGCATTCGGTGTCTGAACCCATTTTTGAGTGTTCAAAGAACAGCCTCTAAACGCAACTGCCTAAAAACGACTGTAAAGGAGCCTGTGTACATGTAAACGTAAGATAACATTATTTGAGTTCAGGGGCAGTTGAAATAAACGTCTCTAAATGTCCATTTACAGCGTCCCATGTGCATGGAGCCTAAAGCCTTATACACACGGGACGACGATCGTACGTACGATCGTCTCAAATCGTATGTTGGCTGTTGTATCTAGCATACTGACTGCACTACACGATCGTACGACCACAGAAAGAACGTTCAGGTGCATGTAATTGGCATCCGGACGTTCCTGGCTTCTGAGCATGCGTGTTTTGCACAATACAACTTGTTGTACCAACTGCTCTGTGCACACGATACAACGGTCGTATGACCGCTTGTTGGTACGACCAAGTTTTCTAGTCTGCTCATGTAACTCCCCTTGTACGACCGTCATATGCCGGCTGTTCTAATCGCGCATACGAACGATCGATTTAGCATACAACGATCATTCATATGACCTGTTGTACGATCGCCGTCCCGTGTGTACGAGGCTTTAGAGATATCCCTGGCCTCTCACCAATGGCATTTAAAGGGTAAGTTCACCTTTACAGAAAATCTGTAAGGTGGACTTACACTGGATCCCCTCCCCACCCCCCCCCCCCCTGGTCCCGCTGTACCTGAGGCCACCGATCACCCGCTAGGAGACATCGGGTTGCCGCTTCACCGGTCCAGGGATCTGAATTCCCCGTGGCTTAATCTCCTAAACGTACATTGTGAAGGTATGTATAGGAGGCATTCTAACCGATTGGTGCCGACTAATCAGTACCCACCTAACCCATCCTGCCAGCGGGGGAGAAGAAAAAAGAAAGCTGCGGGGGATTTCAAACATTAATCCGATGTCTCCTAGCAGGTGATCGCCAGCCTCAGGTACAGCAGGACGGGGACAGGGGGGGTCCAGTGTAAGTTCACCTTACATGTAAAGGTGAACTTACACTTTAAGGCTTCATGCACACAGGACTTAAAAAAAAAACGTCCAAAAACATCAGTAGCTTATCAGGGATGTTTTCAGCTTTTACCAGCATTCTATTACCACAGTTTTTTTGCGTTTTTAAAGGGCCAGCGGTTTTTTTTTTTTTAATTTGTTTTTCAATTGGTCTAAAACGTCCAAAAATGTTGGGGATTGACTTTTTTGAGCGTTTTTGGATGTTTTTAAGCGTTTGAATGATGTTACAGCTGAAAAACGTCCAATAAACCCCTCAGGTCTTGGGGTTTTTTTTTTTACAGCTCAAAAATGTCACTGCTAAAAACAGTTCATAACAGCCTATGTGTGCACAAACACATAGGATAACATGCTGGAGGGTTTATTGACTGTAGAAAAAATTGTCTGCAGCTAAAAACAGCTGCTAAAAAACAGTCAAAAAACGTCTTGTGTGCATGAGGCCTAAGAGTATTAGTCAACTGCATTACAATGTAAGCATATATGTACTCTTATCTATACAGACATAGGTTTTCCATCATATGTATTTGTAATTTTTTTATATATTGTGGGGATGATTTAAACCCCAACACATGATCTTTAGGGCCGGTTCACACTTGAAGCAGCGCGACTTGCAGGGCGAATCGAGTGGCCCCGCTCAAAGCGACCTCAGAGCGGCTTGCAGGAGACTTCGATCATAGAAGTCAATGCAAGTTGTGCTGAGGTCGCCCCGAAAATAGTGCAGGAACTTTTTTTCTAAGTCGGAGCGAAGCGACTCGCTCCTATTAGAACAGTTCCATTGTACTGCATTGAGGCGACTCAAGTCGTCTGACAAGTCGCCTAGGTGTGAACCGGCCCTTACTGCAAGTACATTTTGTTACCTTGTATACTTGATGTATACTTAACGTGATCCTATATTTGTACCCAACTCAATAAAAGCTATTTTTAAATTGAAAATCCTGTGACTGGCGTTTTCATTATCTAGCCCTGTGGTCTCCAAACTGCAGCCCTTTACTTTTGCTTTTATCTGGCCCTCAGGGCGCAGTTTCATCTACTGATGCAAATAATGGGGCACCATTTTTCCCCACTGAGACCAGTGAAGAGGCATAATTCCTCCCCTACGACACTAATGATGGGGGACAATTCCTTCCAATGATACCAACAATTGAGCACACTGAAGGTAATGATGGGGCACAATTTGTCCCAACTCCTCTCTGCCAATCCCTCCACTGGCTTCCCATTGCCCACCAAATAAAATTCAAAACCCTAACCATAACATACAAAGCCATTTACAACTCTGCCCCGAACTACATCACCAATCTTGTCTCCAAATATCACCCAAACCATCCTCTCTGTTCCTCCCAGGACCTTCTGCTCTTTAGCTCCCTTGTCTCCTCCTCCCATGCTTGTCTCCAGGACTTCTCCAGAGCCTCTCCCATCCTCTGGAACTCTCTACCCCAATCTGTCCGGTTATCTCCTACTCTGTCCACTTTTAGGCGATCCCTGAAAACTCATCTCTTCAGGGAGGCCTATCCTGCCTCAAGCTAACAACTGAATCTTCTACACCCCTCATCAGCTCATCCCTCACAATCCCTAACATTTGGTTCACCAGCTCCCCCCTCTTAGATTGTAAGCTCACAGGAGCAGGGCCCCTCTAACCCTCTTGTTTTGAATTGTATTGTTGCTGTAATGTCTCTCTTTATATTGTAAAGCAATGCGCAAACTGTTGGCGCTATATAAATCCTGTATAATAATTACACTGACGATGGGGGACAATTTCTCCTAATGATACCAACAATTGTGCCCACTGAAACCAATGATGGGGCACAATTTGTCCCATTTACACAGACAATGGGGGACAATTCCTCCCAACGATTCCAACAATTGAGCCCCCAGAAACCAATGATGGGGCACAATTTGTCCCAATTACACAGACAATGGGGGACAATTCCTCCCAATGATACCAACAATTGAGCCCACTGAAACCAATGATGGGGCACAATTTGTCCCAATTACACAATGGGGGACAATTCCTCCCAATGATACCAACAATTGAGCCCACTAAAACCAATGATGGGGCACAATTTGTCCCAATTACACCGATGATGGGGCACAATCCCTCCCACTGACAGCAAAGATGGGGCATTGATTTTTCCTGCTGATGTCAGGACCTTTTCTACTATGAATGGGCAGAGTTTGGGCCCCCTAAAGCCATAAAGACAGTAAACATGCCCAGTTTAGAAAGTTTGGATACCCTTGATCTAGCCTAAAGTACCACTTTAAAGAAGAATTCCAGAAAAGTAAAAATTCCCATGCAGTATAATGGCTCATTTTGTCCAGGGGTGCCCCGAAAGGCTATACTTACCCAATTCTTCGATCCTCTGGAAAACAATGCTCCCCCATGTCCAGCGGTGGACTGTTCCTGCCGTCCTCCTGTCCAGAGCCTGTCTATGGACGTGATGACCTCAGGAATAGTCCATTCACAAGGCCGCTAGCGTATGTGTGTGTGTGGGAGGGGTGGCAGTGGGGACCGGTCTTGCGATTGGAGGATTGGCGGATTAGGTAAGTATATCTCCATTCTCCTCACTACTAGGCAAATAAGGGCAGCTAACCCATACAGCCCCATTGCATAGGAAAATAAAAATTCTTTAAGGAAATGTTACAACAAAAATTGTTTAAAGAAGAAAAAAAGGGACAGCTGTGATTGGTACGTTGTCACCACAGTTATCCAACCAGATAGATCAGACGCTGTGCTGTAATACAATGGCAGGTGTGAATTGCCCCCAACACTGACCCAATGTAACCAGAGCACCCAATCCATAGCTGGAATGGAGGTGTAAATGAGTGCAGTGCTGTCTCACAGCAAAGAATGAATGGACAGAGCAGGGAAGTGAGGGATAAAGTCATTGTATGTCAGTGTCACCCCTACCTCAGACCCCACAGTGTCACTCACCTGTCCTCCTCAGCTCGGTGACCCCACTACACTGACAAGCCTTCCCCACCCCTCCCCCCTGTCATCAGCTGGTCGCCCACTTCCGGCTCCGGCCTCCCCCGCCCCATGGAAGCCCCGATCCCCGACTAGGAAAATAGCGGCACAGGCTGCCGGGCTGACCTGAGCGGAGGACGCGGTGTCCGGTCCCGGGGCTCGGGCTGCTCGGATGACGGGGATGTTTAGTGTGTAGACCGGACTCCTCCTCCTCCTCCCTGCACTTCACCGCAAAGATGGCGGACACCTGCTGCAGGAAGTGACGCTGACGAGGAGCCGCCGTAATCCACGTCTACGAGGTAGAGTTACCATAGGAACACGGCAAGCTGGACCGGGAGAATGTCCGAGCTGTGCTGAGGGCGAGTAGGATGGGAAGAGGGCGGCTGTGAGGTGGGCGGTGTGCTGCTGGGACAGGCGGCTCTGCATGGCATGGGTCAATGGCAGCCATCGCTCCACAGGGCTCTGTGACATGTGATTGCTTGTCCGGGGTTAGTGCATGCTATAGAATGGGGATGAGGTCCTGTGCAAAGTGCTGGGGGGGGGGGGAACACAGTGAAGCCTCTGGGAGTGTGTCTGTCATTTAGGCCTCATTCACACCGGTAGGTAGGCCTCTGCGCTCACACCGGGCTAAACACCGCCTCAGGACGCAGCATTGCTCTGTGCAGCAAAGGCCTCATTCACACCGGTAGGTAGGCCTCTGCGCTCACACCGGGCTACACACCGCCTCAGGACGCAGTATTGCTCTCTGCAGCTAAGGCCTCATTCACACCGGTAGGTAGGCCTCTGCGCTCACACCGGGCTAAACACCGCCTCAGGACGCAGCATTGCTCTGTGCAGCTAAAGCCTCATTCACACCGGTAGGTAGGCCTCTGTGCTCACACCGGGCTAAACACCGCCTCAGGACGCAGCATTGCTCTGTGCAGCTAAGGCCTCATTCACACCGGTAGGTAGGCCTCTGCGCTCACAGCGGGCTAAACACCGCCTCAGGACGCAGTATTGCTCTCTGCAGCTAAGGCCTCATTCACACCGGTAGGTAGGCCTCTATGCTCACACCGGGCTAAACACCGCCTCAGGACGCAGTATTGCTCTCTGCAGCTAAGGCCTCATTCACACCGGTAGGTAGGCCTCTGCGCTCACACCGGGCTAAACACCGCCTCAGGACACAGCATTGCTCTTTGCAGCTAAGGCCTCATTCACACCGGTAGGTAGGCCTCTGCGCTCACACCGGGCTAAACACCGCCTCAGGACGCAGTATTGCTCTCTGCAGCTAAGGCCTCATTCACACCGGTAGGTAGACCTCTGCGCTCACACCGGGCTAAACACCGCCTCAGGACGCAGCATTGCTCTGTGCAGCTAAAGCCTCATTCACACCGGTAGGTAGGCCTCTGCGCTCACACCGGGCTAAACACCGCCTCAGGACGCAGCATTGCTCTGTGCAGCTAAGGCCTCATTCATACCGGTAGGTAGACCTCTGCGCTCACACCGGGCTAAACACCTCCTCAGGACGCAGCATTGCTCTGTGCAGCTAAGGCCTCATTCACACCGGTAGGTAGGCCTCTGCGCTCACACCGGGCTAAACACCGCCTCAGGACGCAGCATTGCTCTGTGCAGCTAAGGCCTCATTCATACCGGTAGGTAGGCCTCTGCGCTCACACCGGGCTAAACACCACCACAGGACGCAGCATTGCTCTGTGCAGCTAAAGCCTCATTCACACCGGTAGGTAGGCCTCTGTGCTCACACCGGGCTAAACACCGCCTCAGGACGCAGCATTGCTCTGTGCAGCTAAGGCCTCATTCACACCGGTAGGTAGGCCTCTGTGCTCACACCGGGCTACACACCGCCTCAGGACGCAGCATTGCTCTGTGCAGCTAAGGCCTCATTCATACCGGTAGGTAGGC
This sequence comes from Glandirana rugosa, assembly GCA_018402905.1. Taxonomy (NCBI): domain Eukaryota; kingdom Metazoa; phylum Chordata; class Amphibia; order Anura; family Ranidae; genus Glandirana; species Glandirana rugosa. The sequence goes on from BLSH010198372.1 coordinate 816,385, forward strand.
CTCTGCGCTCACACCGGGCTAAACACCGCCTCAGGACGCAGCATTGCTCTGTGCAGCTAAAGCCTCATTCACACCGGTAGGTAGGCCTCTGTGCTCACACCGGGCTAAACACCGCCTCAGGACGCAGTATTGCTCTCTGCAGCTAAGGCCTCATTCACACCGGTAGGTAGGTCTCTGCGCTCACACCGGGCTAAACACCGCCTCAGGACACAGCATTGCTCCCTGCAGCTAAGGCCTCATTCACACCGGTAGGTAGACCTCTGTGCTCACACCGGGCTAAACACCGCCTCAGGACGCAGTATTGCTCTCTGCAGCTAAGGCCTCATTCACACCGGTAGGTAGGTCTCTGCGCTCACACCGGGCTAAACACCGCCTCAGGACACAGCATTGCTCTCTGCAGCTAAGGCCTCATTCACACCGGTAGGTAGGCCTCTGTGCTCACACCGGGCTAAACACCGCCTCAGGACGCAGTATTGCTCTCTGCAGCTAAGGCCTCATTCACACCGGTAGGTAGGCCTCTGCGCTCACACCGGGCTAAACACCGCCTCAGGACGCAGCATTGCTCTGTGCAGCTAAAGCCTCATTCACACCGGTAGGTAGGCCTCTGTGCTCACATCAGGCTAAAAACCACCTCAGGACGCAGCATTGCTCTATGCAGCTAAGGCCTCATTCACACAGGTAGGTAGGCCTCTGTGCTCACACCGGGCTAAACACCGCCTCAGGACACAGCATTGCTCTGTGCAGCGAAGGCCTCATTCACACCGGTAGGTAGACCTCTGCGCTCACACCGGGCTAAACACCGCCTCAGGACGCAGCATTGCTCTGTGCAGCTAAGGCCTCATTCACACCGGTAGGTAGGCCTCTGCGCTCACACCGGGCTAAACACCGCCTCATGATGCAGCATTGCTCTGTGCAGCTATGGCCTCATTAACACTGGTAGGTAGGCCTCTGTGCTCACACCGGGCTAAACACCGCCCCAGTACAAAGGAAAGGGTTTGGGACTTTAGATGAGACATGCAATATGGAAGGCAAAAATACCGCCCAGGACACAGCATTGCTCTGTGCAGCTAAGGCCTTATTCACACTGGTAGGTAGGCCTCTGCGCTCACACTGGGCTAAACACCGCCTCTGGACGCTGCAGCATTCCATGCAGCTAAGGCCTCGTTCACACTGGACATGTCAATGTACGTAGGCCTCATTCACATTAGCGTACACCTGTCCGCAAGCGTCCAGGCATCTGCGTACAGGTGGCCCCATTCACGTCTATTGTGGCGCAGTGGCTGGGGACCCGCACAGCTGTAAACTGGGAGAGTGACTGTCTGTGCAGCCTCTGCATACCAATAGACCTGAATGGGGGCCGCTTGCACACAGATGCATGAAACAGTTGTGTAGGTGGCCCCATTCACGTCTATTGTGACGCAGTGGCTGGGGAACCCGCACAGGTTTAAACTGGGACCAGTGATTGTGTCCTTGCAGCCTCTGCATCCCAGTAGACATGAATGGGACTGCCTGCACACAGATGCATGAAACACTAGTGCGGGCAGCCCCATTCATGTCTATTGTGACGCAGTGCCTGGGGACCCCCACAGCTGTAAACTGGGACCAGTGCTTGTGTCTGTGCAGCCTCTGCATCCCAATAGACATGAATAGGACCACCTGTGAATATGTACAGGCATGTGGATTATGCCCTGAAGGGCTTGTTCACCCTTGTGTGGAGATCCACCATTTTCAACACTAGAAAACAATATTTCTCCAGGGGGGTGCACAGAAAACTGTTTGTACTTGAATGCAGCCTTAGCTCCTTCACACTGATCCAGTGCGCTTCTCCCACAGCAGAGGTGCAGTGCGGTGTACCCATTATTTTCATGTGGATTGGCTGTGCTTTGCCATAGACTGTTATTGTCCTGCGGTTTTGGTGTGCTTTCTGAATGCACGCCAAAACTGGGAGTTATAATAGAAGTCTAAGGCACAGCGCAGCCGACCCGCATGAAAACCATGGGTACACTACACTGCACCTGCGCTGTGGGAGGAGTGCACCGGATCAGTGTGAAGGGGGCCTAAGTGAGCTCCGGTGTGGTGCTGATATGTGCATCCAGTAGAGCTGCACGATTCTGGCCAAAATGAGAATCACGATTTTTTTGCTTAGAATAAAGATCACGGTTCTCTCACGATTCTCGCGGCGTAATATATTAAATATACAAAAAAATTGGGCTAACAGCACTGTTTATTTTTTTGAAAGGGTAATTTTTCAAAAGAATATTGCGTTTAAAAGTCTGCTGCGCAAACAGCGTGTGACAAAAAATATTGCAACAACCGCCATCTTATTCTCTAGGGTCTCTGCAAAAAAAAAAATATAATGTTTGGGGGTTCTAAGTCATTTTCTAGCACAAAATAATGGATTTTATTTATAAACAGCAAGTGTCAGGAAAGATTTATGCCCCGTACACACGATCCGAAAATCGGACGACAGATCGTCCGTTTTTTTTCGCATGCTAATCTCAGATCGAATCGGAAGAGTTTACTTTAGTCACGGGGGGGGGTGGATCGAGATCGCGATTTTAATACGATTAATCGTGCAGCTCTAGCATCCGGTGATGAGCTTGGTGTGTTTGGATTAGGATTTGAATCCATGTGTGTGAGCCTACCAGGAAGCTGTCACCTGCACAGGCTAAACATCTGCAGTTACACCCCACAGCTGCTTGTATACATGCAGGGCATGGAATGCCCCCACCAAAGACGTTGGCTTGTACAGGTGACCGTTTCCTGGTAGGCTCGCACACATGGGTTCAGATCCACATGGCTGCCTCATTCATTCAGAGTTCTGTGAATGAATGAACTACAAGTACCATCACCCTTTGTGGCTGACAGCTTGTAGTGCTCAGTGAACTACCAGCATGCTGCCGAACGCTCTATGAGGTTTGTTGAGCTTCCTGTCATTCAGTAACTGCCTGTATCGGAGTTAAGGGCAGACAGCTATACAGACAGCCTGCTGGAGCCTGACATTAGACACAATAGGCTGATTGCGGGTGCAATGCTTTACAGGCTCCTAACAATGGCCAATGGCAGAGAGCACTGATTGGAGTGTACTGGCTGGGGGCTGTCCCCCTGTCAGAACGCAACAGCTCAGCATAGGAGATCGCTGGACTAACCACGCATAGTTAGTACAGTGTCTCCGACTGGAGCTGTCAGTTTTGTTTGGGTTGCTCGAAAAAGAACTAGTGTGTACCCGGCTTTAGGGCTTCCGATGGACCGTCTCACAACAGCAGGAAGCCTCAGACCAAGAGTGCTGTGTGGATACACCTGCAGGACCAAGAGAACACAGTGAGGGCACCAAACTTAATGCAGCATTAATAGTACTGTATTGAGAAGTACTTGTAAATTAGCAACTCGCATGGGAAGAAGAAATGGCACTTTTTGTATGTAATCTGTGAGCAATCGGCTCATGCATCTGGGATAGAGAGCCTCTTCCTACAACTTGTAGCCTTTAAATTCCAGACGTTGGGCTGGATGACAGCTTAGATGAGGAAGTGGAAACCAACAAGAGGGCGGAGAGCTTCTTGTGGGATGCAGAGTAGACGTGATGTCATCTGGACATCAGGGGGCAGAGCTATGCATTTCAAGGTCGCCCATGCCTCTTTCTCAAGCTAGAGAAAGCCTCTTCCTACAACTTGCAGCCTGGAAAGTTTGAACATTGAGCTGGATGAGGCAATGGAAACCAACAAGATGACAGAGAGCTTCTTGTGGGATGCAGAGTAGACTGGGAGTGATGTCATCTGGATGTGGGGGGGCAGAGCTATACATTTCATGGCCGCCCAGCTGCCTGGGAACTGAGCACTTTAAACCTGGAAGTGCTCAGCGGTGAGCACTTCCAAATTCTCTGCACACAGGGGAAGTCTGGGTACAGATATACTCTGATGGCCACCTTGAAGCAATATTCACTGGTGTCAAACACCTTTTGTGAGGAGGCGTTCTTTAGGTTAGAGAAGAACTCCTGGTTTCCTGTCACTTATTTTGTTTGGGCCAACTTGGTTAAAACAAGTTCTTACCATGCCAGAATTGTATGGCTGCTGGGGCTGTTATAATAAACTAGCATTTGCTACATACAATAAGTACTGTTTTCCTGTTTTATGAGCAACTTTGTCTGCTGCCACAAATAGAAAGCGTCACTTAAAGGGCACCTCAGCAATTCAGGAATAGCTTTGTATGGGTATCAGCAAAGATGACCCAAATAAAGTATTTCAAGTGAAATGAAACCTGAAGTTCTGCTTTAGAGTAGTACTAAAGCCTAAACCTTTTACCTTCATGCATTCTCTTTACACTGTGTGCAGAATTATTAGGCAAATGAGTATTTTGACCACATCATCCTCTTTATGCATGTTGTCTTACTCCAAGCTGTATAGGCTCGAAAGCCTACTACCAATTAAGCATATTAGGTGATGTGCATCTCAGTAATGAGAAGGGGTGTG
>BLSH010198372.1:829420-847086 GCA_018402905.1 Glandirana rugosa
ATATATATATATATATATATATATATATATATATATATATATATATATATATATATATATATATATATATATATATATATATATATATATATATATATATATATATATATATATATATATATATAAATATATATATATATATATATATATATATATATATACACACACACACAACATTACACAACAATTAGGTGGGAGCAATTCAATCAATCAGTGGCCAATCCAAAGGAAGCTCCAATTGACAGCCAGTCGGCAACAAAAGACCAATCAGTAGATGGCCGGTATTATGTGCAACACATAAAGGCAAAAGCCAAGATTGAAAACTGAAAAATGTCAGGATAGGCACCCTGTATGATCGGCTATCCCACTAGCAGAAAAAATAAATATTAAGACCAAAAAGAAAAGTATTCCTACAACTCACTCAAAAAAAAACCCCTACAAAAAAACTCCTACAAGTCACCCATGCATAGTTAAATGAGGCATGGGAACACCAAAATGACCACCAAGATTGTAAGTCGGGGGGGGGGGGGGAGAGGGAAAAAGGAAATTAAGAACAGAGGAAACCCCCAGCAAAAAACTCGCGTAGAAAACACTAATATACAGATAGATCCCAAAACATGAATATGATCACATAAAAGTATATATACAAGTCAAAAAATCTTTTTACGGGGAATTGGTGTATAAATGTAGACTAGAGCTGTCCAATACCCCATATACTAGGTAAAAAGCACACATGATGTATGTATTTAAGGAGTTGTAGTAAGAGTGACAGTAACTCACCCCGGAGACCAATAATAAACCCGGCACCCAGTCGAGTGCAACAACCATGAAAATAGTCACACCGGGGGAACGAACATTAAACACCCACACTCAGGAGAGGTTGCAGCTATAAAGATATGTCTTGTGTATGAGAAACTGTCTACACCCGAAGACCCATCATAATGAAAACATCCATCTGGGTGTATATAACCGTAAAAAATGGTCAACCCGGGGAACTGATAATAAATCACACACCCTAACAAAGGAAATGGGAAGGGAGAGGGACAATTGAGAAAACCCCATAGTAATGCCAACGAAGAAGAGGAAAAAGTGTCAAAGTGTGCTAAAGCCCATTCGACGTTGTTAATGGAAACAAAGGGATGACAGGTTAAGCACACTGACACTAATCAGTGTGCTCAACTACAAGGGGGCGAGAGGCCCAAGGAAAGCAGAAGAGAGGCACGCTTTAATGTTGAAAGTGGGACACGTACCACTCAAAGTTTAAACCATGTGGAATTCTAGTGTGCATACGAAAAATCCAGAGTACCTTTCTTCTGCATAATAAAACTTGAACCTATCACCACCCCTTTTAGGTAGTGTGGTCCTCTCAATGCCCTGTATACAAAGACGACTGGCATTCCGATCATGACACATACTCCAGTGTTTGGCCACATTAGTGGTTTTATTCGTCCTGATATCGGAAAGATGGCCATTGAGCCTGTCCCGTAGCCTCCAAGTAGTGCAACCCACATATTGAACTTGGCAGGACACACAGGAAATCATATATACAATATATTTGGTATTAGAGTGCAGTGGACTTGAAGACCCTTTTAGATGAAAATGACTGTAAATTAATACCGGTCAATATATGGGAACAACATGAACAATGCCCACTTCCACACTGGTAAGTACCTTCAAAAGACAACCAGTGTGATTCCTGTGGTCCGCTACTATTGAACAGGCTAGGAGAGCGCCAATTACCAATAGTAGGAGCCCGTCGGGAAACAGTTCTAATCCCTTTTGAGAGGTAGACGAATAGATGGAATTGTTTAAAAGTATAGGTAAATATTTACGTACAATATTATGAACCTTAGTGGACTCCAAACTAAATGGTGTGGAAAACACCAACAGGTTCGGAGTATCCTGTTTCTTTGGTTTGTTCAGAAGCAGATTGTCCCTATTGGTTTTATCTGCAATGCGTATAGCTCTAGCTATAGTGTGCTGTGAATATCCCCTCTCAATCGAGATTTCATAAGAGAGACCTCTTTGAAATAATCGCTCTCATTACTACATATTCTCCTCAGTCTGAGGAATTGGCCTACAGGAATACCCCTGAAGGTATGTTTGGGGTGTCCTGAATCAGCCCTGAGTAAAGAGTTCCCAGCTGATGGTTTCCTGAACAGACTAGATATAATGACCTCTCCCCTGCCCTCCAAGATCACATCCAAGAACTCGGCTTGGGTGGTGTCAATCGCACCCGTGAACCGCAGGTTGAGCTCATTGGTATATGAGGTGGCACTTATATGCAGCACTGATAGGCAGGACTAATGAGCAGCACTGATATGCAGCACTGATGGTGGGCACTGTTAGGGAGGCACTGGCAGGCATCACAGATGGGCACAGTGCCATCCCTATAGTGCACTGTATGCCCATTACCTGGTGGTCCCTGGATAGGCTCCCTGATGGCAACCCGCGCGGGGGGCTGCACCGATAAACAAATCGGCACAGACACACCCCCCCCCCCCCCCCCAATCAGAAGAGCCGCCGATCGGCTCTCTTCTACTCGCATCTGCAGACAAGAGTAGAGGAAAAGCTGATACACAGCTCTTCCTATGTACACTGTGATCAGCTGGGATTGGTCACGGCTGATCACGTGGTAAAGAGCTTCTGATGGAGGCTCTTTACTGAGATCGGTAATACGGTGTGTCTAACTGACACATCACACCACCGATCGCCACACTGCGCGCCCCCGGGTTATCCTGGTGGACGTAATATGATGTCCAGTCAGGATAACTGAACCACCACCCGGCCGTCATTTGTATATAGGTCGGGCAGGAAGTGGTTAAAGACTAAACCTTTTCTGACATTTGTTGCTTACAAGTAAAAATCCCAGTATTTTCTGCTAGAATATTACTTAGAATCCCTAAACATTATAATTTTTTTTTAGCAGAGACCCTAGAGAATAAAATGGTGGTTGTTGCAATATTTTATGTCACACAGTATTTGCACAGATATCTTTCAAACGCAATTTGTTTTGAAAAAATACACTTTCATGAATTAAAAAAAAAAAAAGTTAGCCCATTTTTTTTGTATAATGTGAAAGATGATGTTATAACGCGAGAATCATGAGCGAATCGTGATCTTTATTCTAAGCAACAAAATTGTGATTCTCGTTTTAGCCAGAATCGTGCAGCTCTAGTGTGTGCTGTGAGGTTGAGGAGGGGAGATGAGGCAGCTGGATATGCTTTACAAGAGTCCTTGGATAAACCATCAAAATTACCACTCTTTATGTGCAGCTGAGCTCCAGTATTTCATGGTGACCAGGAACCAATGAAAAGTCACCGTGGGGGACACATGTAGGCAGGAAGTGGCTGCAAAGAGGTAGCAGAAGATCAGCAGCACTGGAATACTTTTTTCACCTTTTTTATTTTTTTTTGTATTTTATTTAACCGGTTCCCGACCGTGCACTGTATATTTACTGCGGCAGTGTGGCGCTGTCCCGCGAATCGCCGTATATATACACAGCAATATGCTTTCATGCCCGCCACACTCTGCAGAAGCGTGCCCGCGGCTCAGGCGGACCCGATGTCCGCCGACAAGCCGCTATGACCTGCCAAAGAGAGAGAACGGGGAACTGCTGATGTAAACACTGTCAGTGGGCATGTAAGAGATGCACTGATCCCTGTCACTGGGATCAGTTAGATCTCTTATGCCCATGGTAGCTCAGCCCCCTCACAGTTAGAACACGCCTAGGGAAAACAGTTAACCCCTCGATCTCCCCCTGCAGGTTAACCCCTTCACTGCCAATGACATTTATACAGTAATCAGTGGATATTTAAATTTTCTGATCGCTGTATAAAGGTCATTGGTCCCAAAAAAGTGTCAAGTGTCCGACATGTCCGCCCCAATATCAAAGTCCCGATAAAAATCGCTGATCGCCGCCATTACTAGTAAAAAAAAAAAATGCAAAAACGCCAGAAATTAATTCTCATGGCTTGTAAACGCGGCAACTTTTGCTCAAACCAGTCAATAAACGCAGATTGCGTTTTTTTTTTTTCTTTTTAACCCAAAATATGAGGAAGAATATAAATCGGCCAAAACCGATGAATAAATTGTTTTTTTTTTTTTTTTTTCAAAATTGTCACTCTTTTTGTTTATAGCAGTGATGAGAAATGACGCAGAGGTGTCGAGGACAGGAGTTGAGAACCACTGCCCTAGATGTCTATCCCCTTCCCAGCCAGTGTCATTCGTACATATGTTTTGCGCGGTCACTGGTTTACTCAAAATGTCAGTGTCCGATTTTCCGCCTCAATACTGTAGTCTTGCTACAAGTCACTGGTCACCGCCATTACTAGTATAACAAAAAAGAAAAAAAAAAAAATTCCATGAATATATATCCCAAAGTTTGCGGTCGTGATCAAATACCACCAAAAGAAAGCTCTAATTGTGGGGAAAAAAGGACGCAAATTTTGTTTGGGTACAACATCACACGACCGCACAATTGTCAGTTAAAGCAACGCAGTGCCGAATCCCAAAAAGGGCTCTGGTCCTAACATGGGAAATCCTTATGGGGGTGAAGTGGTTAAAGTGTCACTAAGGCTTCATTTAGATGTGCAGTTGGGTGGTAAAAATGTGCAGCAGAGACATATTTTTGCCACCCACAAACGGCCACCCTTAAGCTGCATTAGGCAGCAGATGAGGGCATTTTACATGCTGCAGTCACAATGCATTAGGCATTAGGCGTTACCCCCTATAGCCGAGCCGGTTTTTAGCGTCACTCTTTTTTTCTACCCAGCCTATAACCCTGATGTAACGGTGTCGCTTTGGAGTTCTTGACTGGCTGCTCTGCTGTAAGTTAGCGTTAGGGGGGGGCGCAAAATACTTGCCTTACCCCGGGCGATGACAACACACACTACGCAAAAAAAACTGGCTCCTAGATTCATAGCAAGTTTGTCAAGCCCTGGTCTAATAAACTCTTGATGTCTCCATAAAGAATACCTGGCACTGCCAAAAGCTATCACAAGGGGCTTGTTCACTCCTAATAGACAACTCCTTATATTGTCAATTTTAGGTACCATAGTTTGTCGCCATTTCAAAGACAATTTTTAATCTTCACGTGTTTGGGATCTATTTACGTAATGCAATATCATCCCCTTTTTTTTTTTTTTTTCTTTTCGGAAATATAAGAAAAAAAAAATAAAATATCAACCTAAACTTTGACTTCAATATGGCACTTAACCATTCTATTTAAAATATATATAAAGAAATATACAGTATATATCGATTAAGCATACACTATAATTATAAATACCAAATATTGTAATTCCAACAAACTGTAAAGCAGTGGTGCCCAACCAGTGGCCCGGAGCCTTCTGATGTGGTCCGCAACCTCCTGCTCTGGGATGGAGAGTTTGCAAACCCAGATCATGGATTGCCGACCTGCCATCCCAGAGCATCAGTTTTGTGAATGAAGCCAGTGGTAGAGGAAGCAAGTGGCTGCAGAGCCGCATAAGTCTGTACATTGCCGGCTCCTGTCACAGGTAGAGTGATTCCAAATGCACTCTGCCTGGGACAGCAACAGCCAGCGATACGGGAATGGAAGACCTATGGGCTTATCTGTTTTGCAGTGGTTACTGGGCTGCTTTCAGACTGATCCTCAGGATACTTGCACTGAGGCATAGACTTCTGTTATTACACGTGGATTAGGTGAGCTTTCAGAAAGTGCACCACACCTGCAGAGTATAATAGAAGTCTATGCCAAAGTGCAGCTAACCCACAGTAAAGCCACAGGTGCAAGTGCCCTGCACCGCCACGGTATGGGTAAACCGCAGCCTATCAGTATGAAAGCGTACTTGGGCCCCTTTCACACAATCGGTCCAACTCAATTGGACCATCCATTCAACTCTGTGGAGCGGCCGATGTAAACAGACCTGTATTCGTTTACACCCGCCTACCTCCTAAAACGGAAGTGGATCTGTCCCCTTCCGTGTGGGTGGATCGGATCAGAGGGCCCATAGAGTAGAGCGGTCTGTGTCCGTGTCCACTCTGCATATACAGAGTGGACACGGACCTGTCATCTGCCTGCTCTGCTCATTGTGGCCTGTTACCAGTTACCAAGTCACTTAAAGTGGAATTCTACCCAAAAGTGGAACTTCAGCTTTAAGTACTCCTTGCCCCCTGACATGCCACATTTTGGCATGTCATTTTTTTTTTGGGTGGGAGCAGGTACCTAGTTTTGACAGGTACCCAGCTCCCACTTCTGCTCATAGCGCAGAGCGGAAGTTCTCCTCTCCCCCCTCCCTCCCTGCAATCTTCTGTGACACGTCGGTCGCAGGTCCCAGAAGATTGCTCAGCCATTCATAACATGCAGCGCGACTCGGTTGTGAAGCTGCAAGCTGTCCACAGCTGGGTGCCCACACTTACAATGCTGGCGCCGCGGAGAGGAGAAGGAGAGAATTGAGGCTTCAGGGGGCCGCATCGCTGGACAATGAGACAGGTGAGTGTCTGTTTATTAAATGGCAGTAGCTATACTTTTTATAACTGCTGACTTCTAAATTGGTGGAACTCCGCTTTAAGTGGCCCTTGCTCTTCAAAAGGTTGGGCACCCCTACTGTAACAAAAATGGCAACTAACTGTTGCCCACACCAGACAGCAGCCCTTAAAGTGATTGTAAAGGCTTGTATTTTTAAAAAAATAACAAACCTGTTATACTTACCTCCTCTATGCAGTTGGTTTTGCACAAAACAGCCTGGATCCTCCTCTTCTCGTGTCCCTCTTCTGGCCCCTCCCTCCTATCGAGTGCTCCCTCAGCCAGCAGCTTGCTACAGGGGGAGCCGAGTCAGAGCTCCGTGTATCCATTCAGACACTGAGCCCCCCCTCACCTGATTGGCTGACTGATTTTGATTGGGATCCAGTGGCACCGCTGCTGTGTCTCAGCCAGTCAGGAGGCGTGTCTGGGTCAGTTAAGACACCCTTGGACATCGCTGCAGAGAGAAGGGGCTCAGGTAAGTGATTAGGGGGTGCTGGGGAGGCTGACACACACACAGGTTTTTTACCTTAATGTATAGAATACATTACGATAAAAAAAACCTCCTGCCTTTACAACTCCTTTAATAGCCTTATTACTTAAATAGATAACCCCCAAATACATTTTTACTATGAATTAGGTTTAAGATTACCCAAACTCTTAGCATTAGCTTTGTTGTACCATTCCGTATATTTAAATTTTGACATAAATAGTTGCATGTCCTCCAAATCTAGAATATAATCTACAAAATGTTTCCAACTCTTAATAAGATTTTTAATTTGACATTTACACCAAATGTTTCAATATACAGCAGTTTTTTTCTTATCTGTTATTAACTCTGCAACCACATGGGAGGTACCTTTTTTATATTTGTTGTTGTTTGTTTTTATTTATGTGTTTGTGTGCACAAATATTGTGCGACATAAGAAATTGCAACAGCCACCATTTTTTTTCTCCAGGGCCTCTGAACCCCTTCCCACCGCAACTCCGATCATAGTAAAGAGCTTCTGATGGAGGCTCTTTACCATGTGATCAGCAGTGTCCAATCACAGCTGATCGCGGTGTAAACAGGAAAAGCCGTGTAACGGCTTTTTCTCTACTCGCGCTGCCAAACGCGAGTAGAGGAGAGCCGATCAGCTGCTCTCTCACATTGATTATCAGTGCAGCCCACTCAGGACCACCAGGGTTGGCAATCAATGCCCAATAGGGATGGCACGCAGTGCCCACCAGTGATCCCTGCCAGTGCTGCATATCAGTGCCCATCGGTGCTGCATATCGGTGCTCGTCAGTGCTGCTCATCAGTGCTGCATATACGTGCCTCATCATCACTGCCCATCAGTGCCACCTAATCAGTGCAGCCTCATCACTGCCCATGAGCGAAGGACAAAACATACTTATTTACAAAGTTTTGTAACAGAAACAAAGAAAACCTTTTTTTTTTCCAAAATTTTTGGTCTTTTTTCAAAAATAAAAACCCCAGTGGTGATCAAATACCACCAAAAGAAAGCTCTATTTGTGGGGGAAAAATGATAAAAACAATGTTGAAAGCTGAAAATTGGTCTGGGCAGGAAGGGGGGAAAGTGCCTGTTATTGAAGTGGTTAATATGTATGTGAAAAAATTTAAAAATTGCCCTGATAAGTGGTTAACCACTTACTTACTGGGCACACAAACCCCCCTCCTGCCCAGACCAATTTTTGGCTTTCAGCGCTGTCGCATTTTGAATGAGAATTGCGTGGTCGTTCGGTGTTGTACCCAAACAAAATTTTATCATTTTTTTTGCCACAAATAGAGCTTTCTTTTGGTGGTATTTGATCACCTCTGCGTCATTTCTGATCGCCGCTATAAACAAACAGAGCGATGATTTTGAAAAAAGAACAATATTTATATATAATAAATATCCAAAAAAAAATTATTCATCAGTTTTGGTCGATATATATTCTATATATTTTTGGTAAAAAAAATTGCAATCGGCGTATATTGATTGGTTTGCACAAAAGTTATTGCGTCTACAAACTATGGGAATTGATTTATGGCGTTTTTATTATTTATTTATTTTTTACTAGTAATGGCGGTGATCTGCATATTGGGGCGGACATTTTTGACACTTTTTGGGGAACAATGACATTTATACAGCGATCAGAAATTTAAATGTCCACTGATTACTGTATAAATGTCATTGGCAGTGAAGGGGTTAACCTGCAGGGGGCAATGAAGGGGTTAACTGTGTTCCCTGCATATGTTCTAACTGTGGGGGGGGCGGGGCTGGTTGGGACAGAACAGATCTCACTGATCCCAGTGACAGGGATTAGTAGATCTGTCTTATCCCCTTCAACAGAACGGAGAACCGCGCGTGTTTACATTGGCGGTTCCCCGTTCTGCAGGTCTGACGGGATCGCGGGTCTTGGGCGGACATCGAGTGGCCCGCCGCCTGTGAGTGTGCGCCAGGAGCACGCACATAGCCAGGATGTCCACCCGGCAATGGAGCCATACTTCGGCTATAGCGTGGATCTGAATGGGTTAAAGTGTAATTAAAAACATTTTTTTTTTAAATTTAGATAGAGTTATGAGGAATTACAACACCTGTCAGTTTTTATTGCTGTCTATGCCCCTGTTAAGAAACGGGTTATAACCCTCCCTTACTCTATAAAAAATAGAAAAAAAAAAGTTTTGCATTTAGTGACACTATAAGTAATATAAAATTAATTCATGTTGGTTACTTTTTTTTACAGGTTTTTGGCAACAGGGGAATCCTTCTCCGCCTTGCATTTCCAGTTCCTATTAGGCAAAGTCACAATACATACTATTGTGCATGATACCTGTGATGCTATTTGGACTCTTCTGAAGGATGATGTAATGCCAGAGCCCACTGAGGAAAGATGGATAGAAATAAGCAAGGAGTTTGAAAAGAACAGCAATTTTCCACACTGTATTGGAGCATTGGACAGCAAGCTTATTCGGATTCAAATGCCCCCAAATAGTAGCTCCAAATTTTGCCATTATAAAAAATATTTTTCTGTTTTGTTGATGGCTATTGCTGATAGCAATTACAATTTTGTTGCCATTGATGTTGGAACGTATGGAAGCTCTACTGACTCCCAGGTTTTCCGAAACTCTGCTATGGGAAAGAGGATTATAGATGGAAGATTTCATATTCCAAGTCCCAGACCTTTGGAGGAAAATAGAGATTCCTTTCCTTATGTAATAGTGGCAGATGATGCATTTTCACTGTCTACCTCCATCATGAAGCCTTATCCCAAGCGGGGTCTGGATGTTAAAAGAAAAGTTTTTAATTACAGGCTAACTCGAGCTCGACGTTTTGTGGAGTGTACCTTTGGTATATTAACCAATAAATGGAGGGTGTTTAGAGGCGCAATTCAAATGAACCCCAACAATATTGATACAATTGTCAAAAGTGCATGTGTTCTCCATAATTTTGTGTCTCAAAAGGAGGGGGGATATCATTTTGACGATTCCCTTACCCATGATTTAGAGGATGTTTCCTGGCCCTCTGTTCGAAGTACCAACGAAGCATGCAATGTTCGGGAGAAATTTGCCAATTACTTTATGTCACCTGCTGGAGAGCTTCCGTCGCAGTATTCCAAAATATAACCTACCTCCCTTTTCATTTTTTTTTTTCATATTTTTTTTTTTTGCTAATCTTATAAGCCTTATCCTTTACGGTTGTGAAATTGAAATGTATGATATTTGTCTGAATAGGTAAAGTATCTTTGGAATGCTTCTTCTGAGTGTCAATTTAATATTGGGTAAAGTAGGGATTGGGTAGAAACTTTATCAGTTTACTTTTTATGCCTGTGTCCTTAGTGGAGAGATTTGTGTTCTCTTTTGGCCAGGTGACCATTTGTATATACTGTAAGTTGTGGGCACATACAGGAATCAAAACCTAACTGAGGGTATCGCTATTTTTTCAACATTAACCCCTTGGTGTCCGCCGTACGCAAATATGCGACCTTTCGGCGCCTGATTCTTAGCGCAGAGGAGCCACATATTTGCGGTAATTGCCCCAATACACCTGTACCAAGAGTGCGCTCCTGAAACAGTTACCGTTGCTTTACCGAAAGCTCCCAATCGCTCCTTGCGATCAGGAGTTTTCAAACCACGTGACCACTGTGACAACCAATCACGGTGATGGTCACGTTATCTTAAGCTGCACCCCGCCGCCCAGCGTCCTAAACCTCTTAAAGGGCCAGGAGGCGCCGGTACCAAGAGGTTTTAAAAAAGGTAAGCTGTAATCAGAATGGAAAATGCTAGTTGCCTGGCTGTTTGACGGCAACATTTTAAACAAACAAAACTTGCAGCCTAAATCATACAGACAACTAACATTAAAAGGGATGTCTTGACAGTTGACAAATAAAACCTTAGAAATTGACAAGATAACATATACCAAAAAATCTAATGTCACTGGTCTGTTTACATCTGGTGTAGTAATATTCAACCCCCCATAGCCATTAACACCCAGCACCACATTTATTTGGTCACATTGTATTCACAGTCAATAGTATTGTATTTTATCTTTACATGCGTTTTGTATCCTGTATTGTGTCCCTCAGAGATCTTGTAAACCCATGATGGGAGAGGGGTGCTACTTCCAACCTCTGTACATCATCTTTTTTTTTTTATATGTATTGAAAACTTCAATAAAATTTTATTCTTTAAATAAAATGTTTATTTGTTAATGGAAAAAAGACTGTTCCCTTTGATAAGTGTATTTTCACATTGTAAATTGTTAACATATGTTTGTGAATAACATAGGGCTGTGGTACTTCAGTCATGCAATCATGTCAAAGTAAAAATATAAAACAACCTCTTCCAAGCTGTTTGAATACGTAACAACATGTTGACATATTTGTATAAGTGCTTGATATGATTCTGTTTGTACATAAACATAGAGATAAGAGAGGCCTGCACAGTCCTCTCCCTACCACTATAGATGGATGGAAGACAGCCCTCCCCTCCCACGTTTCCTCCCTTCTTACCTTCTCCTCCTCTTTTTTTTTCACCCTCATTACTCTTTACTTACCCCTTCCTTTTCTTCCCTAACCCATGGGCCCTGTTCCATCACACTTTTTCTTCCCTCCCTAAGTGTAACCCCAGCTTACACACACCAACCAACCTTGCTTGGCCTTCATTTTACCTACCACTGCAGCCCAAGAAAAACAGGGATGTCAGATGCAGACAAATTACTTTTATTTATATTGTGCTAAGAGTTTTTAAATATTTATTGAGATTTTGATCCGTTTTTATTGTTTTTTTTTTTGAAGAACAAAACAGCATACCGACAAAACTTACAAGGTCTAAAAAAAAAAAAAAAATTACAAGTCAATAAATTACCTCTCAGGGTCTCACAGTTCATACAGAACACTGGTTCAGAAACATTAGCAAAATCTGCAAATAGTAGGATTATGCACTCTTCAGATTCGATTTATTTAGTACGCATGGATAACGATAAAGCAGGAACTAGTTATCTGGATCTAGAGAGGTCAGGGTAAGAGGGCTGGCAATCTACCTGCCCTAAAGTGTATCAAACAGTTTCCTGTTTCTTCCTGAACTTAAAAGTGAGATGCAAGGCAAATGGGTATTAGTTTTATAGTTGTCCAGAGTACTGAGGCTTGTAGAAAAGTGGTTTAATGAGTGCGTCAGGAATTTTGGCAGTGCAAACGGAACACAATGGATTTTGGCAGAATCATTCTCCAGACACCCCATACTCCCATTAAGATAATTGTAAAATCTCCCCTTACTAAAGTATGCTGTGGCAAGACCATATTTTTGTAGTGATTTCCATTTAAAGTTTGTGACAGTAGACTAGGCACCCACTATTTAAATGCTAATTAAGTTGCCATGCCAACTTCCAAATAGGAAGTGGGTGGAGACAAGTTTTCTGATTTGTTGTGCCCTCACAACAACAAAGAGACACAGCCAGTGAAAAAAAAACAAGTTGCAAGTTACACGGGTATTCATGGTACAGACAAAATTATTAAAACATGTTTGCAGGTTGTGCAGAACTTTTTGATTTGTGCATAAATATAGCCCAGGCCAAAGGGGGGAAAAAAACCTGTGTTAGGGAAAGAACCTATAGTTAAGGGATCTGGGAGAACTTGTAGATTGATTTTGCAAGACTTTTACCAAGCTCCCCCTGGAAAGTGCTGATATCTTTTGGTGGTGGTCGATGTCCATTCAAACTAGGTAGAGCCTTTGCTTCTAAGATTTGGATGCAGCTACGAGTAAAGTTATGTGGATAGAAGTGTTTTCTAGATCAGGGGTCTCCAAACTATGGCTGGGTTCCTGTAGGCACTAAAGGCAAATGACAAGAGGGGAGGGGTAAAAACAGCGCAAACGCCATAGTGCAGTTTGAAAATAAATGCAGTGCTCATAAACCAATAATAAAAAAGTAAAGTAGTGAGTGTACAGCTTTTATAACAGTGTAAATTTGCTGTCCCCTCAAAATAACGCAACACACAGCCGTTAATGTCTAAAACGCTGGCAACAAAAGTGAGTACAGCCCTAAGTGAAAATGTCCAAATTGGACCCAGTTAGCCACTTTTCCCACCCCGTTGTCATGTTGCTCCTTAGTGTTACAAGGTCTCAGGTGTTAATGGGGAGCAGGTGTGTTAAATTTGGTGTTATCGCTCTCACTCTCTCATACTGCTCACTGGAAGTTCAACATGGCACCTCATGGCAAAGAACTCTCTGAGGATCTGAAAAAAAGAATTGCTGCTCTACATAAAGATGGCCTAGGCCAGGGATATGCAATTAGCGGACCTCAAGTCCCATGAGGCATAGCAAGACTCTGACAGCCACAAGCATGACACCCAGAGGCAGGATGGGACTTGTAGTTTTGCAACAGCTGGAGGTCCGCTAATTGCATATCCCTGGCCTAGGCTATAAGAAGATTGTCAAGACCCTGAAACTGAGCTGTAGCATGGTGGCCAAGACCATACAGCGGTTTAACAGGACAGGTTCCACTCAGAACAGGCCTCGCCAAGGTTGACCAAAGAAGTTGAGGGCCATGTGTTCAGCGTCATATCCAGAGGTTGTCTGGGAAATAGACATATGAGTGCTGCCAGCATTGCTGCAGAGGTTGAAGGGGTGGGGGGTCACCCTGCCAGTGCTCAGACCATACTCTGCACATTGCATCAAATTGGTCTGCATGGCTGTCGTCCCAGAAGGAAGCCTCTTCTAAAGATGATGCACAAGAGAGCCCGCAACAGTTTGTTGAAGACAAGCAGACTAAGGACATGGATTACTGGAACCATATCCTGTGGTCTGATGGGATGAGATAAACGTATTTGATTCATATGGTGTTAAGTGTGTGTGGTGAGGAGTACAAAGACAAGTCTTTGGTTGAACTGGATGGACTTGTGTCTTTTTTCAACCTGACTAACTATGTAAGTGTGTCTTGCCTACAGTCAAGAGGTGGTGGGAGTGTCATGGTCTGGGGCTGCATGAGTGTTGCCGGCACAGGGGAGCTACAGTTCATTGTGGGAACCCTGAATGCTAACATGTACTGTGACATACTGAAGCAGAGCATAATCCCCTCCCTATGGAGACTGGCTGCAGGGCAGTATTCCAACCTAATAACGACCCCAAACACACCTCCAAGATGACCACTGCCTTGCTAAAGAAGCTGAGGATGAAGGTAATGGATTGGCCAAGCATGTCTCCAAACCTAAACCCTATTGAGCATCTGTGGGACATCCTCAAATGGAAGAAGGAGGAGCGCAAGGTCTCTAACTTCCACCAGCTCCGTGATTTTGTCATGGAGGCGTGGAAGAGGACTCCAGTGGCAACCTGTGAAGCTTTGATGAACTCAATGCCCAAGAGTGTTAAGGCAGTGCTGGGAAATAATGGTGGCCACACAAAATATTGACACTTTGGGCCCAATTTGGACATTTTCACTTAGGGGTGTACTCACTTTTGTTGCCAGTGGTTTAGACATTAATAGCTGTGTGTTGAGTTATTTTGAGTGTACAGCAAATATACACTGTTATACAAGCTGTACACTCACTACTTTACATTGTAACAAAGTGTAATTTCTTCATTTTTGTCACATGAAAAGATATAATAAAATATTTTCAAAAATGTAAGGGGTGTACTCACTTTTGTGAGATACTGTATATATGCTCTAAAATATATAACACCAGACAATAAAATGGAAAATTGTTATCAGATATTTTCCTTTCCTGGCCTGTCCTCATGTCAGCACACAATGGGTTAACACCTTCTTTGGAACCCACAGGACCACCTTTTCCTAGCTAAATAAAAGACCATTACTCCCTATCTGAAGTGTTTTATAACCTAGCCTGCGACAGGCCACTAGGGAGGGAGTTACGGTAATGATCTGATAACAATTTTCTGTTTTCCTGGCCCTACATCACGTTGGCACACAATAGGATATAACTAGCTGAATAAATGGGCGGGAGAGGACACATTAAAAGAAACATTGACTATCAAAGAAAAGTTGTTGCGCTCCCAAATCTTTCAGAACTTGCTGACCGCACGCCTAGCTTGTAAAATCAAATGAAGGGCTAGCGGTCTCACATATATCTTCCACTGAAATCCTGTCATTACTGCCCCAAAGGCTTACTTCCTACATGCTGAACTATCATCATGACTGTCTGCACGGACTCTATCTTGAACCTTTTGGTGTGTATGTACTTATTCGATTTCTTCAAACCCAGACAGTAGGTAAAGCCCCTGATGCCTTGGGTACAAGAAAGAATATGGGAAAACCCCAGATTCTGTTCTTCTGGTGGCACCAGCACTATGGACTTGTTGCATTATAATTCTTACAGGTAATATTGCAATAATTCTTTCTTCTTGAGATCCGTTGATCATGACTGCTTCCTGCATGCCAATTTAATCACCCTGGTAAACCAATAGGAGATGGCTCTTGAGAACCTGATGGCAAAATGAAAAGATTGTCCACTTTCTTCATGTCTTTTGACCTTTGCATGTACACTGCTAGCAACTTGTCCAAGTGTAAGGAACTAAAGTTTTCCTGCTGTATACTCAGTGACTTTCGTGCTGCCCCCAAGTTTCTTGGAAACTGGATACCACTTTAGAATTGAGCTTTGGAGATGGACGTAGTATTACTATTTCTGGTAAGAAGACACAAAAAGCATCTTTGCAGGAAAGTGCTACAATCTCCAACATCCTTCTGTCTGAAGCAACTGCTGTCAGAGGAACTAGTTTTACCACTAGGAACCGCAAAGGCAACTAAGCTATTGGAGCAAAGGGTGTCTGTACTAGTGCTTTCAGAACCAAACCCAAGTCCCAAGAGGGGAACATGGATTTCGTAGGTGATCGTATCTGGATCACTGCCTGCATGAAGCATCTGATCAATGGCTCGTCCACCCATCTGCAGCCTGAAAAAGAGGATAAAGGCAGAGACCTGTGCTTTAACCACATCAGTACTGGGCACAAAAACCCCCTTCCTGTCCAGGCCATTTTTCAGCTTTCAGCGCTATCACACTTTGAATGACAATTACTCAGTCATGCAACACTGTACCCATATGAAATTTGCGTTCTTTTTTTCACACAAATAGAGCTTTCATTTGGTAGTATTTAATCACTAGTGGGTTTTTTTTGTGCTATAAATAAAAAAAGTTTGGAAATTTTGTGAAAAAATGAATTTTCTTTGTTTCTGTCATAAAATTTAGCAAATTAGTAATTTTTCTTCATAAATTTTGGCCAAAATTTATACTGCTACATATTTTTGGTAAAAAAATAACCCAAATAAGTGTATATTATTTGGTCCTTGTGTAAGTTATATAGTCTACAAGCTATGGTGCCAATCATTGAAAATTGATCACACCTGATATACTGACGGCCTATCTCATAACAAGCCAGGAAAGTACAAATACCCCCCAAATGACCCCTTTTTGGAAAGTAGACAGTCCAAGGTATTTAGTAAGAGGCATGGTGAATTTTTTGAAGTTGTAATTTTTTTCCCAAAATTGTTTGCAAAATTAAAGGGTTTTTTTCACAAAATTGTCATATATTAACTGGTTATTCCTCACACCCAGCCTATGCATACCACAAATTACATCCCAAAACACATTCTGCTACTCCTCCTGAGTATGGCGATATCATATGTCTGAGACTTTTTCACAGCCTGGCCACATACAGAGGCCTAACATACAGCCAGCGCCGTCAGGTATTCTGGGGACATAAATTACACATATAAGGTCATCATGACATTATATCACATTTTTGAAGGCCCTGGAGCACCAGGACAATGGAATTGCACACAAAATGACCCCATTTTGGAAAGCAAACACCCCAATGTATAATCTATGAGGCATAATGAGTCTTTTGAACATGTAATTTTTTTCAGTAGTTTTTGGAAAATGTGGGGAAAAAATTAAAACGCATTTTTTTCCACAAAGTTGTCCATTTATATGATATTTCCAACACATAGCATGTACATAGCAAAAATGACACCCCAAAATACATTCTGCTACTCTTCCTGTGTATATGGCGATTCTACGAGCATAAATTGCACATCTCATTTCCCAACCACCTTCCTATTACACTTTTGAAGATCCTGGAGCACCAGGACAATGAAATTGCCCACAAAATTACCCAATTTTGGGAAGCAAACACCCCAACGTATAATCTATGAGGCATAATGAGTCTTTTGAACATGTCATTTTTTTCCAGTAGTTTTTGGAAAATGTGGAAAAAAAATGAAAACGCTTTTATTTTTACACAAAGTTGTCCATTTATATAATATTTCCAACACATAGCATGTACATAGGAAAAATGACAACCGAAAATACATTCTACTACTCTGAGTATGGTGATACCACATGTGTGAGACTTTTACAGGTGATGTTTACTGATAGGTGTGACGGTCACTGACAGGTGATTGGCGATGGTCACTGATGGGTGACTGGTGGAGGTCACTGATGGATGACGGGTGACTGGTGGTGGTCACTGATGGGTGAAGGGTGTCTGGCGGTGGTCACTGATGGGTGATGGGTGACTGGCAGTGGTCAGTGATAGGTGACTGGCAGTGGTCACTGATGGGTGATGGGTGACTGGCAGTGGTCACTGATGGATGAGGGGGGACTGGCGGTGGTCACTGATAGGTGACGGGGGACTGGCGGTGGTCACTGATGGGTGACGGGTGTCTGGCGG
>BLSH010198372.1:849997-876051 GCA_018402905.1 Glandirana rugosa
AGACAACAACAAGACAATGGGTGGGGAGAAAAAACCGTGACGAAAACCTACAGGGTGAATCAGGATTCTCAGCGACGCGGACAGCTGCTTGCTTTCTCTTTTGACCTAAAAAGAATGAATTTTAGGGAAAGGGACTCAAACAGCTGTCCGTGTCGTGGGTGGGGAGACTACGACGTGACGGACTAAGTGGGACATCCAAAAGCAGTGCCAAAAAAGAGGGGTGGGTAACAGAACAACAACAGAACTACACCCAACTGAACCCTCGGCGAGGAACCACACGTGTCTCACACAGCTGCCTGCAAAACTTTGCGGCCAAACGCAGCATCCGAGGATGCTAAAAACATCCACATTGTAAAACTGTGAGAAGGCATGCACAGAGGTCCAAGTAGCCTCATTGCACACTTTAGACACAGACGCCTGATGTCGAAAAGCCCAGTAAGTGCTAATCGCCCTGGAAGAGTGAGCCGTAACCGGAAAGAGAGGTTCCAGACCCCAAACAGCATAGGCTCGGGACACCGTCTGTCTAATCCAACGTGAGATAGCGGCCGATGAGGCCGCCAAACCTTTGCGTGGGCCATCCACCATGACGAAAAGAGCGTCTGACCTCCGAAAAGGAGGCTGTGGACACCAGATACACCTGCAGGGTCCGAATAACATCCAAGCCTACAACATGGTAGGAATCACCGAGTCCGAGACCCCTCGATCCCTCAACACCTGGGATTCAATAGCCAGGCAGTTAAAGCCAGAGAGGGCAAAGCAGGATGCAGGATGGGTCCCTGGGACAGAAGATCCTCGCGAAGCGGGAGCCGCCAGGGAACGTCCACCACCATCTGTACCATGTCTGCATACCAAGAACGCCGTGGCTAATCCGGAGCTACCAATATGGTCGGGATACCCTTCTATTCTGCGCAGAAGGCGCAGAAGCAGTTTCAGAGGAGGAAGGGCATAGATCACAGATACTGGAAAGGCAAGTCCGCCAGGGCCTTCACCGAGACTGCAGATATCAGGGGGCCGCGCATATAAATGCGGCCGGCTACAAGAAAATGGCGGCCGGGCACTGGAAAAATGGCCGCAGACGATCCCGAGGCACGGGGAGGCAGGGGGTGAGGCAGAGGGGGACCACTAGGGCCCATACACCCATTACACCCTGGGAGCCCCGGGGAGGGGAAAGGAGGGTGCGACAGCGGGGTACCGGAGGGGTGGGGGAGGTGCACGAGCGAGGTAGAGGGGGGGAAGACCACCCATTATGCTCACCCCGGAGGGAGTACCCGCCAGCTCCCCCCCCGGCCCCCGAAGGGGAGGGGGGCATACTTACCCATCTAGTCGGGCGGTGCGGGGGATCCCACCCGAGACAGCTTACACTCTCCCGGCTAGGCCGGAGGGAGCTGTCGGCCCTGGGCACACTGCGTGCGATGGCGGGTCGTTTAACCCGCGGTGCCATCCCGTCCGGTCGGGGTTTGTCGCGGTCGACCCAGCGCGAAGCATCCGGTCTAATGCGTGATGGCCGGCTGGGGAGAGTACCTGGGTCCGAGACCCAGCCTGCTGCCCAGCACGGCTGCTTGATTGTAGTCTTCATTTGTGAGGCTGTCTCCTGACAGCCGAAGTGGCCCAGAGAGGTACCAAAGATCCCAACAGGGAGCCTAGGTCTAACTCCTTGCACTAGGAAGAATAAAACTGAGCTAGCAGAGCTGGGTGTGGGGTTATCTGCCAGTGGGGACTGCCCCCTGGGAGGGGCTGTGTCTGTTACTGCTCTTGTTTGCTGTTAGAACTGCCAGTTCTGCCTGGTAAACTCCTGAGGAGGGCAGTATAACCCACTTAGTCCTAAGAGTTGCTGTGCCTGTCGACGAACGAAAGAGAAATCATATGTACAGCACAAACAGAAACAAGCACAGGCATAGCTGCTAACGGGTTTCATGTCCTGATTTGATGCTTACTCATAGCTCATTTGGAGTACGGCCATCCGAAGACTCTTCATTTCTGCTTTCACTTCACCTTTGTACCTTGTTCCAAATACTGGAAGCTGTGTGTTCAGTGGAGATTCTACGAGAACTACAGCTGGAATGCCGTATAGAGCCTATACTAGTTGAGGTACTCATTGTTGGAAAATAATGTGCCTAACTAATCTTTTAGGGGATTCTGCTTTCCCAGCAAGTAGACTGCCGTTAACTGCTCTCTGCCCAGCAAAAAATTTCTGTTGTAAAACGTAACAGGAAAAAAGACTCTTGGTTAGGCAATGTAGGCTATTGTTGTCTTGTTGTCAGTCTTCAACTTCACTCAGGGCCCCCTTGGAGGAAGATCCTGAAAGGCTTTGCAATGCTAGAAAAAAACTGCCTTCCATTTAAGACATGTGCAACAAACAAAATGTTGTCCAAGTAGTGGTAGAGCCTTATCCCCAAATACGAATTACCGGCACCACTACCATCAAAATGTTTGAAAAGATTCTTGGTGCTGTGCCAATTCTAAAAATGGGAAACACCTGAACTGACATCCGGTCACTGCAAATCTCAGATGTCTCTCATGCTACGCAATGATTGGTACATGGAAGTATACGTCAGCCAGGTCGATTAAGACTAACCGGTCTTCATGCTGAACTATCGTCATGACTGTCTGCACGGACTCTATCTTGAACCTTTTGGCGTGTATGTACCCATTTGATTTCTTCAAACACAGACAGTAGGGAAAGCCCCTGATGCCTTGGATACTAGAAAGAATACGGGAAAACCGCAGGTTCTGTTCTTCTGGTGGCACCAGCACTATGGAATTGTTGCAGTATAATTCTTATAGTTAATCTTGCAAAAATTCTTTCTCCTTGAGATCCATTGATCATGACGGAAAGGATTCAGTGGTCAAATTCTCTTTTGTACTCCCACCTAACTGTCTTTGATGTTTATTGCCCAAAACCTCTAAATGGACGTTATCCTGGCCCCCACTGGAAGAGTCTGGTTGGACACACCTTCAAAAGACTTACCAGATGTCTAGCAGCCTGCTCTGGATTTGATTCCATGTAAAAAGGATCTTTGATCCCCTTTCACTGTGATCTGGTAAATTTGCAGCTGGCCTATAAGATTTGGCCTCCTGAACCCTTCTAAAGTTCGACCGACTTGAGCAAAAAAGACGGCTGCTTCCTCTTATTAGACTGTGGCCACAGTCTGGACTTTTTTCCTTTCGCTCGCTTTATCCAGCGTTTGCCAAACAAAAACTTCCCATTATGGGAAATGTTACAGAGGGCTTGCGTGGAAGCTTCATTCACCCCCCCCCAGTGGTGCAACCACAAAGTTCTCATGGCTGTGACTGAATACACCAGCCCTCGTACTAAATCTATTGAAGCCAAAAGTTAGCAGCCAGGTTTAAGTCCTCCAGAACCATGCCCACTCTTGTAGGTTCCACTTGAATTAAAGGCCATTTCTTACTGCTTTAAACATCGCAGTTAATGCTGTTGCTGGTCAACAGGCAAAAACCTGTTCTGGCACTTTTTCAATGCGTTTTGCCATGTTACACATGCAATCCATACTAAAAAAATGCAACATGTTCGACTTTAGTTGACTGTACTGGAGTGCACTGCACTGGTGTGAAGTTGGCCATTAGAATCCATGGTAAACACTGTTCATGCATTTTTGACTCAAAAGAAAAACACATTGGACTGCATCTGGTGTACACCAGCCTTAAGTCCACTTTTCGGTCCATAGGATCCCTAAAAGGTATTGACACTTGCGCAGCAGACGCTAGAGGGTCCCATGCATTCCTGGAAGTGCGTTTCTTAAACATGCATCAGCTTCATTGAAAAAAGCTTACAGAACCTTTAGGCCTCATGCACACAGGATGTTTTTACAGCTGCTTCTAGGGACGTCTGACATTTTTTTACAGCTTAAAAACGCCCCTCCATGTTATTCTATGGCCTCATGCACACACAGGCTTTTAGAAGCTGTAAGTGGCATTGGCGTTTTCAAGCTGCAAAAAAACCCAGGACCAGCGTGTTCTGAGGACGTTAAAGTGTTAGAGGCGTTAGGCGTTAGAGCTGTAAAAATGTCTGGCACTGGTAAAAGCTTTAACAAGGGCCCCGCAGATCCCGACCCTCCACCCTAGGTGAATGAGTATGGGGTACATTGTACCCCATCCAATTCACCTAAAAATGTGTCAAAAGTAAAAACAGTACACAGGTTTTTGATAAAATAATTTATTAAATCAGCTCCGGCGTCTCTTCCTATTTCTTCTCCCCTCTCCAGCTCTTCTCCCTCCTCCGGCGATGTCTTCTCCCTCTGCCGGTTCTTCTCCCCTCTCTGGATCTTCTCTCTGCACTGTCTTCTCCCTTTTCTGCCGGGTCTTCTCTCTGCACTGTCTTTTCCCTCTCCTGCCGGGTCTTTTCTCTGCGCCATCTTCTCCCTCTTTTGCTGGGTCTTCTCTCTCCGCTGTCTTCTCCCTCTGTTTTTCCTCTGATGTTCACCCGACAAGCTCTCCTGGAGTAATACTAGGGCTGCCGTGTGCCATGACTTATATAGCCAGGGGGCGTGGCCATCAGATTAGGTCATCCAGAGGCCACACCCCTTATGACATCATTGCCCTATCATGCCCGGTGATGTCACAAGGAGGTGTGGCCTCTAGATGGCGTGGCCTGGGCAAGGCATTTCCTATGTGCTGATATAAACCCATGTGAGCCATTGCCACGTAAGCTGCTTGATAATCATAAGCCGCCCTGTACAGGAATCTGGGGAATGTAGACTGTCCTGGTCAGGAGATGACCAGTGGCGGGTCTTATGTTTTGTGGAGGGGTACAGTTAGTGCTTCTGTTTCTAAAATAATGCAAAACACCATACTTTGCATTCTTGGAGCATTCCTTGAGCACTCTTTTAAAAACATGTCCCACGTTGCCCTCCTTCATACCTTTTGCTAGTCTTCTGTGCAACTGACAGGTGCGTTGAGCTCATATCTGCAAAAAAATCATAATTCTCTCACCAAGAAAAAACAGGTAGTCTGTCCCTTTAAGACCTATCTGCTTTGATCCACTTACTTTAGAGGCAGTAACAGGCGAGCTCACAGGCAGCCTTTCCAGAGGCAGACAGGAGACACAGAATCTGAGACAAAACCAGTCAGACTATCAAACCTCCAGGAGCACACAGCACAGCAGGGAAGCAACAGCAACAAGTCTTTACCTCACAAGAGAAAACTGTCAGGACTGCATAGAGAGGGAGAGAAATCAGTCCCTCTGTCGGCTCTAGACTGTTTATGCTGCTGCTTGACAACTGGCTGTCACTATCCCATGCTGCCCCGTCTCCCTGCCCTCTGTGACATCACCTACCGCCACTCTCAGACTGAAGAAAAAGCCAGGAGAGTGGTGTGGCACGCTGCCTATACAAGACAGGAAAAACCCCAAGGCAAAGGCCAATGACAACATTGCAGAGCTCACTAACGCCACACCTGTAGAATATTTGTGCTGTTTAAGCAACACACAGGGCACCCAGTTCAGGAAGGTTTACATCTAACATTCTGGGTCTTCCAACTCCAGGAGAGGCTGAATCTGGAGGGGCCGTGTGATATTGGGATATACTTGCAGCAAGCAAAGTACTTACCAACTGCAATCCACAGGTGGCCTGGAGCGTGACCAAAAAAGAAGAACACTTCAGTTGGGGAGGGCTGTGTTTTATTTAGCTAGAAAGAGATGGTCCTGTGGGTTCCAGAGGATTCATTAACCCATTGTGTGCTGACATGATGTAGGAACAGAAAAAGGTTGATTTCCATGAAGAAGATTCCCTATTCGCAGCAACCCTTTGTTTTCCCACCAGTTGAATAAGCTTGGTTGCAGTCCCGGCAGATATTCTGGGTTGTTACACAAAGGAGCCAGAGGAGTATGAGGAGAGTGTAACCCCTTTGTAAGTCTAAGGGTACTTTCATACTGGGGTGGGTGGGTGGTAGCAGTAAAGCGCCACTAGTTTCAGCTGTTATAGCGGCACTATGGCACCGCTATGCAGGCAAGAGCGCAACGCTTTTAACCCCCCACAAGGAGTTGAAAGTGCCAGCGTGCTGTCGAGGCAGGGGCGGTGAGATGCTGCTTGCAGGACTTTTTGCCACATCCTGCAAGTGTACCGCCCCAGTGTGAAAGCACACGGGCTTTCACACTGGGGTGGATTGGGGGGGAGGGTGTTTTTCAGGCGCTATTTTTAGTGCAAAAGCCCCAGTGTGAAAGGGGTCTAAGTCAATTATAGACAGCGAATGTATAAGAGACCAGGCCGCAACCTGCTAGGTATCCATATCAACATTTTGGGGTTTACTAAAACTGTAGAGTGAAAAATCTGGTGCGGCTGTACAAGGCAGCTAATCAGCATCTAACTTCAGCTTGTTCAATTAAGCTTTCATAGCAAAACCTGGAATCTGATTGGTTTCTATGCAGAGCTGCACCAGATTTTGCCCTCTCCAGTTTAGTAAATCAACCCCTTTGAGTGGAGTTCTAGGGCAAGCTAAGTTTTCCATATTTACTCGCTGAGGTACATGTTTTTGATAACTATGTTTTAATGTTGGCTGGCTCATATTCACATTACTATTATTGGGGTAAATGTAAGTATTAAATTATATCTAGAACACTGGTATACTGTACATTAATAATATTATGTGATAATCATGTGAAGAAGGATTCACACAACACCTAGAGATTAACCTCATCACCAGCCAAGGTGAAAAAAAATTGATGTCATTTACTACTGACAATGTGGAGGTATAGTGCTAAGCGCTTACCAAGGGGTATATGCAGTAATGTGTTTGTTGATGATTATGCCAGCTTTTTAGTTTATCTCATGTACAGATCCAACATGTTTCTAATTACATTTTTATCCCAGGCACTTTTTGTTTTTGATTTACTAAAGGCAAATAGCCTGTTTAGGCCTCATTTACACTGCTGCTGGTAAACGGACGTTTAGAGGCATTTGGGCGATTTTTTCAGCTGCCCCTGAACTTTCCTCCATGTTATCTTATCAGTACATTTACACAGGGTAGTTTAAGGTCATTTCCAGGCAGTTGAGTTTAGAGGCTGTTTTTGGAACGCAAAAAAATGGGTTCAGAGGCATTGAATCGCCAAACAGCTTGTAAACGCCGCTAAACGCGGTAACTCGGGTCTAGGACCGTTTCGTCTACAGGCATTTCCATTTTAAAATATAATGTTTTTTTTTTTTAAAGCTCCTAGACGCGAACGTGGCAAACCGCCGCTAAACGCCGCATGGAAAACGTGGCAAAACGGCCGTTTTGGACGCCGGCTTCTAGCTGTCAAAAAAAAATCGCTCAGGGGAGGTTGAAACAGCATCCTGTTTAATGGATCTTTACTTTGCAATGGAATGTTTCCTTAGCTTAGAACAGGGGTGTTCAAACTTTTTTTGGAAGAAGGCCAGATTTGATGAAGTGAACATGTGTGAGGGCCAAAAATTTTGCCTGACATTCTTTGAACCATTAAAATTAAATGCAAATTAACTATTTTATGCAAAGTAAATGGTCAAGGCTGTGTGCTGCAAGGGCATCCGGATCAGAAAACTGACTGAACAAATACAAACATTTTTTGATCAGAAAAAGCAGTTCACGCATGTGTAATTTCATTGTATATTCACCTCTTCGGCTACGCATACATGCCCAAACTGTTTTAAAAGCTTTGTTTCTGTTTAATGTTGGTGGTAGAAATTATTTCTAATAGCATATGCAGTTTCTACTTCTTGCTATTAGTGCTACATACCATTTATTTTTCCTATAGGCAGTCTCCTCACCAGTTTTGACCAGATTGAAGACAGTAGACCAGGCAGTCCAATGATCCGAGCCCAGTAACGGCACCTCTGAGGGACTAAGGATCCCAGCTGCAGCAAGCTGCACAGCTCTACAAGCACATATTCCGCGCCCTTGTACCTGTATGTGTGTTGGAGACATAGCACAGGTGCCGCAGGGAGAAGGAACGCACCAAATCCCGCAGCACCAGAAAGTTCGTCAGAAATATCGTGAGAACACAGACTTAGTATGTGCAGTCCCGCGCCGTTCAGAGATCCCAGGGGTCCTGAGTGGCGCACTGGGGCCACAACACATAGTTTTTGCCAGAGTACCTGTGGGGCCGCATAAAACTGGTACACGCGCCGCAATAGGACAGGACATGCCTGGCTTAGACTGAGGTGAAGCTCTTCTGACTTCCATCATCCAATCATGTGCAAGAAAAAATACAGTTTTTTTCCCCTTGCTTGTAAATTGTGTAGCGATGCACCCGTAGGGGTTGCTGAATGTAGTGGTTGTCTGTCACCCTGCCCAGCCAGGCATTCAATTCCTCAAGCATTGAACAGTCCATACACTTGTTTTTTTGTATTTTATTGAGGGGATTAACTTGGATAGGGATGGGATATATGGGATGCCCAGGACAATTCAATGCAAGCTTGCTTGGGACTTCTATATACACTCCAGTGTATACAGTATCTCACAAAAGTGAGTACACCCCTCAGACATTAATGGCTGTGTATTGAGTTATTTTGAGGGGACAGCAAATTTACACTGTTATACAAGCTGTACATTCACTACTTTACATTGTAAAAATGTTTACAAAAATGTGAGGGGTGTACTCACTTTTGTGAGATACTGTATATATGGTTTTTTTTTTCAAAGAGATATTCTTCTTGGAATTCTTGATGGGAGGGCCCCTCCCTGAGCAAACAGGTTCCTTAAAGAGTTAGTTCCATGAACAGACCTTACCCTTATTGTCCTTGCAACGTCTCATCCGTTGGGCACCCAGGGTGGCAGGCTGGTCTGTTCCTGCAAAGTCAGGGGAAAAAAAGGACACACTCACTTCTGCAACACCTCAGCAGTCCATGTAGCACTTTATAGTGGCGGTACTCCAACAGTCTCTCTCAGGCGTAAAAGTGTGAGTCAGGTAACCTCTTCCTGGCACCCCCTTCCTCCCTGACAGAGACAGAGTGACTCTTCGTGGGCCGACCCGCCCGGACAACCATCCCTCTGTCCCTGTAGATAGACCTCCCCAGCCGCCATTCCTTTTGAATGTCCACGAAACGGGCCCAGGTCTCCTCACATGCTGGCACCAGCAGCGGCTAAAGGACGTGCAGAAACTCCCAAATCGGGTCGTTCTCCCACTCTTCCCGGGAGTCCTCAACAATGTCCATGATTTCGGGGGGGGACATAGGGGAATTCCAGACCCCACTCCAAAGCGACCCTCCTTTGAACCTCCCGCTGAAATCGGTAAAGCCTGGGCAGCTCTCTGGGATTTCCTTTCCCGGGCAGGACAGAGGCTTCATGGGACCTCTGAACCCACTGCCTGTAGGTTGGCTCTCTGGTCTGGGTGGTGGATGGTCTATGAACAAAAAGCTGTCTGCTGCAGAGAGGGGTTCCTGTAGTTTCTCCGGGCTCCCCAGCAAAATCTGTCCCCTCTCCCTCCTCGGACGGCACTTCCACGACCTGGGAACTTCCGGTCTCCCACTCCTCCTCCAAGCAACTGTCCGGAGACAACCATTCTGCTAGCCTCTCCAGGAACCCATACTTTGATAACAGTCTGGGGCATCCCCAATCTATGGCTCTGTCCCCGCATTCTCCTTCCAGCTCACCTGAGGGCAGACTGCTTTCCACCGCTGGCTCCTTCAGGTCAGTGAACATGTCAGGGACATAGATGCAGCCGGCATTTCATGGACAACTGGATTTCGCAGGGCAGTACTCACAGTCACCAAGTCCTTGACCAGGCCGCAAGCCATAGCAGACTTTTCTCCTCCTATGCCACTTGTCTTCGCAGGGGAGTCGCCAGGCTCTGACTCGACCCTGCCTTTCTGGGAAGACTCCAGGCCTGCTCCTGCCTTCTGGGATGTCCGCAGCTGCAATGTGCAAAGTCCTGAGGGCAGGTCCACTCTGTAGTATTGTGGATCCTGCTGGCTGGATGCAAGCCTGGTGAGTGGTTCGTCACAATGACTGCACCAGATCAAGGCACTCACCACCGCTGTTGGTATCCGCCATTCTGGGCACAGCAGGCACAGCCGCTCCATCCCCTCGATCACGCCAGGGTGAATCCCCCACGATGCTCCAATCGGACACCAGTGTCCACCAGCAATTCAGGCAACCATGTCAGTGCGGGCAGCATGCGTCCGCTCTCTGCCATCTTGCTTCTCTGCCTCCTCGTGGTGTCTGCTGCTAGCAGGGAACACTGAGCCTCCTCCAGGGAGTGGCACCGCCTCTCACTTTCAGACATACTGGCATCTGCAGAACTGATAAGCAGGCTCTTCCCTGGATGTGCTGCCATAACCCCTTGTTAGACAAACTGAAGTTTGCAGGCACATGGTAGCTAGCATGACTTGTCCGGACATGTCGCTTGGCACCGACTGTGCCCAAGCAACCAGAAGCAGAGGACCACTGACTCTCCCAGTGATTGCCGGTAGCAACAATAAAGTTTGTAACCCATGTCTCACTGTCCCACTGAAGGGAACACTTTAGCACACTTTAGCACAGTCATATCCGCAGGCTTACCCCGATCACCCTGGGCAACAGTAGACAGTTCCAGGCACACTTTACTGTAGTAAGCAGGAATTTGAGTAAATGTTCAGAATGTCCAACAACAGCAGGTCGCTGGAGATATTAGTAATCCATGTTAGGACGCCCAGCCATAGCAGATTGCTGGGCGTATTTGTAATCCATGGGCATGGTCGCCCGACATGGTTGACATGGGTAATAGCACATAGTGAACAGTTTGTGAGTTGCAGGATTAGTACAAGTGTCCATCCCTGCCGCGGTTGGGGCAACTGGGTAAGCAGGCAGCAATAGAGTTGAACTTGACAACAGCTCCCGTTGGTTGCTATGGACAACGGCACTTGTTACTGTAGTATTGAAAAGCAAGCAAAGCACATGAGTCCTTCCCCAAGTGTAATTCCTCAACTAGTGGAACAAGCACAGTTCCCTGGCTCGATCAACTTCGGTTACCAGGGGCAACATCTGGCAGGTTAGCTGTCAACAGACATCCCGGATGACGCCCCCAAATGAAGCAATGCCCCCATTGGGGTTGCTGAATATAGTGGTTGTCTGTCACCCTGCCCAGCCAGGCATTCAATTCCTCAAGCATTCAGAGTCATTAAACAATACATACACTTGTTTTTTTGTATTTTATTGTAGCCAATGCCCCCCTAGGGGGTGGCTGGAAGTAGCATCCGGAGTCAGAAAGCAGTCTGGTTCTTTGATTTTATTGAACTTGGGGATTTGAACTTGGATGGGGTAGGGGTGATTATGGGATGCCCAGAGATCAACAGTTCTTTACACGGGACCTCTATATACACTCAGTATATACACTCTCCTTCTTCCTCCAGCACAGCACTTGCTTCTCCTTTTTCCTCTCTCCTGCACAACACTTGCTCAGCACAGGTGAGACCTGGAAGGATATTTACCAGGCCTCCATTCGTCTTTTTTTTTTTTTTAAATCAAACAGGTTTTTATTGTCAAATTAACAGTTACAAACATGAAGCATCTCAGTACCTTTCAGTTTACTTTACTATAGTCTCAAACATTACAGGAACATATATTTCTTAAGAGACAAAATTACAGAGAGGAAAAAGACAGCAATGAGCAGTGCGCCCTCGAGATCCATCTGCATTCCAAAACATGTACAATTACAACAGGTGTATATAAACCATATCACTCCAACAACATTTGAATACCCAGCATCTGGCCAATATTCCTGGGAGCCTTCAGCCTCAAAGACACTGTAAGAGTCTCATCTTAATCAGCTCACTCAGGCTCAAGCCCAGAGTGTCTAGCCATGGGGCCCATAATTTCTCAAATTTGCCTGGTCTCCCTCTGTGTTGGTAGATATACCATTCTAGGATAAGGGTAGATTCCATGTGTGTTATTCAAAATTTAATATATGGTGGTGTGTCTGATTTCCAACTCATAAGGATATTTTTTCTAGCCTGGAACAAGGCCCTAGAGAAGGCAACTCTCTTCCGGGATCACTTCCTCCAAGGTGCCCAGTACGCAGCATATATATCCCATATGGAGCTTAGGGCAATGCCAGAGGAGATGAATGAGGTCACCAGGCATCTTACATTAACCGCATAGCTGGTTTGCTAATATACCCATTTTGTGGAGTTTTACTAGGTTGTAGTGAGCCCTAAGTATGATATATAATTGGGATATTTTTTGCGAGGCATTTAAGGAGCATGTGGTAACAGATTGAAGGACATCCTCCCGCTGGTCACCTGAAACTGAACCCAGGTCCTCCTCCCATTGCGCCATAGCTTTTATAGGATGGTCACCCAGAAATTCAGTTAATAGCATATTGAAATTAAACACTTGGTCTCTGTGGCCGTTTGAAGTAGATTAAAAATTGGGGTAGGAGATTGTACCCATTTTGTAGCCCCTTCCTGCGCTTTGATGGCATGCTGAAGTTTAGATTTGTGCATGGCTGAAAAATTTGTTGGTTTTTTTTTTATCATCGGAAATTCCGAAATTCGCAGTAATTCTGCAATTGCGGTAATTCGGCAATTGCGATATTTACTTGAAAATATGTCTGTCAGTGATAAATTTCATATTTAAATTCACAAACAGCCAAATTTCAAGGAAATTCCAATACCTATAATTTAAGTTATTTATTATTATTTTAAATGTTCTTTCTTATTTACAAATTTCAGATATTCGGAAATAAGAAAGAACATTTGAAATAATAATAAATAACTATTAAATTATAGGTATTGGAATTTCCTTGAAAATTTGGCTGTTAGTGAACTTAAATATGAAATGTATTAAATTTCATATTTAAGTTCACTAACAGCCAAATTTTCAAGGAAATTCCAATACCTATAATTTATTATTTCAAATGTTCTTATTTCTGAATTTCCAAATTTTAGAAATTCAGAAATAAGGAAGAACATTTGAAAATAATAACTTATTATTTCAAATGTTCTTTCTTATTTCCGAATTTCCAAATTTTTGAAATTCTGAAATAAGAAAGAACATTTGAAATAATAATAAATAATTATTAAATTATAGGTATTGGAATTTCCTTGAAAATTTGGCTGTTAGTGAACTTAAATATGAAATGTATCACTAACAGCCATATTTTCAAGGAAATTCCAATACCTATAATTTAATAGTTATTTATTATTATTTCAAATGTTCTTTCTTATTTCCAAATTTCCAAATTTCGGTAATTTGGAAATAAGAAAGAACATTTGAAATAATAATAAACAACTATTAAATATAGGTATTGGAATTTCCTTGAAATTTTAGCTGTTAGTGAACTTAAATATGAAATTTATCACTAACAGCCATATTTTCAAGGAAATTCCAATACCTATAATTTAATAGTTGTTTATTAGTTATTATTTCAAATAGAAACATAGAAACATAGAAAAGTGACGTCAGAAAAAGACTGAGTAGTCCTTCGAGTCTGCCCCTTTTTATTTATTTATTTATTTATTTTTACATTAACCTTGTTGTCTGACTATAGATTTATGATTATCCCAAGCATGTTTGAAGCCATTTACTGTTGACTGTCTCACAACCTCTTTTGGTAGTTTATTCCAATCATCAACCACCCTTTCAGTAAAATAATACTTTCTAAGATTAGTTTTGAACTTCCCCCCAGTTAGTTTGAGGTCATGTCCCAGTGTTCTTGATTTTGGTTTCATATTGAAAAGACTGCCCTCCTGAACCTTATTCACCCCCTTGATGTATTTAAAGGTTTCAATCCTGTCTCCCCTCTCCCTTCTTTCCTCCAGACTGTACATATTAAGTTCCTGAAGTCGCTCTTGATATGTTTTATCCCCCAGACCTTTCACCATTTTTGTTACCCGTCTCTGAACTTGTTCTATTTTATCAATATCTTTTTGTAAGTGTGGTCTCCAGAACTGGACACAGTATTCTAAGTGAGGTCTCACTAAAGATCTATATAGAGGAATCAGAACCTCCTTCCTCCTGCCGGTGATCCCTCTACTGATACATCCCAGAATTCTATTTGCTTTTCCCACTGCCTGGTCACACTGTTTGCTCATTTTGCAATCATCTGAAATAAGCACCCCCAAATCTTTTTCTTCTGTAGTGCTGGCTAACACTGTACACCCAATGCTGTACTCTCTAAGTGGATTATTTTTCCCTAGATGCATTATTTTACATTTAGAAATATTGAACTGCAGTCTCCACTGCTTTGACCAATCTTCCAGCAATGCCAAATCATGCTCCATGTTACAGACACCTCCAGGGATATCAACCCTATTACACACCTTTGTATCATCAGCAAAGAGACATACCTTGCCCAACAAACCTTTAGTTATATCACTTACATAAAGGCTAAATAGAACAGGACCCAGTACAGAGCCTTGTGGTACCCCACTAGTGACTGGTCTCAAATGTTCTTTGTTATTTTCTAATTGCCGAATTTCCAAATTGCCGCAATTGCCGAATTACTGCGAATTACAGCAATTGCCGAATTATCGCGACTTTCCGAATTTTTAAATCAGAAAAACTAAAATTTGGGAATATTCGGAAATTCTGAATTCGTCCGAATTGCCGAATTTTGCAATATTCGGTAAAAACGAACTTCGGAACTAAACGAATTGCACAAGCCTACTGAAGTTGTATGTATTATAATGTCATGTTGGAAGACAATGCAAACCTATCCTGTAACACAGAGAATGGGAATAACCTCCCATTTTGAAAAATGTGCGTGAGGTGTATTACCCCATAAGACCGCCACCTAGGCCCCTGCTTGAGTTTGACCAATTCCTCATATGTTTTATTGTCCCAAATTGGGCTATATGCAGTAAACCCATGTACGTGTTGTAACTGTTTAGATTTGTTCCACAACTTTTGTAGCAGTGCATAAGTGGGCATTTCTTTGTTAGGTTTCTGAAACCGCTGGGCTTCCAGACTCTCCAGGATAGATTCCGCCACAGTTCGTATAGGCATGAGCCTAGCAGATGGTCCAGCAGGATTGGAGGTCATAGCGCCAATCTATTGCTGCAGTTGCATGGCCAGATAATATAGCCAGGGGTTAGGGAGCAAAAGACAGCCCCCATCTTTGGGATACTGCAGCTGCTCCAGTTTAACCCTAAAGGGTCGGGTATTCCACAGTAGCAGTCTGAAAAGACAGTTTCCATTCGTCTTGTTTGGTCTAGCTAGCACATGTGAGACCTGGTGTAAATTTACCAAGCCTCCAGACCACCCTTTGCGGGCATGGGGTTGAAGTTCCCCTTGTGTAGAAAGTTAATTTGTTGGTGTTAGCTAGCCACGATGGACAACTCCCAGCCCATCAATACACCGTTCATGAAACCAAATCCCAGTCTCTCCCTGCACCTCTTCCAGTCTGTCTTCCTCCCAATCTGCTTTGTGCATCTCCACTTCCCTGGACTGTGTCACTCACTGACAACCGGTGAACTTCTCCTGGAGACCTCTCTGAAGTACACTTCTCCCGCTGTCCTCTCCTTGCTCTCTCATGTGCTTCCTCCAGAATCTCCAACCTTCTGGATACACCCGAGCCCCAGGCCGAGGTCATCCCCCAGACTGGGAGCTCCCTCAAGGCCTTGACAGCCTCAGTACATCGTCTCCATCTCCATACTTCCACCCGACTCTCCTCCCAGACTGGGCTGCCCCAGGCTATTTGGGAAGGCCTGCCCCCTGCCAATCCAGATTGGGGATTGGTCAGGGCTTCCCAAATACCCAGCAGCTCCACCTCCTCTGCCCCACTCCCCTTTTCCAGAATTTTATGCAAAAGCAAGAAAATTACCTACTCTAACACCAAAAATCCTCATCTAGCACCTACCTAATGGTGCTACACTCACCCCCCACCAAAAAAATCAGCTGGTCCCTCAGCTGAGGAATTTTGAAAAATGACTCATGGGCCCAGGAGCAAGGGCATCCCATAACCTAACAATTGGAGGGCAAAAAAGGGAACAAATTTGGAACGGGGAATATACAAATAATTTACGTGCAAAAATAGATACCATTCTCTGTAAATTATTTACACCTGTACAGCATATCTACATTTTCCTAACTACCAATCCTGTAGCTAGCAGCAACAAAACAATTGTGAGCCAGAGCACCGCTCACACGAGAGGCATGCTCTGCTCGCAGAATAGGAATCCATTTTTCCCTCCATCCCTTCTCAATGATCCTAAAAGAAGACAAACATCCTAACCTACAAACGAACTAAACACAGCAAGCCTCCCAGTAGAGCAAACAATATCACACACTTTAAACCCCTTGCACCTATTTGGTCTGTCAGCGAGGGGTTATATTCCACTGACAGTGTCACGTAGCTGGTGGTTGAGTCTGGCTTATGTGGGCGGCAACCTCTCTTGCGGCCCTGATTCGAGAACCCCTGGTAGTGCAGACAGGGAGCTCAGGAGCACAGGGGGGCACGAGGGCTGGACAAGTCTCTGATGGCTTGTATAGGTCCACAGAAGCTCATGCAGGCTAAAGGATAGTGGTGCGGTCCGGGTCAGCAACTGGCTGGCAGCGAAGTACAGAGGGATCAGGCAAACGGGTAGTCGGGTACAGGCTGGGTTGGTAACGTGCAGGAGGCTGAAGTACAAGGGGACAGGCAGAAGAGTGGTCGTAAACAATCCGAAGTCAGGGCAGGCAGACAGCAACAAAGTCCAAAGGTTAGCTGGGGTCACAGGAACAGGAAGTCACTCAAAACAAACGCTGGGGGTCACAGGTGCAGGAACGCTGAAGAACGGACAGCACCTGCTTCCTGGCGCTGTCCGCTTAAATGGCCCCTGTGGGCGCCATTGCCGGCACATACACATGCGCACAGTTGCACGCAAATGCGCACGGGTGCGCAAACACTACGCGCACCCGCACATTGGCCTGCCAGAGCACGGGGATGATTCCTTACAGACAGAGACAGAGAAGGAAAAATAAACCATCGAGACTTTCTTTCAAAGTTCTTTTTAGAGTTCCTAATGGGAGGAGCCCCTCCCTGGACAATAGGTCTCCAAAAGTTAGTTCAAGGAAACAGATCTCACCTACAGCATCCTTCCAGGAAGAAGATCCCTCACTTAGCACTTGGGTGGCAGGTTGATCTGTTCTTTCAGGGTCAGGAAAAAACAAAAACACAACCCTTGCAGTCTTCCAGCAGTCCTGTGTCTTTGGTTTCACAAGATAAGCTGTAGTCCTCCAACAGTCTTTTTTTTTTAAAAATGTAGAAATGTGGGTCAGGCAGCCTCCTCTGGCCTTCCCCTTCTCCCCTGACAGAAATGGAGTAGCTCGTTGCAGGCTGATTTGCTTTCAATACAAGGACCTTTTCTCCAAAAATGGCATGCCCCAGACTCCACTCCTGCTTCAACTCCACAAAGCGCTTCCAGGCATCACAGTCCTGCCATCTCAGGGGTTTGGGGATGTGCAAATAGTCCCATATCATCTCGTTCTCCCACTCCTCCCTTGAGCTCTCTACTACTTCCATGATATGGGGAGGGACATATGGAAAGTCAAAGTCTAGGCCCCACTCCAAGACAACTCTGCATTGTACCTCCCTCTGGAACCGGGAGAGCCTAGGCAACTCCTTAGACTTCGCTCTCCCCGGCTGGATCTGGATATCAGGGGATCTGACCACCCGTTGCCATTAGGTACTTGGCCTGGTCAGGGTAGTGGAGGGCCTATTAAGGAACAACTGACTGTGGGAGATAGGGGTTCCTGCAACTTCATCTATGTCCAGCTCAGACTCTGGTCCTCTCCTTCACTCTGATGGAGTTTCCAGCCCATGGGACCCTCCTGTCTCCCACTCCTCTTCTGGACTTTCATCAGGGGATGACCATTCTACAAGTCTTTCAAGGGACCCAAACTCAGCTTGCAATCTGGGGGGACCCCAATCAAGCGGTCTGTCTCCATACTCCTCTTCTAGCTCTCCAGAGGGCGCACCCCCCTCCTGCACTGACTCCGCTGGACAGGGGATAGATATGGGCAGACCTGTGGCCAGTGGGGCTGGGGATTCTAGTTCCTGCTCGACAATACTTACAGGTTCTAGGTCCCTGACTGGGCCTTCAGTCATGACAGTCCTCTCTCTCCTTCCCTCTTCAGTGTTCGCGGGGGAGTCGCTAGGCCGCAACTCCTCTCCGCATTGACAGGGTGGTTCCGGGCCCGCTCCGGCCCTCTGAGATCTCCAAGGCTGCAACGTGCATAGTCCCGACTGCAGGTCTATATTGAAATAGTGTGGATCCTGCTGAATATTCAACCGCTGTAGCAATGGCTCAAAGCAGTGGCCACACTGAATCCAGGCATCCATTACCGCCGTTGGTGTCTGACATTCTTGGCATAGCAGGCACAGTCTCTCCATCCCATCCACCACCCTGAAGTCGAATCCCCCGCGGTGCTCAAGCCGTACACCCGTGTCTATGAGTGTTCGTTCCAGCCGTTTCCGGCAACCCGGTTAAAAAACGGTAGAGGACGACCACCATCTGCCATCTTCTGCTGCTTCATGGTGCCTGCTGGGCACAGGGAAACTTTAGTCTCTTCCAGGGTGTGGCTCTGCCTCCTCAATTCCAGACGGGTTGGCGCCATTGAACCTGATTGGCAGATTCTTTCCCGGACACGCTGCTGTAACCCCTGATGTGCAGGATAGAAACTTGCAGACATGCTGGCTATAGCAGAACTTGTCCAGGCATGCTGGCTCTCTCGGTGGTTGCCGAGAGCAACAGTGAATTTAGTGATGCCCCTTGTCTTCCTGTACGGGACCACTCTGGCACAACATCTCCCATGGACTTACCCCGATCACCCTTAGCAACAGGAAACAGTTCCAGGCACACTTTACCACTGACAGCAGTTTTTTTGAGCACAAGTTCAAGGTATCCAGCATTTTTAGAGCGCTGGGCATGTTTAAAATCCAGTGAGGAATGTCTGGCCTCAGCAGGGCACGGGACATATTTGTAATCCATGGGTGCGATCACCCGCCGTGGTTGCTATGGGCGACAAACCATGCTACAAGTCACTGAATTACAGGGTATTATTTGCAAGTGTTAGTTCCCAGCACAGTTCAAATCCACATTTCAAGGCACATTAACAAAGTTCCTCGGCTTGGTCCACTTCGGTTGCTAGGGGCAATGACTGACAGCATTACGTGAGAGACAGGTGAATCCTGGACGTGCCCCCAAATGTAGCCAATGCCCCCCTTGGGGGTGGCTGGAAGTAGTGGTTCACCTGCTCACAACTGCCCTCAATCACACCAGAGATCAGCAGTTCTTTGCTTCTCTCTCCTGCACAACACTTGCTCAGCATAGGGGAGACCTAGAGGATATTGACCAGGCCATTCATCTTGTTTGGCCTAGCTAGCACATATGAGACCTGAAAGAGTTAATGGTGTTTCAAAGGCCCCTTTAAGACATGGTGTAAATTTACCAAGCCTCCAGACCACCCTTTGCAGGCATGAGGTTCTCCTTGTGTAGAACGTTAATTCGTTGGTGCCAGCTAGACATGATGGACTACAACTCCCAGCCCATCAATAAACCATCCATGACACCAAATCCCAGTCTCTCCCTGCACCTCTTCCAAACTGTCTTCCTCCCAATCCGCTTTGTGCATCTCCAATTCCCTGGGCTGTGTCACTCACCGACAACAGGTGAACTTCTCCTGGAGACCTCTCTGAAGTACACTTCTCCCGCTGTCCCCTGCTTGCTCTCTCATGTGCCTCCTCCAGGATCTCCAACCTTATGGATACACCTGAGGCCCAGGCCGAAGTCAACCCTCCCAGACTGGGAGCTCCCTCAAAGCCTTGACAGCTTCAGTACCTCGTCTCCATTTCCAATCTTCCACCCGACTCTCCTCCCAGACTGGGCTGTCCCCGTCTATTTGAGAAGGCCTGTCCCCAGCCAATCAAGATTGGGGATTGGTCAGGGCTTCCCAAATACCCAGCAGTTCCACCTCCTCTGCCCCACTCCCCTTTTCCAGAAGTTTATGCAAAAGCAAGGAGGGGTCAACCAAAGGGTGTCACCACCTACAGTCCCCAGACACTCCCTGGACCACTCCCATGCCCAGAATGAAAACAATCAGGGTCAGGCCTGACTAAATTTACCTACTCTATCACCAAAAATCCTCATCTAGCACCTATCTAATGTAGAGGGTGCTACATTATTGAGGGGATTAACTTGGATAGGGATGGGATATATGGGATGCCCGGGACAATTCAATGCAAACTTCCTTGGAACTTCTATATACACCCCAGTATATACACTCCAGATTTCTCTCCAGCACAACTCTTGCTTAAGTCCTCTCTCCTTTCTTCCTCCAGCACTTCACTTGCTGCAGGCTGCTACTCCACCAGCACTTCCCTTGCTGCAGACTGTTACTCTTCCAGATTAGCTAGCACTGCATGGTTAGGCCTGATGCTGACTCAGCCAGGCCTCAGTGGATTGCCTTTTGCAGGCAGGGACCTAGGGCCCCTGTGGTGTAGGATAGTTCAAGTGCTAGCCGTCCCCTGCTCAGCTACCACTCCCAGGTAGCTCTCTTCAGGTCCTGCCAGCAAGCTGCAATGACTTCTCTCCATTGCTCCATCCACAGTCCTCTCTCCTGATTCTGCACCCTTCCCTCAAGCTGCAAACTCCCAGCTCTCTCAGGTGTGCCTCCCCAGTCCTCCCAACTGTGCCTCACTCACCAGCACTTCACTTGTTGCAACCAATTGTCTTCCATGTAGACTCTTAGAAGTGTTCTCTCCCGCTGTCCTCTACTTGCTCTCTCGTGTGCCTCTCTTCCAGAATCTCTTCACACCTCCTGGATGCACCCGAGCCTTGGCCCAGGATCACCCCCCCTAGACTGGGGGCTCCCTGTGGACCCCGACAGCCTCCACACTATCTCTCACTCCAGCTCTTTGACCCGAGAACCCCCCGCTGGGCTGACCTCAGGTATTTAAGGAGGCCTGACCCCTGCCATTCCAAGTTGGGGATTGGTCAGGGCTCCCTAGGCAGCTCCAGCTCTCTTCACCACCTTTCCTTTTAGCACCTTCTAGAAGAAAAGGGGAGGTAACCAAGAAGTGATACCACCTGTGAGTCACCAGCTGCTACCCTGAGCCACACCCAGCCCAGAATCAAAACAAACAGCTGGTTGCTAAGCCTGCCTAAATTTACCTACACTGCCAGAGAAAAACCTCACTCTAGCACCTTACTACCTAGGGGGTGCTACAAGTGAATTGTAAAAGTGATTTTTACCACAATCACTAAAGTAAGGGAAATTTCCCTTGAAACGTGAACATCATTTTTGCTTTTGGTCAACCAATCCCAAAGAGAGGGTGAGGAGGAACCTAGGACATTGTGTCAAGAGCTCAATGGTAAAAACTACCAGTGCTAATGTATTACTCCTCTTGCTGCTTGTAATGCAAAATAAAAAAAATGAGTAAAAAGAGAAGGGCTCCTTTGTAATGGATGCAGTTGCTGGGTACACCTGGAAATCTGTGGGGAAGAGATCTTGCCTGCAGCTGAGCTCATTTTTAAAAATAATTGATTAATGATGGCTTTCCATTTACAAACATTACAGTTATTAACATTACTATCCCTAACATGAACCCTCCTTAGTGTTTACAGACTAAAAATGCACCGTACATGTTTGTATTGGGAAAGGAACACAGGCACACAATATACTTATTTGCATATATTTTACAACAATGCGAAAGACAATCGGGACATAGAATTATACAATTTGAACTATTATCTATGTGTGTGTAATTAAATTCTTTTCTTTTCCCAACAGAATAAATATCCGGCTGAGAAGATTCAGATATTTATTTAGCAGAGTGTGTTTTATGATTCACAGAATAGTAGAAAAAAAAAAAGATTATTTTAACAAACACAGAAATGGAATTCTGTGAAGCACAACTGCAATGATTCAGATCTCCTTGAGACTGCTTGTCCCAAATGAAGGGGGAGAATCCTCCTCTAGAAGACTCTAGCAGGACTCTGACGTCAGTAAGTACAACAGAACAGCGTCATTGGATATCAATTTTGTGTTAGATGTCAGCTGACTTGAGCCATCCAACAAAATAAGATTTGACAAATTGATCGTATACAGCAGAAGACGTGATGCTGCAATGTCCCTCTCCTTGACATTGAACTAGAAAAATCCTGTACATGGTAGCAATCAGCCATCTAAAAGCAAATGCCATTTTTATACATTTAAAGAACAATGTTATTAGCAAAAATTGTCACGGTTCACCTAATGCAAGAATATGAATACCCAGTCTTAAATCATTACACTGTGCAGGCCTACTTATGAAAGATTTATATTTGTCTTGTTATTTAGCTGTATTTACTGACCTGTGACTGTGAGGGACCTGATACAGTGAAAATGATTGCTGAATGACCATCAAAAGATTTGCTGCATT
The DNA here is from genome assembly GCA_018402905.1 of Glandirana rugosa. Taxonomy (NCBI): domain Eukaryota; kingdom Metazoa; phylum Chordata; class Amphibia; order Anura; family Ranidae; genus Glandirana; species Glandirana rugosa. The sequence continues at coordinate 872,286 of BLSH010198372.1, forward strand.
TATAAAACACATTTGCTGGCGCTTTTGCCCCGATTGAGTCGTATTCAACAGTGTTCACCCTTTATCTGTGTTTCCCATCTCTTAGGGTCCTTTCACAAGGGTTTGTCGGTAATATGATGGATTCCACTTGCTCAGTGGGGGATCGAACCGCTGATCCCCGCTCACTGTGCTGAGACGGACCTGTCCGATCTCATCCAATCCGATCCTCCAGATGGATGGAAAATAGGGTCATCATCCATCTGGATATGACGGACAGGATTGGATCAGATAGTGGCTGGTGTCAGTGGACATGTCGCCGCTGACATCTGCCACTCCATGGGGCTGAATGGAGTGTCTAATCAGTTCCGTCTGAAAACCTGACAGGTGGACCTGATCAGAAAGCCCATGGGAAAGTTTACTTCATCCTTCACCCTTGAAAGGTCACTAAGGCTTATTTTACATGTATGTTGCTATCTGAAAAATGATCTTCAGTGCCTTGCTTTTCAGAGAGCAATGCAATGTGGCTGTCAGTAGCTGATACTGCTGCCTCCTCAATGCATGTCCTTGTTTTTTTTTGGGGGGGGGAGGGGTTTCAAGCAGACTAACAGGGGTTTTTCACTGGGAGTGCTGCACCACAACCACGGTTTGGTTCGCAGTTGCTGCACGGCCCCATTTACTTGAAAAGGTTGTGTTCAGCAGTGGTACTGCCCACTGAACGAGATGACGTATCATTTTTATGAACAGCCCTGTCAGTTGCATTCGCAGCATAAGGGGGCAGTAAAACCGCAGCTCCACTGCCTATCTTTACCCCTCTCTGACCGCAGTTGTAAACAAGCCCTAAATTTGGCTCCACACTAATTGAAATTCAATCAGTGTAAGTTATACCCTTGGAACCTCCCCATTACCCGGTGGCCCCCCTCTTAAATAATCCTAACTTCCCTCCAGGGCAGAAGACTCAACAATTTACATGGTGGGTCAACAAAGGTCTTTACAGGAAAGCGCACTTTATAGATCATAAAGGGATAAGACAGCCTTCCTATTTTAGGAAAACATTACAGATGCCCCCCATGGAGACTTACCAAATTACTCATTTTCTGCAGACCCTAAGCAAGGACCAGGTTGACATAACCACTAGGACTCTATTTAAGAGTAAATGTATACATGGCCCCAATTCATTGGGAGGAATTGTGGAGTTATATGCCCTATTCAATAGCCGAGGTAACAAGCATTCCTATCAAATGGCATGGGAATCGGACCTAGGTGAGACAATTGAGGAGGTGTGGACAAAGTGGTTGACCATGGTGCATAAGGGTATACTCAACACTTCCCTGGTGGAGGCAAATTACAAGGTGTTATTGCTCTGATGCCTCGTCTCGACAAGGCTGGCAAAGCTATACCCTGGTACCTCACCCCTTTGCTTCCGGGGATGCGGGCAGAAGGGCGATATGTTTCATGTCTGTTGGTCCTGTCCTGTTTTGTTTCGATTCGTTAATCTAGTTATTTCGTTTTGTTAAATTTGGTTAATTTGTTTGATGCGTATTCGGAATTCGTATTCGGAATTTTTTGAATTCTCTTTCGAAGTTACCATTTTTTTTTTCAATTCAAAACGTTTGAATCGATAAATTTTGGATCGGTCGAATCGAAAACTTTACTTTTTTTTTTTATTTGAATGTGGCAAAGTGAACAAACAAAAGAAAAATTGTCATCAAAAAATGACAATGACTCTTTAAAGCCTTTGGCTTAACTAAATCAGCATTATTTCAAAATGGTACTCTCATAACACGCACAGTCTTTGATTTCAGCAATATGTGCACAGTTAGAATTCCACTGGAGTTCAATGTAAAATTCAATCAGTAAAATTTGTTTATATTTTGTGTGATATGGGTATTCGGATATATCCGTATCTCCAAATAACGAAAATCCATCCGAATATTAATTCGGAACGAAACAAATCACACATGTGTACTATTCAGTGACGGGACAGAATATACCCAGTGGCGCCAAAATAGTGCTGTCTGCTGAGCTGTTGGAGGAGATCTCCAGATATCTTTGAGCTCTCATTTTTTTTTTTTTTCTAGCAGCTAAAATAACTATAGCACGAGCATGGAGAGCGCCCATGATTAATGTCATGTTGATGAAACACAAACTATCATGTATTATGACGAATGAAAAACTGACCAATATTCGTAGAGATAAACAAGCTAAGCTTGAAAAAGTGTGGACTTCCTGGATTGCGGACCTTAAAGCTTCCTAGACACTAGGACACCTTGTGGATGGAGGCCTGGGCTGAATGGACCAATTACTGCCTTTTCTCTCACTTTCCTATTTTCCTTCTTCCACTTTCTTCCTTTCTCTTATTGTTTTTGTTATGCTTTAAGAACTTTTATAAGGGTGCTGATGAGGGACCATAAAGCCTCTCCAATCTTTATATCTCATTGGGACAAGGTATCATGCTATTAGGCACTGGGACTAATCCTTGACAAAAACTTTTCCCTACTTCTCCATGTACTTGAGCTATGTGTGACCTACAGTTTATCATTATGTTACTTCATAATTATTTCCATTTTCAAACTTTTTGCAATAGGTTGTTGATACTCAGGGGCTTATAGCCTTAGACAAACTGTTGCTCGATTAGGTAGAGCCTGCTCGTTAGGCCAGATCTTAAAGAATTAAATTACCAGTGTTGCACTCAAAATAACAGAAGTGCTACTTAACTATAATACCAAAGAAATGATCATATAAGTAAACAATTTAATTGTGTAAGTACTACAAATCAATAGGTGAAACAAATGTTGTCTATAATAGTCCCCAAGACCATGGAAAATCCCCTTAAATGTACAAAAGAAATATGTTTCTTCTTTATTCAAAGAATAGTGCCATCAATGTCAGCAATATCCACTGTTACTAAAGATAATATCAGGATGCGGTCTTATCCGACCAATATGACACCCTTATTCAGAGCTGTCTTTAACCGATTCCACACCGCGCGCAGTATATTTACTGAGACAGTGTGGACGGCTACCGCGAATCGCCGTAAAAAGGCGGCGATCTGCGGGTGGCCACTAGGGGGTGCACGCACGCCCGCCGCACTCCCGATGTCCGCCGGCGAGCAGCGATGACCGGCCACAGCCAAAGAGCGGGGAACCGCCGATGTAAACACGGCGGTTCCCCGCTCTGTCAGTGCGGGCATAGGAGATCTACTGATCCCTGACTGGGATCAGTTAGATCTCCTATGCCCATGTTAGCCCAGCCCCCCACAGTTAGAACACACCCAGGGAACACAGTTAACCCCTAGCTCTCCCCCCCAGGTTAACCCTGCCAATGGCATTTACACAGTAATCAGTGGACATTTAAATTTCCGATCGCTGTATAAATGTCATTGGTCCCAAAAAAAGTGTCAAAAATATCCGACATATCCGCCGCAATATCGCAGTACCGCTAAAAATCGCAGATCGCCGCCCATTACTAGTAAAAAATGTAAAAAAAAATAAAAACCCCAGAAATGAATTCTCACCATCCGTAAACGTGGCAACTTTTGCGCAAACCAATCAATAAACGCCGATTGCGATTTTTTTTATCACAAATATGAGGAAGAATATAAATCGGCCAAAACCGATGAAAAAAAAATGTTTTTTTATATATTTTTTTTGGATTTGGATTTTAGCAAAAAGTAAGAAAAACTGTTTTTTTTTTTTGCAAAATTGTCGCTCTTTTTTTGTTTATAGCGGCGATCAGAAATGACGCAGAGGTGATCAAATACCACCAAAAGAAAGTTCTATTTGTGGGA
>BLSH010198372.1:876061-888308 GCA_018402905.1 Glandirana rugosa
GCAACGTGGGTTTGTTTTACACGCAGGAAAAAAAGGGTGTTTATCTTGAAAGAAAACCACCATAAACTAGTGGAGACGCAGTAAAGACTAGCGGCGATATTTGTTTTTTTCTCGCTGTTAAAACGTTTTTTTTTTTTGTCAAAAAGAATGAAAAACGATTTTAGGTTTAGGTTTTTTTTATATATTTTTTTGTAAAAAAAAAGTAGCCAAAACCGGCTAAATATAAGAAGGAGTATAAACACTATTTTTTTTAGCGTTAGCCGCAAATAACTAACCAAACGCGTTTTCAACGGTGCAAATGCCTTTTTTTTGTTTATAGCGGCGATCAGAAATGACGCAGAGGTGATCAAATACCACCAAAAGAAAGTTCTATTTGTGGGAAAAAAAGGACGCACATTTTGTTTGGGTGCAACGTTGCAAGACCGCGCAATTGTCAGTTAAAGCGACGCAGTGCCGAATCGCAAAAACTGCTCTGGTCAGGAAGGGGGTAAAACTTTCCGGGGCTGAAGTGGTTAAAAGCTCAACCAGTATGTACAGGCATCAATGGCATCACTTCACACACATCCCAGGGCCTTCTATAAGAACCACTCACCGCACAACCTTTTCCACTTGACCTCCGGAAGATTTAGCCCCCCTTCATGATCAGGCCATGTTTTGCTTTTTGGCTCTGTGTTATTTTAACTGACAAATTTAATTTATATAATTGTTTCCCCATGTTTTTTACTTTCTGCTATAAAACATATCATATAAAAAAATTAAAAATCAAATTTCTTCATCAATTTATGTCAATATGTATTCTGCTACATATTGTGGGAGATCAGCTTGTGGGGATCACTTTTCAGATGCAAACATTCGACATGGAGGACAGTTTCTTAAAAGTCTGGTGGCGTGCCAGGTTTATTATTTCAGGTTTGCAAGTTCAAAACACAAACAAAAACAGAAAACAAAACCTCGCCATCTGGCGCCAAACTAAACAAACAGGTTCCTCTCAATACAGTGTGGGGCTGTCCCCGACACCCACACAACATAAGCACAGTGCAAACCTTGTTCTTAGAGTCCAAATTAGCACACAGAACTTTCTCAGCTTTCTCCCTCTGAGATCCAGGATAGAGCTCTCCTCTGTTCTCTTTCTGGTCATTAAAGTTTTTGTTAAGCCACTTGTATAAAAAGTTCCCATCCACTCTGTATTATAACAAGAAGTTGCCCTGTGTCTGTGTTATAACATATAAAAATACTTCTCTGTATAGATAATGCAGCTTCTTACTAGGATCAATTGTTGTTTTTCAGCTTTTCTCTCTCAGCTCAGAAGTCCTGGGGGAGGGGCTGAGCACTTCTGCTGACATCAACTGGAGAGACAGAGCCATGCTGTGTTATCTATATAGATAAGAATATTTCTGATATAACACTGACTCAGGTGAACTTCTTCTAATACAGAGGGATATGAGCTTTTAGAGTTAATTATGAGAGCAGAGAGGAGAAGCTATGAGAGGAAGAGCGAAGGGGAGGAGGGAGGAGTTGAAGACAGGCACACAGGAGATAGAAGAGCTGGGAGTGACATAACGTGCATAGACCACGGGGCTCTCAAGATAAGCAATATACAATGGGAGTCAGTACACAGTCATGACCTGGCATTATCAAAAAGATATTTTAGGGGATACAGAGGGATAATTTAAAAAGCAAAAGCACAATGCTGCTAATTTCACATTAAAGAGACAGGAGCAGCATTTTTTTGGGGGGTTAACAAACGCTTTAAAAGCAGGCGGAGAGGGGTTTGAGTGGACCAGAAAAACTGGACCGGAACCAGTTCTGCCACGGTGGTCAGCAAAACCCGTGTTGGACTCCCACTAGTCGCCTCAAAATGATCGCATGCGAGGGGACAAGTATTGCCCACCCATTGTGGTGCCTCGCATAGCAAAAACACACAATTATTTCTCATATCTAGGAGATTGTTTCAGGCTATGCGAACTTATTCATGGGTTACTGGGAAGAACAGTACATATGGGCCCATAACCCATATAGTGCAAATCTGGCCCTATACGCCAGGTATATAGATGATATACTCATTATCTGGAATGGGACAGCGGAGGATCTGAGGTTTTCTTTCTCACTGTAGCAGCAACCCCTTTGGCATCTCTTTCACACATGTGCAACCACCATCCTAGGTGGATCAAAAACATTCCTTTTGGACAGTTTTGCAGACTACATAGGACCTGCACTAGGAGAGATGATTATGAGGTACAAAGAGCCGTTCTCAGAAAGAAATTTATTGAGAAAGGTTATAGAGAGGATCATATAGAAGAGGCATACAGCAAATATTGGGCACTGTACAGCGAGGAGGAACCACTAGGTGGGGACCTGCTAGCGTATGGGTCTGAGTGTAAGAACACGGATACACATGTGGCTCGGCTGGATTCCATCAGATTTAGCACCACCTATAACACAAAGGTCTTTGAGATACAACATTTATTACAGAGGAATTGGAAAATCCTAAGACAGGACCCGGTCCTGGGAAAAGTATTACCACCCAGACCAGAGATTGTCTTTAGGAAACCTAGAGACCTTAGGAGCCATATAGCACCCAGCAGAGTTTGTAAACTCCGAAACAATCATTCCATACACAGGGGCCCATGGTCCTCAATCTTTGATCAGACAGGGAGTTATAGATGTGGAGTAAAACATTGTGGGTCCTGTTCTTTCATGTGGCATAGGAAAAAGGAAGTGTCACGATCCGATGGTCGCACATACAGGATTAAGCAGTACATCATTTGCGGGACTACATATGTAGTCTATGGTCTCATTTGTCCAAGTAGCCTGCTGTACGTGGGGCGCACGATATGCCCACTTAGAGTAAGATTTGGCGAACATAAATGCAGCATCCTGGGCAGAAAAGACACAGAAAAGCAAAAGACCATTACTCTGCTCCTCTGCATTTTAGACTACAACATAATGGGGATCCATCAGGCATGAGGGTATTTGGAATTGAGGCTATAGGGGGAGACCTTGATAATGGGAGGAGATTTCAAAAGCTGTGCAAGAGAGAGGCTTATTGGATCTTCACCCTAGGGTCCTTGGCCCCTGGGGGACTCAATGAAGATCATGAGGTTCATGAAGCGATTCAGTAAACTTTTTCACATCTGGTTCCCTCTTCCACGTTCCCCTATCTTCTCGAACCCCCCCCCCCTTCCTTCTGTCCTAGAAGTAGTGCATAGCACTCTTCTAAAATAAATACAATTAAATAAGTGAATTCTATTTTAACATATGTCATTGTATATTTTTGTTCTATTCTCACCTCTTTTCTAGTCCTAGGGAGCATATAGATGAATCATGCTTTTCTCATGCCTAACATGGTATGGAAAACCCTGCAAGTGCACACCTTTCTATACTTATCTAGATGCGATCCCGTTTTTCCCTTACCCATTGTATTATATTATATTAATCTATTGTCAATACATGAGAGCCTGGTCTGGCGGGGGAGGTACATGACAGGGTTGTGTGAACCACTTGTAATAGAGGCCACACCCATTTTTGGGCAGAGTCACATGGGACCACACCCTTCTCATTTGGTCACTCCTGTGTATTTAAACCTGATGTAAGGACATGGTACACTTGGCTCTGAGGAAGAGATCTGAACCTCGAAACGTATCAGCCAGCCTGTGTAGGACATCGCTTACATGTGGCATATGTGAATATGGATGTGAAGCTATGTCAAGATTTGATATGCTTTTAACAAGAGATTGTTTGTGAGTATGTTTTTATGTTTCTCCATTAAATCAATTATTGAGAATAATGCACTAGGCTGGTGCACACTTGTTTGTGTTTTTTGCTTTAGTGTGTCTGGACATCCCCAGTCTTTCAAGGGCAGCAAGGCGGCATGTATCCAAACTAATTCAGCTAAAGGCGCAAAAAATACATTTTTGTCTTTGTGGAAGCGATCGAAGGGTTAACTGTATGCCTAGCCTGTGTTTTTGTACAGTGTGGGAGGTGCTTTTACTAGGGGAAGACATGGATCCTTGTACCTGATTTGCAGGAACATAGGATACATGCCTTCCCTACTGACAGAACGGCAATCTACCTTGTTTACACCTCTGTACCGAACCAGAGGACATTGAGTCCACGGTACATGCAGATCATCAACCGCTTTGTATGTGATCTGGCACAGCAGTGCCACCTTGCTGCTGTATATGTGAGTTATATGGTTGGCAATTGGTTAACAATTGGTTAACAACTTAACCAGTATGTACAGGCATCAATGGCATCTCTCCACACACGTCCCAGGGCCTTCCATAAAAAACATACACCAAACAATCTTATCCACTTGACCTCCGGAAGATTTACTCCCCTTCATGACCAGACAATTTTTTTCTTTTTGGCACTGCATCATTTTAACTAACAATTGCACGGCCATGCAACGTTGTACCCAAATTAAATTTATATAATTTTTTTCCCCAAAAATAGAGCTTTCTTTTGATGGTATATCCCAATAAGCATATGTTGGTTGGTTTGCACAAATGTTATAGCGTCTACAAACTATGGGATATATACTGGAATTTTTTTTTTTATACCAGTAATGGTGGTGATCAGCGACTTATAGCTGGACTGTGATAGTATGGCAGGCAATCTGACACTGACATTTTGACACTTTATGGGAACCAGTGACACTAAGGGCCGGTTCACACTGGAGCAGCGCGGAGCGGCGTGACTTCGCGGCCCGTTCACATCTAGGCGAATTGTCAGGCGACTTGAGTCGCCTGACAATTCGCCTCAATGCTGTGCAAATGGGACCGTTCTAATAGGAGCGAATCGCTTCGCTCCGCCTTAGAAAAATGGTCCCTGCACTATTTTCAGGGCGCTCTCAGGCGGCTTGCATTGACTTCTATGATAGAAGTCTCCTCGCAAGCCGCCTTGAGATCGCCTCGAGCGTCCCATCGCGCCGCTTCGCGACGCTCCGCTCCAGTGTGAACCGGCCCATATACTGTCACGGTCTAGCCTGCAGATTTCTGTTATGAAATTCTTACCTCCTTGCTGCAGATCTGTGATTTGGCTTCTCTGCTCACCATTGGGCATCGCCTGCTCCACTCTGGGTTTATATCCCTTTCCCTTCTATTACTTCCTGGGTCACCTCACCTCCTTGTATGCTTCTCTATATATACACATGCTCAGTGCAATGCTCCTTGCCTGAGCAACTTCACAGTTCTCTGAGCTCCCGTTCCCTCGTCTCTTGTGTATCCCGTATAAGACTACCTGTGTACCAACCCTGGCTTCATTTACCGTCTATGCTTGTTCTCTACCTAGGGTTGCTACCTCATCCCTTTAACCACTTGCCTACCATGTCACGTACATTTATGGCGATCGGCGCAGGCGCAGTTACGGGCAGGCACTGTTACCGTTGCCCGTGAGAGAGGCATATAAACACGTTCTGTGAGGAGACAGATGACAGATCTACTGATCCCTGTAATCGAGATCAGTTAGATCTGTCATGTCCCTGGCAGCCCAGCCCCCACACAGTTAGAACACGGTGAGGGAACACATTTAACCCCTTGACCGCCCCCTTAGTATCAACCCTTTCCCTGCCAATGACATTTATACAGTAATCAGTGGCTATTTTTAGCTCTGATTGCTGTATAATTGTCATTGGTCCCTAAAAAGTGTCCAAAGTGTCCAACATGTCCGCCGCAATATCGCAGTCCTGCTAAAAATCACAGATCGCCACCATTACTAGTAAAAATAAATAAATTTAAAACCCCATAAACCAATTTTCATAGTTTGCAGACGTGGCAACTTTTGCGCAAACCAATCAATATGCGCTTATTGCGATTTTTTACCAAAAATATGTAGAAGAATACATATCGGCCTAAACTAATGAATACATTTGTTTTTTTATATATATTTTTCTGGATATGTATTATAGCAAAAAGTAAAAAAATATTGTTTTCTTTTCAAAATTATCACTCTTTTTTTGTTTATGGCGGTGATCAGTAGTGATGTAGAGGTGATCAAATACCACCAAAAGAAAGCTCTATCTGTGGTAAAAAAAAGGATGTCAATTTTGTTTGGGTACAGCGTCGTACGACTGCGCAATTGTCAGTTAAATTGACGCAGTGCCGAAGTGCAAAAATTGCTCTGGTCAGGAAGAGGGTAAATTCTTCCGGGGCTGAAGTGGTTAAACCCAAACACATATTAATTACACAAGTTCTTAGGCTAATTTAATGCAGATAAGGCACCAAGTGAGTTTAATTACCACCTTAATCAGCCACAGAACCTGTATAATTAATATGTGTTCAGTTTTAAAGGGATGAGGTGGCAACCCTATCTCTACCTGCCCTGACCTCGGCTTGGCTGGATTTCTGGTTGTTTCCTGCTTCTTGTAATCTGCACACGTGTTGACCTCCGCATCCTCAGCATGGCGTACCTGGGGGCTGTAACCTGGTTCCAGCTTGCTGCAAGCCCATCCCTACCATCAGGGGCTCTGGTAAAGAAGCAGGCTGGGGCTTAGACTACGCGCCCTGGGGCACCCCGAGTTGGTGATCTACAAAGAGCTCACTATTACAGACTCTTGACAAATACAGTGATCAGTGCTAAAAATATACACGGTCACTGTACTAATGACACTGGCTGAGAAGGGGTTAACATCTAGGGCGATCAAGGGGTTAAATGTGTGCCTAACGTTGCTTGGTGCATTCACTGTGTGCTGTTTTTACTAAAGGATGTGCTGGCTTTTATCCCCTGCTTTGCAGGGAAACAAAAACTGTCCCCGCTGACAGTAGAGAGCTCTGTATTGTTTACATTCACAGAGCTCTGTCCTGTCATCCTTTTCACCAATCAGCGGGTGCCGGCGGTCAATCATTGGCCGGGACCCGCTGATTAGCTTGTGATGTGACTAATCACAGAACAGTCGTCACAGAGGCCACACGCGCCCCCTACCTTTAAGTGCTGGATCACTTACTAGATACATGATCCAATACAGGAGAGCCGCTCTGTGAGGTGGTCAGCAAGTCTTTATTATTAGATCTTCCAGCAACTTAAAAATGCACTCACATATAAGTAAAAAAACAATGCACAAAATAAAATCTCCAAGCCGGCAGATAGCATTCACTTCCAGTACATGATGATGTCAGCTCCAGCTGATGCATTTCGTCATCAAAAGGACATCTTCCCGGGCATGGGAGCACTGCTGAGTCACTATTTGTTTCAACTATTGAGTTGTAGTACTTGCACAATTAATCTCTGTAATCGTTTATTTAAATGATTATTTCTTTGGTGTCAAGTAGCACTTCTGTTATTTTTAGCACAACACAGGTAATTTAACTTTTTACACAGGCACCTTCTGTTCTGATCAGCAGAGGATCTGTGAGATGATGAGGATGACAGGTCTGTGTCTGCTCAGTTTATGCAGAGCGGACATGGGCAGATCCCACTCTGTTCTAGGGATGGCCTTGAGTAAAGAGATCCCGCTATCAGTTTACACCCAGCTGCCTCCGATCCATTACACCTTAATGGAAGATGGCGCAGTCCTCCTTCATATTTTTTAGTGTGCCTGATCGGACACCAGTCTGTTTACTCTCACCGGTCCATAGCAATGCTAAAAAATTGACTGGCAGACCTAATCAGATCGCCCGTATGAACGGGCCCTCAGGCTCTTATAGAGGAAGCATAGCTAAAATGGATTTACAGAGATAAACTTTGTAGACCTAAGCTTGCACAATTTAGAGCAAAACCTGAATATTAAGGTTACATAAGGCCTTATGTGGCTGGTTCTCTTTAAAAAAAATATTTTGCAAAGATATCTCATTTAGCTTAGAGTTTAATATATTTGATCTGAAAATATAAAAGTTAAATTGATTATGCCCTGGAAATAAGCATTTTATGGGAAGCCAAAGCATTAACAGGCCATTTTAAATATTCTGTTCTATAACAGTTTTTTTTTTTCTTCCTGCTCAGAGAGCAAGAAATCAAAGACAGTGAAAGAATCTTTCTGCTAAACATATAGGACTGTCATCTGCTGCAGCCATTATTCATAGATTTGGGGCAGGGGTACAGTTTGTGCAGGATGCTGCTATCCAGTATGCAAGCAGTGCGGTGTATGTGATGAGAATGCTGCAGTAGTGATGCAGAGGGAGAAGGAGCAGGACAGCTGCAAGATTAGGGGAGGAGGTCCATTATGCATCAAAGCACCTTGAAAGTGAGGTTGCATGAATGGATTAGGTAGAGACAAGGCTTAAAATAGAAATGTGCTAACATTTGTATTCACCAAGCAGCAGGGCTATGTACATTAGACTGAGGAACGAATCATTAACTAACCGTGCAATCACAGAGGAATTAGCTGGGTTACAGTGAAACCCAGCTGGAAGGATATTTAAAGGAGAACACTATCCAAAACACAGAATTCAGTAATTAAGACCCAACTCCAGGCAAGTAAAAATGATCCCTTGCAGTGCGGCTGAACCGGCACTGCAAGGGTTATCTGTTTTGTATAATGTAGAGGAGAAACACTTTTACTTACCTGATCCTCCACTTCCCAGGCAGAAGGCACTTCCCCACACTCCACACTCCCTTGGTGTCAACAAGTCCAATGCAGGACTATGGACTCTTCTTTGGTCTTGGGGGCATCAGACTCCTAAATCACTAGAGTATGGAGGAGAAGAGGCTACAAGGACCAGTCTAGCTGCAGGGAAGAGAGAAGAAGCGGGTAAGTAAATTTGTTCCTCCAGACATCAATAAGCAATTAACCCTTGTGGTACAGGCGCAGCCTCACTTCAAGGCATACTTCTTTAGTTGCTCAGAGTTGGGCTTTAATATGTACCATAAATCAAAGTGTACCTTTTTTTTTTTTTTAAATTGCTTTCCTATAGTGCATATAGCAAAGTATACAGCATATAACACACTATAGCATACGCCCATGTGAGGGCCATGCTTGGCCGCACAGGGATGCACAGGTTTTCCGTGCATTGCTGTGCAGATAGTCCCATTCATTACAGAGGGGACGCAGCAGCTGCATGGACACTAGCCACTGCTCCCAGTTTCAAAGTCATGCACGCCCACATGACTATCAAATGGGAGTAGCGGATGTGTCCCAATTAGCATAATTGGGACTGCCTGCATAGAACACCCCCACAAGGGCAACCACATCCCTCGCACGGGCGCATGCTACAATATGCTCATGTGAACAAGGCCTTAAACACGGGCGTATGCTAAAATATGCTCATGTGAAAAAGGCCTTAAAGGATAAGTTCAGCTTTGGAACATGTTCCACATGTTTTAAGGGCGGAATATGTAACATGTTCTCGCTCCTGCAGTGGCTCAAGGATCGGTGACAGCAGTATGGGGTGAAGTTCCTTGTAGCAGCTGTCACTTTTTGAAAAGAGCCCCGCCGCACGGGGCTCAGTCCACATGGGCGCGTCATTTATTCACAGAGTTCTATGAATGAATAAACTACAAGTACTGACATCCTTTGCAGCTATTGGCTTGTAGTTCTCAATGAACTGCCACTGCACTGTTGCCGTGAGCTCTATGGTAGTTCATTGAGTCTTCCTGTCAGTGTGTAACTGTCTGCCTGTATGATGTATTGGCAGACAGCTCACACTGACAGTCTGCAGAAGTCCTGCATGGCACCAGCAATCTGCTGATCGCTGGTGCAATGATTTCCAGGCTCCTAAAAAAAAAAAAAAAAAAAGTAAATGCACATTTTTTTTTTTACCTGCAAAATATGTGCATTTATTATTATATATTTTTTTAAGATGAGCTTATCTTTTAGCCTAGGTTCACATAGGTGCGATGCTTGAACCAGCGCGATTCCACTGCGGGTTCCTGCATCGCACCTCTCCCGCAGGCAGTTCGCACTGCCTTCTGCGAACCGCTGTGGGTGTCAATACATTGTTAATGACACCCCCAGATCGGTTCACAGATCGCAGTGCGAACTGTGAACTCGCACAGGAATCGGATTGCATGGGTGAGAACACCCATGCGATCTGATTCCAGTGCAGGAAAGAAAGGTCTCTGCACCTTTTGTTCTGTAAATCCAGTGCGAGTTCAGCCATGCAACTGTATGGCTGAACTCGCATCACACAAACATTGCATGTGATCAGCACCTGCTGTGCGGTTGGGATTCACATGTCTGTGTTCGCACTAGTGTGAACCCAGGCTAAAATGCACTGTTTAGGAGTAATGCTGTCAAAATGCAGCCGTTCCTGTTTAAAATGAAACTAGCAGATAATCTGCAAGGGTCATTGTGTAAAATAGTGTAACAAAGTATTGTTACATTGTATTTTCTATCTTATTCATAGGTATATCAAAATGTATGCATGCATAGGCATGACATCATGTAGAAAAAATCACAAGAAAAAAAAAAATAAAAGTCACATTGTATTCCTATTTAAGCCCTTATTAAAGGAGAAGTACAGCCAAAACTCGTTTGGCTGTATTTCTCCTGTGGATCACAGGAGTGCAGTTCGTTCTTCACTCCTGTGACCCGTTTTCAGCAGAGAGCGGGCTGTTGGCTGATGTCAAAGAACCGATTCAGGATCAGACAAGATTGCGACACTGGAGTTGGGATCCGCCCACATGCCTGGACCAGCACCCGGCTCAGCCTCTTAGCAAGCCGCTCAGAGCCTGAGGCAGCCACTCTTGCACTTCCACAGCCTGGCACTCCAGTGGGGGGGGGGGGGGCAGAGCTGACAGCGGTGACTGACAGTCACCAACTCTCTGCTCAGGGAGCTGTGAGAACCGAGCGATCTGTGGTGTTTGATTGTTCGGTTCTCAGTGTTAGAGCCGGCAGGGGACAGATGCCTGTATGGGTTTCCTCCCACACTCCAAAAACATGCTGGTAGGTTATTGGTTCTTGTTCAAATTGGCTCTAGTATGTGTATATATGAGTTTGAATTAAGGAACCTTAAATTGTAAGCTCCATGAGGGCAGGGACTAATGTGAATGTACAATATACTTTATATGTAAAGCACTGCATAAATTGACAGCTCTATATAAGTACCTGTAATAAATAACATTAACTCCTTTCTACTCTTAGTTATTATTTTTCTACAAGTTTTCTAATATTGAATATTACATTTCTTTCTATTTTTTTTCAAAGTTTTCATTTTGGTTTATTTTTTCATCATCACATGCACAAAATTGAAAAAAAAAATGTTTCAATTGCAAATTTGTGTTGTACTAGAAATCACATATTTTTTATATCCTGACAGACTCCATGACAGCATACGTATGGGCTAACCCAATGCTGTATCTTGGCCTAGGTGTCACGTACCTGACGGTGGAGTCTGTCTTGTGCAGGGAACAACCGCTCTTGCGCACCCGATTCGAGGACCCCTGGTAGTGGGGACAGAGGCCCAAGAGTGCGGGATGGCACGAGGGCTGGAGGGTCACCGATGGTGTAGTGAGGCTCCAGAAGGCGTGCAAGTAGAAGGATGGTCGTACAGGCTGGCAACAGGCAGGCAGGAAGGTACAAGAGGATCAGGAAAACGGGTAGTCAGAGTCCAAGCAAGGTTCGTTAACGGGCGGGCAGCAGAGGTACAAAGGAGCAGACAATCGGATGGTCGTGGGTAGCCGGGGTCGGTGCAGGTAGCAAACAGCAGGTCAAGACAAGCCGGGTCAACAGGAGGCAGAACAAACACGGGAACAGGTATCCGGAGCTGAGGCGTACAGGTCGGGAACGCTGTAGAGCGAGCAGCACTTGCTCTCAGAAATCTCCCAGTTTAAATAGTGCGGGAGCGCGCACCACCGCGGAATTGCCAGGATTTAGGCTAATAATCGTTCTTTTCCTAACATTGCCCCCCCCCCCCCAAGGGGCAGCCTCCGGATGCCTCACCGGGTACCACCACCCTGGCGATTTTTCCTGAAGGCCTGGATCAGTCCGGGGGCGTGGATGTTCTCCTCAGGCTCCCAGGAGTTCTCCTCCGGACCAAATCCCTTCCATTTGATTAGGTACTGGGTCCCCCCAGCTCTCCGGCGGCTGTTTAAGATGGCTTCCACCTCAAACTCCTCCTCGCCATTGACTAAGATTGGATCCGGTGGGCCCACCTTCCGACCCGTGAAGGGGTCGAGGACCATGGGCTTCAGCAGGGACACATGAAAAACCGGGTGGATCCGCAGGGATGGCGGGAGGTCCAATTCAAATGCCACCCGGTTTATCCTCCTCTTAACTGGGAAGGGCCCCAGAAATCTTGGTCCCAACTTCTTTGAGGGGCAGGCCAGCTTTAGGTTCCTGGTGGATAGCCAGACACGATTGCCTGGTTGGAGC
>BLSH010198372.1:916169-926498 GCA_018402905.1 Glandirana rugosa
ATCTGTCACGAAAATCGTGAGACCTCAAGGTCGTACGTTGTATTTGTAACGAATATAAAGTCGTAATAGGAGAGATGTCGGCTTGGAATATTCTCTCGTTTTCCTCTGTCTCTCATACTGGAGATAAACAAGAGTGGTTCGGATCTTGACGGATGAGAAAATTATGATGACGTCGTAATATATCGTGTAACGTAGTGTATGAAGGTGAATACTAAAGGAAATGGACGGGACCTATACATACAGTCGGAGGATCCGTTATGTAAGTGAAAGTCACTTCCCTAACGCCACGACAACAAAGTCCGCACCTTAAAAGTTGTGATTTTTATTTACACTTATATTTTTTATATTCACATTTATTTTTAGTGTTGAAAATTCCACGCCTGAAACAACAGCACCGCAATCCCTTCACTGAAAGTGAATGTATTGCCTAGGAGGCTGACATACATATCCAGGGCAGGTAAAGGAAATCATAAGTGGAAGTATGTGATGCAATGTGCTATATAATGCTGCAGTAGTATTAAAAGAGTAGGCAGTTCTAGGCTTGGTGAGAACAAATAGAGGTCATACTCTCTGTCTCCTTTTGCTCTCTTATAAGGTTCGGCTGTAGAGAGGATAATGCTGAAATATAAGCAATGTTTATGTTGCATGCTGGAACTCCAGAGTGCTAAAAGCACTGTCTATAAATTGTATTGTGGGTGAAAGCTTCATTGGATAAGTAAAGATAAATATGATTATCTATATTATGGGAAGACTCAACCAGATAAAGTTCACATACTGAAAAAGGAGCTTTGAAAAAAGTGAGCAATTCTGTGGATCCTAAATCTCTCCAAAGTGCTGGATAATCTTTTTTTGAGATATGGGATACTTAAGGCCCTTACACAGGATCCGAAAATGAGACAAAAAATACCGCTTACAATGCGATCATAGAATAATTGGATCGTTAGTACACAGCTTACGAGAGCCGATCATGACAGTTCATCCAATAATATACGATCGGACATGCATGAAAATTTTGATCGTATGATAACACATCGTACGATTTTCGTTTAATCAGTACAGCTGTCGTTCGAAAATACAATACAAATAACACTAAACACATGGCATCACACCGTTTTTTTATTCTGTCAAACGAGAATTTTCGTGACTTTAGTAAGCTCTTCCGATTCGATCTGAGATTAGCATGCAAAAAAAGGGGAGATTTACTAAAACTGCTGCAATCAGAATCTGGTGCAGCTGTGCATGGTAGCCAATCAGCTTCTAACTTCAGCTTGTTCAATTAGGCCTCATTAACACGGACGTTTTTTGACGCCGGCGTTTTCTGGCGTTTTTTGCAGCTCTCCATGTTAGTCAATGGCCCCATAAAAACGTCAACGTTTTTGAGCTGTAGATGACGTCGGCGTTAGTGAGCTGAAACTAAAACCCACAGCCATCGCGTTCTGAGGCTTTAACGTTTTGGCATTTTTTGACGCCGACGCCACAATATGCCAACAAACGCCACCTATTATTATACTGGCGTTTTCCGGCGTTTTTTGACGCCGACGTTTTTAGGTTGAAAAATAGCAGAGGGATGATTTTTTTTTAAAAAAACGCCTATTGACGCCGACGCTCACTAACGCTCAAAAACGCCGATGCATAACGCCGAAAAACGCCGACTTTTTTTCCTTGATGTCGGGCCCGACGGTTTGTTTATTTTTAAAGATACGCCCGAGTGTATGAGGCCTTAAGCTTTGGCAATAGAACCTGGAAGCTGATTGGTTTTTATGCAGAGCTGCACCAGATTTTTCACTTTCCGCTTTTAGTAATTAACCCCCAAAGTATGCCCCAAATCTTGCTAGAAAGCCTGTGATATTACCTGTGATATTACCGTTGCCTAGGCTGCAGGTGGAAGCCAGGGTGTAATGTTTTCTAAGGCCTGGTTCACACCTATGCAGGTTGCAGTTTGCATATTCCAGGTGCATTTTGCGTTTTTGATCCATTGAAGCCTATTGAACTAAAGACCAGAAAAAAGGCCCTTGCCCTTTCCATAAAATGCACAGATGTGAACGTGACCCATAGGAAACCATGTTAAATGGACTGTAGTGTGTTTCTGCAAAACTAAAAATGCACTAATAAATACATATGTGTGAACCAGGCCTAAAAGTGTAGTGTTGTGTTTTCATTCAGGTGGAGGGAGATGTCAGTACAATAGTGAATCAGCAGACCTTGAATTTGCATGCAAGATCAAACTACATTTCTACTTACTGAGGAACCAACTTTCCAGGCCAGTTAAACCTCCGTACACTAAGTTTAAAGTGGAACTACACTGCATCGGAGCACCACAAACCAAAAACATTTTTTAATTCATTTTTAATATTGCAAGCAAACTCGCCCATTTATCCTTGTCTCCTTGCTTTATTATGAGAAATCACTTTGAAAAACACCCCCTAGCATTTCTAGTTGGGCCATCTTGAGTAAGGGCAGATGATGCATGTAGCATTTACTTCCTGAAATCCACCTGCCCTTAGCTCAGGCATGCAGACAGAAGGGTGTGCTTAGCTGAAAAAGCCCCTCCTCCCCTCCTGAAGACTTCTGGGATGTATGACATCACTTGCTAAGGCCTGGAAACCAGGAGGTAACTGAAATACAAGTTTAAAACAAGTAAATATGATATATGTTCCTATCTATTAGAAATTCTAGCTGCATAAGGATTACAAATCATAATGTTGATTGAGAGAGTGAAGTTCCTCTTGAAAAACCCAAGTAGCTTTGTGCCTTTAAAAGTACTTAATTAGGGACCAGGGCACCAGTACAGCCACTGTGCGTGTACTTTGTTCCCTGAGGAGGTGGCATTACAAACAGGTAAAGAATGATCTTTGCAGTCTTCTTGGTGTATATGTTTCTGTTTTGATTAAACACTAAATGGTTGCTATTCTAAAGGCTCGTACACACGGGACGACGATCGTGCGTACGACCGTGTTGAATCGTACGTTGACGGTCGTATGTAGCCTACTGACATGCACACGACGGTCGTACATACAACTTGCAGCCGGCCGAACGTGATGACGCGAACGAGCGTATAATGAGGAAGTAGCGTCACCTTTTGGGCTCCTTTCTAATTTCATGTTAGTTGAAGTGGACTTGGCGCATGCGTGTTTAGCACAATACAACTTTGTTGAACACAGCTGCTCTACACACGACTCAACGGTCGTATGCGAGCTTGTTGACACGACCAAGTTTTCTAGTCTGCACATACAACTCCCACGAACGACCGTCGTACGTTCAACTGTTGAAAGCGCCGCCACAGACGATCGATTCTGCATGCAATGGTCGTGAGTACGACGTGTTGAACACGATCGTCGTCCCGTGTGTACGAGGCTTAAAGCTGTAGAGCAGTTGTGGTCAACATGGTAATTATAAATGGCCTCAAGTGCAGCACTCGACCTGACTAATGACTATGATTAAGCGTCCCCCCTGAGACGTGAAACGCGTTAGCTGTCATGCCCCATCAGGGGTCCTGTTCGTGTCTTCATGTGATACATTGATCTGCTTTTAAAACTCTCCAATAAAGCGGTGTGTTTTTGGAAGTCCGGCTGTCCAGGAATTTCTTCATCCTACATTGCAAGCACAGCTAAGCCAGCACCCAATCTGAGTAGCAGCTGGTGATTACTGGTGATTAACAGACAAGGCTTGGAGCAGTTTCCTTTTCTCTCTGCAGCGCTCGACCTGTCTAGAGGGCCACATAAATGCAACGCAGAGTGCTGGTAAATGGACACCTCTGGCACAGAGATGCTGCATGCACAGCAGGAACCGCTGACACCTGTTGGTAACAGATGAGAGATGTGGTCCATGAATCAGGAGCAATCCTTGCTGCCAGTGGGCTGCAGGCCACGTGTTGGGCACCAGGGTTGTAGAGACTATTCACGTAGCTTAGTGAAAAAGATGTTCACTTCTATCATCCAATTATATGCAAGCAAAACCATGTCATTTTTAATTCCCCTAACAAATTATTTGCGTTTCGAATGACTCGTGGCTTAACCTTTGATTATAAATAATGAAAACTGCGCTTAGGTCAATGTGAAAAAAGAAAAATAGAATAAGCTGCAAGCATACTGTGAGATATTAAACATAGAACCAAGATATTATAACAAAATACTAATTATCCTAATTCTTATTGTCACAAAACAAATTTCACATAAATGAATAACTATGTGATTGAATAATTATAAAATTGACAATATTCAAAAGTGATAATACACCATATAAAATGTCTGAATGTTATGTGAACAAATTATTATTAAAGTCTGAAGTGAAGACATTTGTGGGTATCCAAAGACAAAGTAAAAAGAATGTGACTACATCCAGAAAAATAAGAACCATGAAAGCAAAGACATCCAATAGTAACTGTAGAACCTCCACCAGATGACACAAATATGCTCTTACCAGATGTAAATGACCCTCTGTTTAAAGAGAAATCAATAAAGCATCAATGATGTTGTCTCGCAGGGATACCCCCTCAAATGGTCCACGAAAGGCTGGATATAACTCAAATCCTCATCGACCATAGATAACAGGAATTTGCATTGTTACCCATCCATTCTCATAACTAATATCATCTCATCTCATACAGAAAACAAGCCCAACATAGCATAAAACTGTCAAAATGACTTGTATTAATATAAAATGTAATGCACTAACATTAAAATGTTGCAATTATGCTTGGAAATATAAATTAAACTTGCCGGCCAGTGAGGAAATAGCTTCTGAGACAACTTCCGGTTACACGATGATGTCACAGCAGGCTGCGCCCTAGGTGTTTTGTCGCACCTGACGTCTTCTGGTCGATGAGGATTCGAGTTATATCCAGCCTTTTGTGGACCATTTGATGGGGTATCCCTGCGAGACCACGTTTTGATGCTTTGTTTTTACTTCTCTTCAATTAGAGGGTCATTCCCATCTGGTAAGCACATATATGTGTCATCTGGTGGAGCTTCTACAGTTACTATTGGATGCCTTTGCTTTCAAGATTCGTATTTAATGGATGTGGTCCCAAACAGCCTTGCGTGGCTGTGAAAGCACATTAGGGGTAGACGCTTCTGAAAAAACATTTGATGTTCATTGATTCTAGTAAACCCTTCATTGAACCAGATGATGGACATCGCGGGAAACTTATTTAATCTTAAATGATCAGTCAACTTGTTTAATGAAAAATCTCTACACTTCAGTAAATGAACCCCACAGAGTTTATAAGGATAAATAATATGGAGGAAGTAATAGACTGGCAGTTTGGCTTCTATATCATAATCATTTCTTTTAGAAAATGCAACCTTTTTTTAAAGTAGCATTTTATAAAGTGCTAGGTTCTAAGACAAATGTTTAATTCTTACACGGTTACACAAAAGGAGGCACAAACAATGTAAATATACTAAAATCTATGAATTATGCATGAATGCATTAATGACACATGATGTATAACTAAAAATTAGCGAAAGAAAAGAGCTATGAAGTTATAAATCATGCCCAATCAAACAATGGACAAAGATTATGGCAAAAGAGATAATCAATAGTTGGCTCAGAGATCCACCTAACATGCGCAGCAGATAGTTATCAGCTTGGGCAGGGCATGCTGGGACTTTTAGTTCCACTGCAGCAGGAGAAAAGAATGTTCCCTTTTTTTTTTTAATGCAGATACGTTTTGAGAAAGCTGGAGAGGCTACAACATGGTACTGTCCAGCAAGTCTTTCAAACTCACAAGCTGACGACTTTATATGGCCTCGTCTTTTAATTTCAAAGATCTTAGACTTCTTAAATAATGTAAAGAGCGATGAAATGTTTGATTTGACCGGTTGTTTGTATAATCAGTTTTTAGCATAGTTTTGTTTTCTTCCTTTCTTGTTCTTAATATGGAATACACGCATATATGATTATACAATATTGGACTAGCATCCTGATATTTTATGTAACATACAGCAATCCCTTCCTCCATGTGTACATCCCTTTATGCACAGGGCTGTATCTATCCAGAGCTGGTCCTGTGATGTCAATGTGGGATGCTGTGCTCGCTCAGAGTCAGCGTGTAAGATGAGTGTGATGCAGGGGTGGTGTCTCTGCTTTGCTGAGTTGAGAAGTTTGCTGCAGTATAAAAGCTGATGCTGTCCTCTATCTGCCGCAGTGCCCTGCATCTCCCTCACTGAGTGTGTGCATTAGATCCTGGACTGATCCTTTCATCTGTGCAGCTTTTTTCACCCAGTGCATGCTCAGTTATCTTTATTTCTGAATTTCCATCCTCTTGGTTTTCTCTCATTTCATAATCACTGCACATTTGTTTCATCAGATTACTCTTTCTTGACTTTTTTGTATTTTCCTTTGACTTCTCTCTGTTTCCATAACCTCATCATGCTCAGCTTCGGCCTGGAACGCTCCATGGGTCCCATCACTTATCGCAGAACCCCAGGAGATGCCTATCTTCGCTCTAGCTCTGTCTCCCTCACCCACAGTGGCAGTAGCAGCTTCCAGTCCCAGGCTCGGAGTCGACGGAGTGGCCTTTCCTACAGTGAAAGTCCTGAGCCCTCAAATGGGCCAAGGGATGAAAAAGAGGCCTTGCAGGGGCTGAATGACAGGTTTGCTGGCTATATAGAAAAGGTGCGGAGACTGGAAGAACAAAATGACAGCTTAACACAAGAAACAAATGAACTTAGAAAGAAGCAAGCTGGTATCTCTGCCATCGGGCAGTTATATGAAAGGGAGATCCGAGACATGCGTAACCAGCTCCTGAAAATCAACTCTGAAAATAGTCAAGAACAGCTGGAAAAAGATCGCATAAGTGAGGATATTCAAATGCTAAGAATG
The DNA here is from genome assembly GCA_018402905.1 of Glandirana rugosa. Taxonomy (NCBI): domain Eukaryota; kingdom Metazoa; phylum Chordata; class Amphibia; order Anura; family Ranidae; genus Glandirana; species Glandirana rugosa. The sequence continues at coordinate 922,995 of BLSH010198372.1, forward strand.
AAAGCACAAGATGAAGAAAGACTGAAGGAGGAAGCTTTGGCTGCTGAGAGGGCACTGAGGCAGTACCTGCAGGAGTGCAGTCTAGAGAGTGAGCAGATTGGAAGAAAAGTGCAAGCTTTACAAGATGAGGTCACCCACCTGAGCAAAGGTCACCAGGAGGATGTTGAAGACCTTCTTAGCCAGATACAAGGTAGCCAATACACAACTCAGCAACTGGGAGAGCTGCCTGGTCTGGACCTGGCATCTGCCCTGAAAGAAATCAGAGCTCAACTAGAAGGCCACATAGGCAGAAACAATGTGCAGACTGGTGAATGGTTCAAAGGTGAGTGAGATGGGGCAGAAGATAAAACATGGCATTAGAAATCTTGTAAATTGCAGGCACTAACCTCTATTTGGCTATCTCCTGTATCTCTCATAACTCAATAACTTGGAGATAGACCCTTCGCTAGATATAAAACCTGCATGCTATCTTCTCTTGATATTTTATTTACTTCTGTCTTCTGATCCAACTTGGTTCCTAGAAAATTAGTGAAAAACCTACTGCATTGTCCAGATTATTTCACATTTACTGTTGTCTCTATGAACTGAACTTGGGATGTAAAAACTTACTTTAGCAGTGATCAAGACAACTGCATACTGCGAATGGGTTGATGTCTTCTGGCTATGAAGAGGTTACTTTTTCGCAGATGAAATTCCTGAGTCATGGTTAGGTTCTATATCCGTGCCTGCCCCTCCCCTTGATCTTCTCTTGTGCAGCAATAGGAAGAAGGTGCTAATCTTGCGTCACAAACAGAAAAGGCAAATCCTGTAATTGATGCATGCGTGATCATCTAGCAGACCTGCACAGGAATTCTGCTAATAACAGTAGGGTGATATCAATGATATGAGAACTGTTATTTCTAGAGTTATGGTAGACAAAAAATAGAAAACAAATGAAAATCTATACAAGTATAGCAGTGAGATTTACCTTGGGGATGCTGATAATATTCATAGGAAGCAGTTCTGCAGTGCAGCGTCACAGCACCATTCAGTGATATGTTATGGCACTTGTCAGAACAGTAATGAATGTGCAGATACACTGCATTGGAATTCTTCTTTGACTTGCCTGTTCATTTTAGCACTATGAATCAGAGTGTTCAGCTCTCAGAGAATCGAACAGCATATATATCAGTTGAATTACATTGTAATAGTATTGAAATTCCATACTAATCCACAATCTGGTATATTTTCAGCAATCTCGTTCAGCACATTGAAGTTCTGCGTCATTCCAATAGCAGAGGCAGAGGTTACATATATTCAGACATTTCACAGGACAGACTTTCTCAAATCAAAAAAGGTGTAGCCATGTTATTAGGGAAATGAACAAGGATTTAATGAGTAGCAGAAATCTAGCAAAAAAGTTAAATGATGTGTTGATTGCTGACAGCATTGCAAAATCAATGTAGTGCAAGGATGGTGGTAAGGCCTCTATTGTATGATGTTGTGTGAAGCAAAAAGGGAAGAGCCCTTAAAGAGATACTAAATGACATGCTTATTCTCCAAAAATAATCTGCAGACATCCACAACTTAATGGCCTTGTAGCCTATTTTTCATGAAATTTTCCCTAGTCCATCTCCTGAGCCAGCAAGAGAAGGTGACTACATTCCTACATACAGTGAGACCATGGTGAACAAAGGTAGCCACCCTCTAACAGGAAGTCAGATCACAGCAACAAAGAAAAAAAGAGGAATCTGGAGATTTGGAGGAAGCTGAGAGCAACAGAAAGTGTCTTTTGAGTTAAGTTTAGTGTTACTTTAGGGTTTAGGGCTTTTCTATATTACCACAACTGGCCCAAAAATGTATATCTCTGAGGAATTATTTTGTTGAAGAACCTGTTATTTTGATGTGCATTAGGATATTGGGTGCGGCACAGAAGGACTGGGTTTAAAGACTGCTAATACCGATACCAAAGAATAAAATGTATGTTATATTTTCATTTTTCATTTAGCTAAAGACAAATGCATTTCAAAGTGGTCTTCTTTGGCACTTGGATTTAAAATGGCATGGTATCATTTCAGTCCTTTCAAGTATATTATAAATGTTTGATGGAAAGAACCGATAGATCGGAAGGGATAGGAGGGGATGCAGCCAATTTGAGGATATTTTGTTACATCTCTTTTTGCTGACGCAGACAGCAGATGTGATTCAGCAATATTTCCCAAGGGTGTAACAATAACCATAGCAGTCCTATGCAGCTCTTATTTTGCCTTAATGGGTTTGTTTCCTCTCCTGGCTCCACCCACCCCTGCAAGCTCAAGGAGACCATTGCTATTACTGGTACCTTTATGGAACTGATGCATTTTTAATTTACATTCCTTATCATTGGGGCTGTATGTTATTATTAGGGGCCTTACCTTTTTTTTTTTTTCTTTTGATAATTTAATATCAATAATGATCATGACATGATCCCCATCGAAAGCACAAAAACGTAGGCTGGTAACTAGTAGTAAACCTATAAAGATGGCAGTGGGGAGATGGACACCAAACCTAGATGAAGCCCAGTTTAAGGAAGCCTTAAAAGCCATGTAACCTGTTCTTCCAACTGACACAGGGGGTTATTTTGTGGCTATATGTACTCCATGAATTGATGAATTGCTCATTGTGTCACCCCATGTAACATATGTGACAATCCATGAGATATGTTTAAGTGTGTCAAAACCCAGCACACAATTTTCATATTTTCAACTTATCAGGCTTTAGCTGTGGTGGCTACATTTGTTTTTCTTTTCCCCTTTATTTTCATCTGGCGATCCTGCCACTATTACACTTCCTGCCCTACAGTGACAAAGCCAACTCACTGTACTGTATCTATTTAAGAACAGCATTGTCAGTCTTGGACAAAACTACAGAATACTTTCCTGTTTAACTTTGTCTATAACAGTGGTCTCCAAACTGTGGCCCGGGGGTCAGATGTGACCCTTTGCTTGCTTTTATCCACCCTTGAAGCACAATTTCATCCACTGACCCCATTACAGGGGCACAATTCTTCCTACTGACACCAACGAAGGGGCACAATTCTTCGCAATTACACCAACAATTGGGCCCAATGACCCCAATGACGGGGCATGATTCCTCCCAATGACACCAACAATTGGACCCAATGGCACCTACAATGGGGTACAATTTTTCTCAATGACACCAACGATGGGGCAAAATTCCTCCCATGAACATGAAAGATGGGGCACAATTTCTCCCATTGATATCAACAATGGGCACAATTCCTCCTAATGACACTAATGATTGGGCCCAATGGCAACAATGATGGGGCACAATTCCACTTAATGACACCAATAATTGGGCCCAATTATACCAATGATAGGGCACAATTCCTCCAAATGACATCAACGATTAGGCACCATTCCACCCTCTGATATCAAAGATGGAGCATTATTTTTTTCCCACTGATGTTAAGACTTTTTCTACTCCCATGGGCCACAGTCTGCGGGGGGGGGGGGGGGGGGGGGG
>BLSH010198372.1:926508-957981 GCA_018402905.1 Glandirana rugosa
TGTAAACGGTAGAGATAAATACGAGTCTGAAGGACAGTAAAATAGACCCTTGTTTAGAAAGTTTGGAAACCCCGGGTCTATAACATAAGAGAAAGGTGTTGTGTGGTCTGACCGGACTTCCTGACAACCTTGTTTGACATAAAAACAGAATAGTGCACAGGGCAGCACTGGATTATTGGCAGGATCAACAGATTTTTTGCACTTATTGAATAGATATAACAAACTGCTTTTAATAGTATATTTAGCTAACCAAAAATTAGCAAAAAGGAGAGGTTCATTGGTAGGGTTTACAGATCAGTTATGACCATATCATTATAGCCAAGATGATGTTTCTCACATTTTCTTAAGCTATACCTAGGCAACTAGCATAAATAGAGATGGCAAATGTGTGCTGTTGCTATCCTATGTAATCTGTATATTTTGTATTTGCTTATTTCATAATAAATTATTTACAGTGATTTACTAATAAATGATTTACAGTGAAGCTGGAGAAACTAAATGAGGCTTCCCATGTCAATACTCACGCCATCCGTTCTGCTAATGAAGAGATCACCAATTATCGCCACCAGTTACAGAGTCAGATTACTCAACTGGAAATTCTCAAAGGATCCCAACAATCCCTGGAGCGCCAATGTATGGATCTAGAGGATCGTCACCAGGCAGAACTTGCATCTTACCAGGTAGAACTTCTAGCTTGTGCTTTTTTGGCCATGGCTGTACACAAATGCTCTTTAAAAACAGATTTAAATGCAACAAACAACAATCTGCATTTTCATCATTACTATGTTATTTTTTTTAACATAAGAAGACCCACTATTTTTCTAGAAATCAATGCCTATATAATTTGGCAAGGCTGTAACATGCAGAATATAATTTGGACATGCAGTCCCAAATGCTAAAACATATGTCAGTATGTCATTACATTGAGTAAATTACGTTTCAAATATACTATTAGGGCACTTCATTGAGTTTTGCTGTATACATACAAAACACAGGTTGGTTTGGGCTCTGGTATATGCTATCTAGAACAGGAGCTGCCCTGAAATAGTTTTTGCCTAAACTATGGGTCTTTCTGACACTTAACTACAGTACTTGCCTACTGGGCACTTTTACCCCCTTCCTGCACATTTTTTGCTAAAAAACAAAACAAAAAAAGACTGCAAATTTTGAAAAAAAAAATGTTTTTCTCAGTTTTTCTCAGTTTGCTGATTTGCGCTGATGAGGTTGCACTGATGGGCACTAATGAGATGGCACTGATAAGCACTGATGAGGAGGCACTAATATGCAGCACTGATGAGCACTGGTAGGCGGCACTTATGGGCACTGAGAAGGCGGCACTGATGGGCAGCAATGATGGGCAGACACTGATGGGCACTGAAAGGCACTGTTGGGGCTGCACTGATAATCAGGGCACTTATGATCAGTGCTCTGATTATCTCTGCATATCTCCCCTGTGAGGAAGTGCCGCTGATCGGCTCTCCTCTCCTCACATGCTGTCATGCCGGCATTTCCTTGTTTACATGTGATCAGCTGTGATTGTACACAGCTGATCACATGGGAAAAGAGCCTCATCTTCAGCTGTTTACTGAGAACGGTAATGCGCCTTGTCCCAGGGACAGAGTGCACCACTGATCGATGTGCGCCCCCGCGGTTGTGTAAGCAAAGCGAGACTGTTACGACGTCATATGACACCATGCCAGTACGAGAGAGACACTTTGCGCTCGTCATTTCATAATACAGCAGTGGGGAGGTGGTTAAAAAAGTATTAAACCCAAAAGCAAATATTTATTATATTGCAACTTACCAATTCTTAGATGTGATAGCTGTATTAGGCAGGCCATACGCGGTGCAAATTTCTTTCCTGCAAGCATTGCTATAGCCTCTAGCAATAATCGCAAGAGAGTCTGGCAGGCTGGTTGTACCCAAGTTGATCAATCGATCAACTTGGTACATATAGCCTGCCCATTAACGGTTCGAATCTCGTCTAGTTCCTGCTGAACCGCCCGAGATTCGAACCGTATATGGCCGACTTTAGTTTCCTTTTTGAGGCTTTCTTTATTCTATTTTCATCTGGAGCTCCAGGTAGCAAGTCTGTGGTTTTTGAACAGAAAAGCTCTCTTGGAGTTACAGGGATGAGACAGACCATTTAGCACTGACAGGTGTGCTTAAAATGATCAGCTTTTATTTATTTATGTAAAACCTTTATCCCAAAAGGATAACTGATAACTGATTATAAAGTATTAGCTGGAGTTCGACCTGAATTTGGTGCTTTATTTAAATCTTCTAGTACTTCTAACACTCCCCTCCCTCAGACTGACAATACTGCTGTCCAAATATGCCCCTGTACTTCTTCACCCAGAGTGAGGTCTGTATAATACAGGAGGAATGTTATTGGCCAGATCACCAGAGGAAAGCAGATGGAAAAAGCCTAAACAAGACAACTAATACAGCCACCACATCTAGCCACATACACCCATCTACACCACAATACAGCCTCACCATCATGATTCGTAAGCTGCAATTTATTACATTTTTGGTTTTGGGTAAAATACCACTTTAAGTCATAGCAAATTTGAGGCTGTTGAGAAAGTGATAGTAAAAAAAATATAATAATTTTGCTATAATAAGTTGAATAATGCACATCATACTACACAATCAAATGGAAATAACACAGGGTACCCCCTACACAGCAAAGATAAGTAATTCTATCAATATAATATAGAAACATAGAAACATAGAAACATAGAAAAGTGACGGCAGAAAAAGACTGAGTAGTCCATCGAGTCTGCCCCTTTTTATTTTTTTTTTTTTTTTTTTTTTTTTTTTTTTACATTAACCTTGTTGTCTGACTATGGATTTATGTTTATCCCAAGCATGTTTGAAGCCATTTACTGTTGACTGTCTCACAACCTCTGTTGGTAGTTTATAAAAAATTGCACTTTTTTGTAACATGATGAATGATCCATTGTAATTTATGGTTTTCTGAATATTTCTTTAAATATCTTTTTGTTTACAACAGGACACTCTGCAACAACTGGAAAATGAGCTAAGAAACACTAAATGGGAAATGGGTGCACAGATTCGGGAATATCAAGATTTACTGAATGTTAAGATGGCCTTAGATATAGAGATTGCAGCCTACAGGTATAAAAGGGAGAACCTAAATGTTATTAATATACTTCCATTAAAAAAAGACTCTTGCATCTGTTGCTGAAGATTTTATATGTATAATGTTGTCATTCTAACTACCTGTAAAGACCAAGGGCATCTCTTGTTTTACAGGATTGCTGATGCTCAAATGTAACTTTTATACCTAAATAGCTTTTTAGTTGAGCAACTTGAGACCACAGATTTGTTTCATGAAATTCCATTATGATATACATATTATAAAGAAAAAGGAGGTGGATTGTTAGATTAATAGTAATTAATTACTTAAATTAGAAGAAAAGGCGTAGCAATAAATTAAATTAAAAATAAATCAAATCAAAATTTTGCTCCCTATTGCTCTGCACACATATTAGCATAAATACATTTTCTCTACTTTTTTCTATGCAGTCGCATGACTGCAAAGCTCTGGCTGCCCGTGTAAATGTACAACTAGCAGGCAGGAACTCTGTCCCCTGCCAATAACACCTAGAGTTAAGGATGCCTCCAGGTGCTGTCACCTCTCTAAAAATGGCCATACATTATACAATTATACATTATACAATACCTAATACAATTTTCTTATTCAAATACTTTTAGCTTTGCCTTCAAGTATGTAGTGCAAGGGCCTGCCTGATTGCATACAAATTGAAAGTGTTTTGGTTTGCCCTCATATTATATGGTTTTGGTAAATCTAAAGGAAAATTGTACAAGAATATTGCACAGTGTATGGCCAGCCTAGGTAATTCAGCCTTGTTATCAGCTCTTTTGCACAGAGGAGTCAAAGCTCTGCAGTCATTTTGATTTTTTGTTAAGACTTTCCTTCTACTTTAAAGTGGAACTGAACTCAAAAAGTGCATATTTGTTATGTTAAGGACATTTTGAAATGTTAGCAGTGGCCAAGCCACAGTAAAAAGTGTACCTCCTGAAAATTAGCAGTGTACTCTGGTATGTGAATGTGCCCAGGCATTCCTGTGCCTACTGCCTCAGTTATACATTTGTGATGTGAATCTAAGACACTGCTGCCTCTAACTGGTAATCTCAGGAGATTCAGAGTGAGATCTGGTGATGACACTACTGTGCTGCTCACTGTTCTCCTGGCTGGAGGCTCTGACATGAGGAAGCAAAACCCTGCTTCTACCAATGTGACCACCTCCACACAGACACAGTATATGACAAGGCATGTATTTCAGTAATTGGGAAAGATCAGCTGCTGGAAGACTACAGGCAATACTGGTAACTAGTCTTTGCCCTCTGCATGCTTTTTTTAGCACAGCTTCCAGAGTCTAGTTTATTTTTAAAGAGAATGTGGTGGAACTTGCTCCTTTTCACATTGTCGCAAGGCTCTCCTTAGCCTCTTTGTTGTCACAAGGCAGTTTACGGAGCAGAGTACCAAAAGCTAAAATTTACCCACACATCAATGAGTTTACAGTAATTCTGTCATAAAGATAATGGCTTATGTGATTATATTATTTGAGCAGTGTTCATTTTCAGTACAGTTACACTTATTTGTGTGAGCCCTCCTCCCAGTTCTTACTCACCTCTTTCCAATCTGCCAAGATCTTGGCTGTACAGCCTTTATGACACTGAATACATTTTGTTAAAATATTTTCCGTTGACCAAGCATTTGCATACTCAAATCTATATTTCATTGTTTTAGAATATTTAAATAAGATTTTTAGAATGATAGGAAGAAAGTGAAAAGAAAAAGGGGGATAGTAAAGGATGTCTAGGAAGAAGAAAAAGGAGTTGTAATGGGTTTGGCCCCAAACCGTTTACGATATCCAACGGCACTAGGCAGGCACCTTCACTTTACATCCTCACGTTGGAACTATTTCTTCAACATGTCAGACGTAAGGGTTCCATTCAGGGCGTGCAATGTGGTAATTATTATCATAAGGTGGCGGTTTACGCCACCTTATGAATTAAACGCTATGACTCATTCTCCAATTTTAAGGTAAACCTCCAAAAGTCAGAAGCGCTGAATGTCTCCATTCCTACCGCTGTTCTCAACCCTGTCCTCAAGTATCCCCAACAGGCCATGTTTTGGGAATTTCTCTTAGATAAAATAGCTGTTCAAAATACCAAGCTATTGACTCTGATTTAAAGCACCTGTGCAAGATGAAGGAAAACCTTCAAACACAGCCTGTTGGGGGTACTTGAGGACAGGGTTGAGAACCACTGGTCTATACAATACTTGGGGACTAAAGTCCCAACAAATTTGAACACAATCTTTTCATTGAATTTCCTACCTCTCTTTACTGCTTTATTTGCCAACTTACAGAAATGGGATTCCCTTGCCTTATCCTGGTTTGGCCATTGCAATGTACTGATAATTAATGCTATGCCCAGGTATTGTACTTACTGCAGGCTTTACCGGTCAAGATACCTTGGGCTTTCTTTCAATCCGTGCGTTCAGTTTTCATCAAGTTTATTTTGCACGGCAAACACCCCCGCATCGGCAGAAATCTGTTGATCCACAAACTATGGGTCACGTTGTAACAGGAAACAGTGGGGGCGCTGCATGTAGAGTTACCATGGGCAGGAAAACAACATGTCTCTCACCTTGTCACCCATCCACTAATAGGACCCACACTTGCAGAAATAGACCGATTTTTCCAACTGGCTTCCTTGGAGAGCTTCCCCTCTCCCATAATGCCTATAATAGGCCATCCAGGCTTTTTACCTGGACTTACTGATCCGAACTTCCGATCCTTATCGCCTTGAAGCCTACTGCATGTCTCCCATTTCTTACGTTTCAACAGCTAAGTTTACAACGCACACTTTTCTCACTAGTTCATCTACACCTTCTCTGCTTCATTGGAGAGCTCTCCAATTGTCTCATTGCTTGCATTCTCTACCCAAACATACACTTTTCTCTAGGAAATTGCAGTCCTACGAGGAGATATGTGTGAGAGAGGGCCCAATTCGAAGATCCCTTTCCACTTCTTACAAATACTTCTTGGAACTCCACGCTCAGTCTGATCCCCCCTTCCTTGTTAAATGGGAGAAGGACTTACGGGTAACTTCCTCTGATCCTCAAAAAGAGCGCATACTCTTTTTTTTTGGACACAAATCTTCCTTGTGCAGCAGATACCAGGAGACCACCTACAAAATTGTGACCCATTCGTACAGGACTTTGTCAGTCCTTGCCAAACTGTTTCCTGAACAGCGCGATCGCTGCCCCAACGATTGCACAATGGCTCGCAAGAGTGAATGATATTGAATAACTGGAGGGCCTGACCTCAGCCCTTCGAGACAAAACTGAGGAACATAACACCAGGTGGTTCTATTGGAATCTCTTCAATTTCTCTGATGAATACCTACAATATGAGTGACTCAAACAGTTCCTTTGTTCCAGCCTTCTATTGGATCACCAATCCTGATTCCGACTCCGCCAGTGGTGGATCTCTCCCCTCCCCCCTTTTTTTTTCTTCTTCTCTTTTTCTCCCTCTCACCTTTTCTCCTTTTCTCCTTTTTGTGCTACTCTCTTTAACACATAAAAATTCCTTTGGATGCGCGCAGGTTCAGGCAAGCATAGGTATATTTGACTTCTACACATTTCTGTTTACTGTTATTTGAGGTTTTCTGAGCATTCATTTCTACACTGTGACCATTCTCTGAATCCCAGAAGCCCTTTGATACCCAATTAATCCGGTCATTTATGATTGGATAGGCCACTTATACCTCAGTATACAGATTTTTACTGATCAATGTGATCTCTATAGGTAATGCTGTATTCCTCTGTGGATATTTTTTTTTTTTTGGACTATGCCTCGCAGTGCCTTGAAACTATGCTCAACAATTGTATGGAGTCATTGCTCTTATAAATCCTCTATAAAAAAAAAAAAAAAAAAAAAGAATGAGGGGTTGTGTTTAAAGTGTTACTAAACCCACAACAGTAAAATCAGTCTGTATATGCAGTAAAGCATGCTTGTTATACTCACTGTGGAACCTAGGGGGTTAATCCTCCACATTGTGTAAAAAGGCTGTTTGATCCTGCCTTCTCTGATCCTCCCCTTTTCCACTGTCCCCAATCCATCTCCTGATAGAACAAAGCCCTGGGGGCACTCTGCACATGCCATGTTTGGTGTGTATTGCTAGAGAGTTTTTTTTTCTTGGTAGGGTGCATGTGATCAGCACGGAGCCAATCAGCACTGTCCAGGCAGAGGGTCAGGGGTCCTGCAGCCTCATAGGACAGTGAGAGGAGATTGAAAACTCCCCCTACAAGCTTTAACCAGACACTGATAGAATTCACAAGACTGCTATATACTGCTGATAAAAAAAAGGTATCTAACAGTTTATATTTACTAAAACAATTGTATTTCCATGTCCTGTGTATTGAGGGAGACCTAATATAGTGAATGCAGGTTACTGGGTTTAGTAACACTTTAACTGGCATTCCATCCTCTCTTCCTGTTCTACCTTTTGCTTTAGGATTATATTGATTTAAAAGGTTGGGAAGGTAGTGCTCGGCCCATGGTGACCATTACTTTTTGTCATAAAGTATGGCAGATAGTTTTCTGTTGACTTAGTACCATGGCATTTTCAGTTTAACCAGCAAAATTGTGAGTGTGGTTTAACTTTTGCTAGAGTCTCTTTGGCAGCCCTAAGGGTAAAAGCAAGGAGTTTGAATTATTGATTGTGGGCTTCAGGTTAAATGTGTTTAATAGGGATTTTTATTGCATATACCTTTACCCATGCACTGTGCAGATAAGCTGGAAAACTTTAATCCAGCATCATTTGATTCTAGCCACTTCCTGCCAGGAGGACATCCATGGACATACTCATGTTGCAGTTATATCGGGATGATTTCTGCACCTGCAGGCATCATGCTGGTATGAAAATTTTCAACCAGCGATTGTCTTTCTAGTAGAAATTATTTGAGCGGCTGAATAGCCACTTGATCACTTCTGCGGGTAGTGGAAGAGGGTCCCACCCCCTCCCGCTGCTGTCGCCTTTCCCGGACTCTGCCGTCCGAACGCGGAGCCCGGAAGTGATGCAACCTGCGGCGACAGCTGCACAGAACAGAGAGAGAGAACTGACTTTGTTCCTCTCTCTCTGTGACTCTGGAAACAAGAAGCGATAAGCATGCCATCACTTCCGGTTCCACCAATTTGCTTACAGGGCTGTTAGCGGCCAGAAAAGCAGCCGGTCAGACCGATCTGTGTCTGATCGGCTGCATTGGAGGCCAGAGGAGAGTCTAATACACCCCAGATCTCTCAATAAAGAGGTCCTGTCACGGCCCATACAATCAAAAGGGATGTTGTTCATCCCTTGTAATAGCAATGAAGTTAATCCAAAAAAAAAGGTGCAAAAAAAAGTTTGGAATAAAATAAATAATAATAATATTTTTTTTTTTTAAAGTACCCTCGTTCTTACGTGCAAATGCACATATGTAAACAGTGATTGTACCACACATGTGAGGTATTGTCACGAATGTCAGAGTGAGAGTAATATTCCAGCACCGGACCTCCTGTGTATTTCTAAACTAGTAACCTGTAAAGGTGTTTAAAGTGTAGACTATGGAGAATTTTAAGCACCGTCGTTTGCCGCCATTCCACGGGCGGACGCAATTTTAAAGCATGACATGTTAGGTATTTATTTACTTGGCATAACATCATCTTTTATATTTTACAAAAAAATAGGTATTATATTGTGTTTGTATGCAATAAAATTCATTAAAGTATATATATTTTTTTAAATTGTGTTTGAAAAACTGCTGCACAAATTCCGTGTGACATAAAAAATTACAACACCAATCATTTTATTCTATAGGGCCTCTGCTAAAAATATATAGTATCTCACAAAAGTGAGTACACCCCTCACATTTTTGTAAACATTTGTATTTGTTGCAACACTGAAGAAATTACATTTTGCTACAATGTAAAGTAGTGAGTGTACAGCTTGTATAACAGTGTAAATTTGCTTTCCCCTCAAAATAACTCAACACACATCCATTAACCACTTCAGCCCCAGAAGGATTTACCCCCTTCCTGACCAGAGCACTTTTTGCGATTCGGCACTGCGTCGCTTTAACTGACAATTACACGGTCATGCGACTCTGTACACAAACAAAACAAACGTCCTTTTTTTTTCCACAAATAGAGCTTTCTTTTAGTGGTATTTAATCTCCTCTGAGTTTTTTGTGCTATAAACAAAAAAAAAAAGAGCGACAATTTTGAAAAAAAGCAATACTTTTTGCTATAATAAATATCCAAAAAAATAAAAAAAAAATGTATTTCTTCCTCAGTTTAGGCCGATATATATTCTTCTACATATTTTTGGTAAAAAAAATCGCAATAGGCATATATTGATTGGGTTGCACAAAAGTTATTGCGTCTACAAACTATGGGAATAGATTTATGGCATTTTTATTGTTTATTTATTTATTTTTTTACTAGTAATTGCAGCGATTTGCGGTGGACAGATTGGACACTTTTGACACTTTTTGGGACCAATGACATTTATACAGCAATCAGAGCTAAAAATAGCCACTGGTTACTGTATAAATGTCACTGGCAGGAAAGGGGTTAACCTCTAGGGGCGATCAAGGGGTTAAGTGTGTTCCCTCACTGTGTTCTAACTGTGTGGGGGCTGGGCTGGCCGGGGCATGACAGATCTAACTGTTCCCGATTACTGGGAACAGTAGATCTGTCATATGCCCCCTACAGAACAGAGATCTGCTGTGTTTACACTGGCAGATCTGCCTCTGTAACAGGGGATTGCGGGTCACTGGCGGACATCAAATCCGCCTGACCTGTGGGCATGCTCACGCTGAACGAGCTGCCGTACAGCTACGGCGATTCGTGCAGCAGTGCCAACCTGCCGCTGTATTATGACGGCGGCCGGTCGGCAAGTGGTTAATGTCTAAACCACTGGCAACAAAAGTGAGTACATCCCTAAGTGAACATGTCCAAATTGGGCCCCAAATTATCCATTTTCTCTCCCTGGTGTCATGTGACTCATTAGTGTTACAAGGTCTCGGGTGTGAATGGGGAGCAGGTGTGTTAAATTTGGTGTTATTGCTCTCACTTTCTCATACTGGTCACTGGAAGTTCAACTTGGCACCTCATGGTGCTCTACATAAAGATGGCATAGGTTATAAGGAGATTGCCAAGACCATGCCATGAGCTGTAGCATGGTGTCCAAGACCATGCAGTGGTTTAACGGGACAGGTTCCACTCAGAACAGGCCTTGCCATGGTCGACTAAAGAAGTTGAGTGCGCATGCTCAGAGTCATATCCAGAGGTTGTCTTTGGGAAATAGATGTATGAGTGCTGCCAGCATTGCTGCAGAGGTTGAAGGAGTGGGGGTTCAGCCTGTCATTGCTCAGACCATATGCCACACACTGCATCAAATTGGTCTGCATGGCTGCCATCCTAGAAGGAAGCCTCTTCTAAAGATGATGCACAAGAAAGCCTGCAAACAGTTTGCTGAAGACAAGCAGACTTGTTGCTGGAACCATGTCCTGTGGTCTGATGAGACCAAGATAAACTTATTTGGTTCAGATGGTGTCAAGCGTGTGTGGTGGCAACCAGGTGAGGAATACAGAGACAAGTCTGTCTTGCCTACAGTCAAGCATGGTGGTGGGAGTGTCATGGTCTGGGGCTGCATGAGTGCTGCCGGCACTGGGGAGCTACAGTTCATTGAGGGAACCATGAATGCCAACATGTACTGTGACATACTGAAGCAGAGCATGATCCCCTCCCTTCGGAGACTGGGCTGCAGGGCAGTATTCCAACATGATAACGACCCCAAACACACCTCCAAGACGACCAATACCTTGCTAAAAAAGCTGAGGGTAAAGGTGATGGGCTGACCAAGCATGTCTCCATACCTAAACCCTATTGAGCATCTGTGGGGAATCCTCAAACGGAAGGTGGAAGAGGGCAAGGTCTCTAACATCCACCAGCTCCGTGATGTCATCATGGAGGAGTGGAAGAAGACCCCAGTGGCAACCTGTGAAGCTCTGGTGAACTCCATGCCCAAGAGGGTTAAGGCAGTGCTGGAAAATAATGGTGGCCACACAAAATATTGACAATTTGGTCCCAATTTGGACATTTTTACTTAGGAGTGTACTCACTTTTGTTGCCAGTGGTTTAGAAATGAATGGCTGTGAGTTGAGTTACTTTGAGGGGACAGCACATTTACACTGTTATACAAGCTGTACACGCACTACTTTACATTGTAGCAAAGTGTAATTTCTTCAGTGTTGTCACGTGAAAAGATATAACATGTTTACAAAAATGTGAGGGGTGTACTCACTTTTGTGAGATACTGTATATAATGTTTGGGGTTCTAAGTAATTTTCTAGCAAACAAAAAAAAGTTGATTTTTACATGTAGGAGCGAAGTGTCAGAATTGGCCCAGAAGGCAAGTGGCTAGGGTAATCCTACCTTATATGTTTCAGCGTGCACAAAGCTTTACATCCTCTAGCAAAATGACCTGGGACCACTGCTAATTTTAACCCATACTAAATATACCTTTATTTAAACTATCCTTTGCCTTCTCTTACCAGTTCTTAAACCATTTACATAAACTATACCCTAGAATTATTACTAATATGAAACACAGGGTCAACTGCTTTTGCATAATATCAATATATTGATTTCTTGATTATACTCTACAATGTATTTTTGCCTTCTCTTCAAATTGTTTACACCTAAAAGAAGTATGTCCAAAGTGCACTTATCCTTTACGAATAAGAAGCCTGGAGCTGGCTGAACCTACCAGGAACGACTTGTTAATTATTTATTTTGTTACATTTATGTTTTAAAGTGTCACCAAACCCACATCATTAAAAAACTATCAATAAATGCTGTATTACATGCTGTTCATACTCACTCAGTCATTATAAGATCCGTTTTCTGTATTCTGCAAAAAAACTGGTTGATACTGCTGTTCTCTGTCTCCCCCTTTTTTTCCAAGTCCCCAATGCAGCTAGGGATCTTACAGAGCAGTATTGGCAACTCTGCACATACTCAGTTTTCAGTGAGTTTCTATGCTGAGCATTTATCTATCACATCTGAGCAGCCCATATGACTATAGAGTCACACATGTGGGGACATACACAGTGGTAAATGACATCCCACTCCCTCCCTCCTCCTCCATTCCCACTAACCAGCTAAACACAATTGGGCAGGATATTACATGTAGAGTAATGAAGGCTTCACCTCCATTTTATTCTAAGACACAGCCTGGAGGGGCATGACAGCCTGTGACTGGCAGAAATCCGCCCACACCATGTTATTGCTAAAAAAAAAAAAATTAAGATTTGATTTCAAAATTAATTTTCGTATGACAATTTAAAACAGTTTCTTGATATTAATTATTTATTTTTACTCTGTAGTCCAAAGGCTGCTTTTTATTTTATTTTGAACATGTGACCAATAGCAGAGGGCTAGAAGCTCCTCCTGCTTATGTTTCCCTGCAGAGAGGCTGGAAAAGATCTGGGTCATGTGACAGCTGTATATCGATTAGGAAAAATGTATTTGGATTTTTTTTTTTTAAATAACAACAGTGCCATCATCCACATACAGAAATAGAAGGGACAATGTAAATTAAACAGTGTGTGTTTAGTATCTCTTTAAGCCTAATTTGTATATTAAATCTTAAGAGCCGCACACAAATTCAGATAATGAGCTTTGGACAATGTTATCCACTTAAAGGTATTATAAACCTTCCTACATGCATCTTATGTTTTTAATTAATCTTATAGTTTCACTGTGTAATTTGCTGACCTGTACACACAGTATAGTAGAGTAAATCTTTACATTCCAGAGTCAGAAATATCTGTTTACAAAGATGAGGCATGTCTAAGAACTGACACGTCTGTGAATAAACTTCATTATTATTATTATACAGGATTTATATAGCGCCAGCCGTTTGCGCAGTGCTTTACAAAAATGAAGGCAGACAGTACAGTTACATCACAATTTGGTACAAGAGGAATCAGAGGGCCCTGCTCCTTAGAGCTTACAATCTAAGAGGGAGGGTCAATTGATACAAAAGGTAAAAGCTGTGGGTGATGAGCTCATGTAGAAAGAAAGAGTATTAGGTAGAAGCAGGATAGGCTTCTTTAAAGAGAAAGGTTTTCAGGGATCGTCTAAAGATGGATAGATTAGAAGACAGTTGGACTGATTGGGGTAGGGAGTTCCAAAGGATGGGAGAAGCTCTTGAGAAATCCTGGAGGCGAGCATGGGAGGAGGTGACAAGGGAACTAGAGAGCAGGAGGTCTTGGGAGGACTGAAGAGGGCGGCTTGGTTGGTATTTTGAGACTAGGTTAGAGATGTAGCTGGGGGCAGAGTTGTGGATGGCTTTGTAAATTATTGTTAGTACTTTGAATTTTATACGTTGGGTGAGTGGAAGCCAGTGGAGAGATTGGCAGAGAGGGGTGGAGGACACTGAGCGGTTTTCAAGGTAGATAAGTCTTGCAGCAGCAATTCCCTGGGTCTTTCAGTCTAGCACTGGTGCAGGTGCAGTTATTACCTCGAATACAGCCAAAAACATGCAGAGCATTCAAAGAGAGGTCACCATGCTGGAAGAGATGTGTCATCACATTAGCCCCACAACATTAGACATGCAACACAGAGGAAATCGCAAGGAATGGATATGATGCTGCGTAACCAGAGCCAAAACATTGTCTGTCCTTTTAGCGCATAGGGACAAACTAGGTGAATGAATATATGGCAAACAAAAGACACAAGGAATATAACTACACTAATACCTAGTGAAAGCAAAAAAAAATTGAAAGTGTATAATACCTTTAAACTAAATGTAAAATGACCCAGTGATAAGATTGTTAGTGGAACTTTCCAGACAATATACTGCTAAATGTAAGCATACAATGATTTCTGTTGCTGAGATTATACATTTTGTAAACTGTTCTATTATAGTAGCTCTGATGCATGACGATAGCATAAAGTATGTTTGCTATTATTTTCTCTAGGAAACTACTGGAAGGAGAAGAATGTCGCATTGGAACAAGTTTTGATCATTTTCCATTTGACGACAGAACTCCAAGAATCCCAAGCACACCAAAGCATATTAAAGTGAAAAGGGAAGAAAAAATTAAGATTGTGGAGAAATCAGATAAAGAAACTGTAATTGTAGAGAAGCAGACAGAGGAAACGCATGTCACTGAGGAGATAACAGAAGAAGAAGAAGAAGAAATAATAATTACATCTCCTGAAAAGGAATCTGCAACAGGTGAGAAGACACCTGAGGAGCTATCAGAGAAGGAGGGGGAGGATGAAACAACAGAAATGGATGAAGTAAAAGATGGGAAAGAAGGAGAACATGAAGATAGTAAATCAACAGAGGGGACTGAGGACAAAGAGAGCGAATCAACTGAAGGTGGGGAAGAAAATGAAAAAATTGAGAAACCTGGAATCAATAAACCAAGCAAGATAAAGGAACCTGAAATAATTGCAAAAGATAAAGAAACAAATGATAAAGACTCAAAAAAGGAAGGCACGGGGAAGTCAGGAGAGAGTGAGAATGGGCAATCAGTGCATAAAAAAGTGAAAGAGGAATCAAATGATATAGATAAACAACCGTCAAAGAAAGAAGAGAAGTCCAGGCCAGCAAAAAAAGAAGAGCCTTCCAAAAAGGAGGAAAAAGTTGCCAGCAAAAAAGAGGAAAATGAGTCGGACACCAAAGACGAAAAGAAGAAACCTACTAAGAAAGATGACAGAGGCTTTGCAGAGGACACAGAAAAAGAGAAGCTTCCCAAGGAAGATGAAAAGAAAACCGTAAAGGTAGATGAGAAGACAAAAGACAAAAAATCTATTCAGGAAGAGGATAAAAATGCTACTAAGACAGAAGACAAGAAACCAGCTAAGGAGGAAGAAAAGAAGCCCTTAACAGAAAAAGAAAAGAAAACAGCTAAGGAAGAGGAAAAGAAACCTTCGGTGGAGCTAGAAAAGAAACCAACTAAGGGTGCAGAGGTAGATGAACACAAAAAGCCAGAAAAGACACCAGCAAAAGCAGAGGAAAAGAAACCTACCAAAGAAGAAGAAAAAAAGTCAGATAAGGCAGAGGATAAGAAACCATCTAAGTTGGAGGAAAAGGAACCTGCAAAGGAAGAAACAAAGAAACCAGCCAAGGAAGAGAATGGGAAAACAGCTGAAGAGAAAGTAAAACAACCTTCTAAGGAAGAACAGAAGAAGCCATCTGTAGTAGAGGAAAAGAAGCCAGCCAAGGCAGATGAAAAAACACCCATCAAGGAGGAAGAGAAGAAACCAGCTAAAGCAGAAGAAGAGAAGAAACCAGCTAAAGCAGAAGAAGAGAAGAAACCAGCAAAGGTTGAAGAAAAACAAATTACTAAGGAAGAAGACAAGAAGCCAAGTAAAGTAGAGGAGAAGAAACCAGTTAAGGCAGAGGAAAAACAACCGGCTAAGGAAGAGGAAAAACAACTTACAAAAGAAGAAAAGAAGCCAGCTAAGGCAGAGGAGAAAAAGCCAGACAAAGTGGGGGAAAAACAAACAGTTAAGCAGGAAGAAAAAAAGCCGGTTAGTGCAGATGAGAAGAAATCCACTAAATCTGAAGAAAAGGAACCAGTTAAGAAGGACGAAAAGAAACAAATCAAGGTTGAGGAAAAACAGGCAGTTATTGAGGAAGAAAAGAAACCAGCAAAGGCAGAGGTAAAGCAACCAGTTAAGGATGATGAAAAGAAGCCAGCTAAAGCAGAGGAGAAGAAGCCAGCTAAAGTAGATGAAAAGCAACCAATTAAGGAGGATGAAAAGAAGAAGCAAGCAAAAGTAGAGGAAAAGCAACCAGTTAAAGAGGATGGAAAGAAGCCAGATAAGGCAGAGGAGAAGAAGCCAGCTAAAGTAGAGGAAAAGCAACCAGTTAAAGAGGATGAAAAGAAGTCAGCTAAAGCAGAGGAGAAGAAACCAGCCAAGGTAGAGGAAAGGCAACCAGCTAAGGAGGATGAAAAAAAGACACCTAAAGCAGAGGAGAAGAAACCAACCAAAACAGAGGTAAAGGAGCCAGCTAAAGAAGATGAAAAGAAACCAGCCAATGTAGAGGAGAAAAAAACAGCCAAGGTGGAAGAAAAGAAACCAGCTAAAGTAGAGGAGAAAAAAAAAGAAAAAGAAGAGGAAAAGCAGCCAGCGAAGAAAGATGAAAAGAAACCAGTAAAGGAGGAAGAGAAGAAACTTACTAAAGTAGAGGAAAAAGATGCAAAGCCAGCTAAAGTAGATGATAAAAAGCCTGCAAAGGTAGAAGAAAAACAGCCAGCTAAAGAAGAAGGGAAGCTGACAGTAAAAACAGAAGAAAAAGGTTCATCTAAAGTAGAAGATAAATCATCACAAAAAACAGAAAAGTCACCCAAGACAAGTGATTCAACTAAAAAATCTGAAAAAGAGCAAGGTATTACAAGTAAGGTAGAGAAAAGTGAGAAGTCTTCTGGTACAGACCAAGTAGAGAGTGACTCAACTCAGGTAGGAAAGAAAGGTGCAAAATAAACTAGCCTATTAAAGACTAGACCAAGCAGATGGTTGGATCCACCAAAGAGGTCACTAGAGATCCAAGAATCATGCTCTGGAACTGTCAACCTCAGAGACTATGCCTTGACATGGTGAACCCCACTGTATTTCTGATGAGGAGAATGAACAATAAGCTAGCCGCATACTAGAGTGACCAGGAGCAACATTAGCTCTGCATGGTGCTCTAGTTAAATGGTTCAAACCTATTCTTAAGAAATTGCAACACTTATGTGCTACCAATCACGTAGAATATGCTTATGGGGTATTTACCAAGGGTGACAAAAGGGGGGCAATGGCGATATGATATTGCATTATCTATTCCACTTGCAATGATAGCTAAGACTATAGGATGTAGGTATCATTTTTTGATTCATGAAAAACCTTGGGGCATTTTGGCACGAACATATATATAAAAGTGTAAAAGAAAAGGCTAAAGAAAAAATGGATACAGGAGGATTGATTTTGGCTAATGAGTAGTCACAGGAGAAGTCAATTTGAAGGTGAGCTACAATATGAAATATGTAGGATTTAAAGGATTAGAAATTACCTTCAGATCAATTGTTAGGTTGTGGTGGTCTGCAGGGCACATAAAGCTCTAATTATTGATGCAGATCTCCTGCCATACAGACAAAATGAAAAATCGCCTAGAGATATAGACATGTATGATCCTATGTTTGAAAAAAAATGAAATGTTTCAGCACTTTTGACGAACACTTAAAAAAGCTACTGGAAAATTTCCACCATGTTTAATTAGATGGGACACATTTTAAAGACACTTAAAGTGGTGCCATGATTCTTGTGAAATCTTCTAAGACCTTTAAAAATCTGCAGTAGCAGTAGAGTCCATTGACTCATATTCTGGCATAGCACATACATCCAAATAAAATCAGCTGCATAAGCTGCTGTAGTGTTTACATTTCTGATAAACTTTTGAAAATTAATGAGAATTACAGAGTACTGTTTTCCAGCATTTCAATGAATCATGTAACCAGGCTAAGTTTAATATATACAGATGACAGAGAGGTGCCCACATTCTCATTGTTTCTAAAGCGAATTTCTAAAGTAAAGATAAAATAAATTGCCATAACCACAAGTTATTTAAAGGTTAAGATCATTGATAAAAGTGCTAAATTGGCAAGAAGAAATGATGTGAGAGGTGGTTAGGGAGAAGGACTTGGTTCTGTGAAGCCTTCACTTATAGTAATTATCCAAAGTAGGAAATCCATGTATGCTTGGGTATTATCCATTAAAGTCTTCCTATATGAAGATATAGGTGAAAAAACGTGGAAAAAACACCCATAGACCCACAAACCAGAAAGTTCTTCTAGTCGAAGATGCCTTCTCAGCATAATAATGAATGTAATAAAAAAAATCAGGCAAGTAACACGGAATTGATCAAACAGCCATATACACAATCAGTCTTGAGGCAGACAGTCACATCAAAGGCATTTACCTGGAACTCAATGGTCTATTACACTTCCAAATTATTATCTATATGTATTAAACCATGCTGCATAAATATCACATGCTGGAAAATTACTCAGCAGTCAATTTAGCTCAGGTTAAAGCGTTTGTTAACCCCTAAAAAAATGCTGCTCCTGTCTCTTTAATGTGCAATTAGCAGCATGGTGCTTTTGCTTTTTAAATTATCCCTCTGTTTCTCCTACAATAACTGTTTGAGAATGCCAGGTCCTGACTTCTCCCTGAGTACAGACTCCCAATATCATGTTAGGGGAGGCTGTGAGGCCGTTGTCTGTGCGTGTCTGCGTCACTCATCACTCGCAGCTTTCTGTCCTCCTCTGCCTGTGTTCATCTCTCCCCTCCTCCCCTACCTCTCTCTCCCTGTCAGCACGTAGTCTGCCGTGAGAAAAACAATATGATACACTCCCAGCCCTTCCCCTCTCCTCTCCTTTCCTCTCCTCCCCCCTCCCTTCTCCTCTCCATACACACTTCTCTGATTACAGCAGGGCCACAGGGAGAAAGATAACAGATTCCTCTTCTGACGTATCTTGCATATGTCAGAAGGAATCTGTGTCCCTCCTACTCGGCACCCTCGGCTGGATACAAGGGAGAATATAGGACACATGACAGTGCAAAAATCGGCTCAAAAAGGTATTTACAGTGAAAATAAAAAGAAGAAGGAATACGCTGCCATACTTATTGAACCATGTACTGTGTGCTAGATTAATTGGGTTAAATTGGGTTAACAACCACTTTAATGCAATAGGAAGCCAGCTGAAAGAACAGGAACAAAAAAGATCAGGAATGGTGTTATGAAATGGGTTATGATGTATGCTAGAGTTTCAGTCTGCTTAGTTAATGATGCACTAATCCAGCCCTGAAAAACTTGCTTTTCAATTTGTGCAATATATAGTTATGTATTAATAAAATTCTTTGAACACGTTAGAGGTGTGAGTTCTTAATAGTAAATGTAGATGGAAAGTTAATCTGCATCAAGAAAAATCAGACTTGAATTTACCAAGAGTTCTGTTATAATTGTTTATGTATACAATGGCTTCAACTAATGTATATCATTAGCTCAGTTCACGAGCCACATTCTAATATGGTAACTACTGGCAAGTCACAAAAGTGCAAAAACAT
The DNA here is from genome assembly GCA_018402905.1 of Glandirana rugosa. NCBI lineage: Eukaryota > Metazoa > Chordata > Amphibia > Anura > Ranidae > Glandirana > Glandirana rugosa. The sequence continues at coordinate 945,747 of BLSH010198372.1, forward strand.
AAAGAGAAAGTAAAGAGACTGACATTTTTGTTCAAGGATATGAATACTGTCCAAGAAAAACAGCTGTAACTGAATTTACAGATAATAAATGTTATCTATTATTTAACTTTCATGCCTTTTACCACCAAGAACCGTTGTGGACATTGAGGCTTCACAGTTCTGGTGGCTGCATTAGATTTCTTTCTTTCTTCAGGCCTTATTCCTTTATTTTTAATTGATGAGCTTGCCAGTAACAAGCTTGTCCTAGAGTGACAATAGCTACTACCTGCACCGAGTCTAATGAGAAGTGTTGGCACCCTAGTACAGAATGTGTGTTAGAAATACATAACACCTCCAATTACCGCTTCCCAAACGCAGGAGGGAAGTGTTCTGTAGTCAAAAAAGTAAGAAAAAGACAAAAAGTGGAGAGAAGAATATAATAATAAATAATTGAAATAAAAGAATAAATAATACATGTGTATTTGGGGGAGGGGGGGGGTTTGTCTGTATAAACTGCCCCCACCCCCCCTACCGTCCAAGCTGTAAGTTACATTATTGCCTCAGCGGGTCCCAAGCAGCCAAAGAGGAAGTGACCAATGGGAGCACTCAACAGCTCTCAGTAGATATAGTCAAGGTATGTGGAACAGGTGAAGGAGTACCTGAAATGTTCCCCTACCGTCCAAGTGAACTTGTTGGTCATGTTTGGCATTGTCCCAAGAGATTAGTCTTTCCATGTGACAGATAAGAGTCCATCTCAACAGCCGAGTCTGTCAATGATGGTCGGACGGATGATAGTACATGCAGAGGTTATATCATGTTTAAGAAAAACATTTTTGTTCTGTTTATATTCTACCAAGGTAATATAGATAATAGAGTAATCTGAGGAGTGTTTGGGATTTTGTCACCTACCAGTTTGAAAGAGATTTTGTCCCAGAAAGGATGAATTAGAGGCATGTGCTCCAAATATGTGTCAAGGTACCCAGAGCCTGCAAGCTCCTCCAGTAAGTATACAGAATAGTTGAGCCAATTTTAAGTAGCATCGATGGACAGCAGTACCATCTAGAAATAAGTTTATATTTACGTTCCTGTGCCCTTGAGGACACAGAGGTCCAGTGTGTGAACATAAAGATCGTCTCTCAGTCTAAAACGTTAGCAGAGATGTTCCATCTTCCAGGATCTTGGGGACAAAATTCCCTCACTAAAAGTTCATATGTTAAAGACAAAGAGTGATCATGTCTATTAATTTGAGAGAGGAGGGATTCAAAATCCATGGAGGGTCTTTTAAGTGTATCAAGACAGCGTAGGAATCCTAGATAATGTTTCAGCTGTGAGTATTCAAGCCAGACCCTGGAAGGGTTATGACCAGTCAAGAGAACCAGTGAAAGAAGAGGGATTTTCCCTTATGGATTAAATGGCTCAATCATGCCTTGTCAGTCCTTTTTCAGGAGAGAAAATGAGAACCTGTCAAAGTAGAGGGGAATTTATTGTTTCCAAATAGTGGAATTAAATGACTAGGCCTAGTGGAGAGCAGACCTATATGTACACAAGTGGCCCAAATATTAAGAGTGGCAGCTACCAGTAAGGGTAAGGATTCCTGAGGTCTAAAGGCGGATAATATCCAAGGCAAGGACGTTAGATCTGGGGAGATGAGATCATTTTCCAGGATAGCCCACAGTTTAGAAGAGCCCCTTCCTACCAATCTATAAGTCTGATCAATGAAAAGGCATGAAGATACAAGGACACATTTGGTAAGGCCACCCCTCCTCAAATCTTGGGTAGTGTCAAAATGATATATTTGATTCTAGGCTTTTTATGGTGCCAAATGAAGTTGTGTATGGCCATATGGGATAAAAAACCTGGGGGTGGTTGTACAGGGACTGTTTGAAATGTGTACAGTAGTTGTGGTAAAATAACCAGCTTGATGATATTCATGCGGCGAAACCATTAAAAGTGCAGTTCATTTTAAAATTGTAGGCAGTTCCAAACCATATGTAATAGCGGCGTATAATTCAGTTCTGCAAGTTTAGACAAGGAAGTCGGGATACGAATGCCAAGGTTCTTAGTGGCATCATGTTGCCACTTGAATGAAAAATTAGCCTGGATGCATGTTAAGTCATGGGGGGGATAGGGAAATATTTAAGGCCTCTGTTTTAGCATAGTTTATTTTAAAGCTTGCTAACTAACTAAAAGTCTTCAAATTCTTTGATTAAGGAGGGAAGCAAAGTGTGTGAAGTTGTGATATAGTAGAGGAGGTCGTCAACATAAAGCAAAAGGAAAGAAAGGGGAGAGCGCATAGTAGGGATGAGCAGAATACCCCCTGGTTCGGTTCGCACCGGAACATGCGTACAGGCAAAAAATTAGTGTGAACATTCGAACACCGTTAAAGTCTATAGGACCCGAACATGAAAAATTAAAAGTGCTCATTTTAAAAGTTTATATGCAAGTTATTGCCCTAAAAAGTGTATGGGGACCGGGGTCCTGCCCTGGGGGACATGTTTCCATGCAAAAAAAAGTTTTTAAATCGATCGTTTTTTCAGGAGCAGTGATTTTAATAATGCTTAAAGTGAAACAATAAAAATGAAATATTCCTTTAAATTATGTGCCTGGGGGGTCCCCTTAGTCTACCTGTAAAAGGGCGCACCTCTGTGATGTTTAGAACATAGCCAGAGCAAAATGACATTTCCAAAGGAAAAATTGTCATTTATTATCGCGGCTGTAATGTATTGCCGGCTCCTGGAACCATACAAAAAAATTACTGAAAAATTAGTGTGGCCCCCCCCCCCCCCAATCCATACCAGGCCCTATGGGTCTGGTTTGGATTTTAAGGGGAACCCGCGCCAAAATGTAAAAAAAATTGACGTGGGGTCCCCCCTACAATCCAAACCAGACCCTTATCCAACCATGCAACCTGGCCGGCCAGGATAGGGGGGGGAACGAGTGAGCGCCCCCCTCCTGAACCGTACCAGGCTACATGCCCTCGACATGGGGAGTATGGGTTTTTTGGGGCGGAGGGGCACTGCACCCCCCACCCCAAAGCACCTTGTGCCCACAACCCTGGGCTGTGGTTGTGGGGTCTGCGAGCGGGGGGCCTATCAGAATCAGGAAGCCCCTTTTAATAAGGGGGCCCCCAGATCCTGACCCCCCCATGTGAATTAGTATCGGGTACATCGTACCCCTACTACTTCATCAAAAGTGTCAAAAAAGAAAAAACCATAGGAGACAATTAGGGACAAGTCCTTTATTAAAAAATAAAAATATGTGTCCCCCGTTGTAATCCATTGTCAATCACGGTGAGCGACGGACCCGCAAAAAAAACCCCGAACAGCTCCTGCTCCATAGGTGGGCTCCCGCCGACTGAGCTCTGTTTGCATTGACGTTTTATTTATATGGCAGGGCAGGGCCACTCAGTGATGTACGCGCATGACCCGCCCCCTCTGATGTCACATGACGTCAGAACGTGCGGGGTCGCTCGCTTACGTTGCTGGGGGGCCCCTCCCTGCCATATAAATTACCTGTCATAACAAACAGCGCGCACTGCATTATGGGGCGCTCTGCAGTGGCAAAGTCGCAGCGAACGCCCCATAACATTCTCAATTCGACGAAAAGGTGAATGCCCGATTTTCGAGTCAAAAACACGGGCCCATCCCTAGCGCACAGCCGCCCTAGTGTATTACATTTATTGTTACAGATAAAATAACCAATAAAGGTTGCACTCACAAGAGGAATCGTTGGCATCTTAAACATGACAACTGTAGCCCAGGTGGGGAATCTCCTCTCCCGGCCAGTCTGCACTCGATGTGAAAAACTACTTTCAGTTTCAAAACCAATTTTTTAGGCAGACCTCCGGCACAACGATGGGAGCACATTTTGCACCATGTTATGCCAATCTATTCATGGGGTTTTGGGAGAAGTTCCACATTTGGTCCGATAATCCCTTTTCCAGGCATTTGGTGTATTACAGGCGGTACACCGATGATATTTTAATCATTCGGAATGGCCACTGAGATACCGTCAATTAATTTTTGTCTAATTTCCTTTGGGATCAAGTTTACACATGTGGTTGATGCTGAGCCCTTGGTCTTTCTAGACCTTGAATTGGGCTGGAATGTGAATGGCAACATCACATCCAAAACCCACTTGAAGGCAACAGTAGGGAATTCCTATCTCCACTGGAATAGTTGCCATCATCCCAGGTGGAAAGGAAACATACCATACAGTCAGTTCTGTCAGTTGCGCAGGAATTGTAGTAGTGCCACAGATTATGACCAGCAAGCAGCCATCCTTTCTAAGAATTTTGAGGAAAAGGGGTATGAACTGGCCCATATAGGCAGCAGAGAAATACAGAAATGGTATCTGCCCCACAGCCAAAACCATAGATACCACACAACATGGGGTTCTGTTTATAACCAGGTTTAACAATCAGCATTGGGCCATCAAAAAAGTGATTCAGAAACACTGGCCTATTCTGGAGCAGGATTAAGCTCTAAGTAGAGTCCTCCCCGAGAGACCAAAGGTAGTATTCAGGCGGGCCACCAATGTCAAAAGCCTCATTGCTCCCAGCCGTCTCAGGGACAGGCCTTATTATCGGACTGGTAATATCCCACAACTCTTTCACATCACAGGTTGCTACAAGTGTAAACTTAGCAGGTGCAAGGCCTGTAAATTTGTTTCCCAAGGTCAGAAGACTTTCTCGAGTAGGGAAGGACGTACATTTCCAATTAAGCAGTTTATTAGCTGTAGCACCCAATTCATCATCTATGGGCTGAGGTGTCCCTGCAGTGCGCGCCATGCGAACTGGCTTTGGTGAGCACCGCAGATTCATAGAGAAGTAAGAGGAAAAACACAGTATCCCACGGCTTTTCAAACACGTGCATGAAGGTAGCACAGATGGCCTTGTGCTTTTTGGTATAGAGGCTGTGCCAATGACCCTTCTGGAGGGTGAGAGATTTAGCCGCCTATGTCAGCGAGAGTCTTTTTGGATTTTCACCCTCAATAGTATGACACCAGAAGGGCTAAATGAGGAGCTGGAGGTGGGAGCTTTGATTTATATCATCAGGAGAATATGCATGCATGCGCGTACATGTAGGTGCATGTGTGCAATTGTGTATAATTGTGCAGATGGATATCGTGTTCACTCTCTTTGCTGGTATGGTGGTGGTGACCAGTCAGCCAGATGACCACTGCCAGTGCCAGCGATATCTGGAGGGTCATTGTAGTGTCTCACTTTATAAGTGTACACTGATGTGGTTGCACACATTCTCCTATCCAATCAGAACATTGGAGGGTGGTTCTGATGCTATGCGCACATACATGTATATATAATTTATAGATACTCTTAAGAGAGTTTCAGATCATTTAATATAGCATTAATTGATCTGCGAATATATTATAGGGTAATTGTTGATGTTTTTTGCTATTTTCATTTTTAATAGATAAACACTTCAGTCAATCAGTTAAATTAATTGGTCGACTTTTTAATCTCATATATAATTGAATTTAAATTAATTTATCAATAATTTGATGGAATTGTATTCTTGTATGTATCTTCTCTGTGCAGATCAAATTTGTATTTACTTTATGAAATCTGTGAAGGTTGCTCCTTTTTAGTGTGTCCCTTTCCTCCATTGCAGCCTAATTGGGGCAATCATCTGCTTCTGGCCGGTCCACTCCAATAGAAATGTGTGGTGGGAGGGGCCAGGTCTTCCCATATAGTGCGGCCAATGGAGGTTTAGGGCAGGACCTGAGGAAGGAGTCCATGCCTCCGAAACATGTAGTAGTTTTCACACTAACCACTTGGCATATAGCATGGTGACACCGTCCTGCTCTGCTGTGGGTTGTGGATTGGACTCGCGCTGTGTGACTCTGGCTGGCCCAGGTGCATGCGCGGCTGCTGAGAACTACACTGTGGGATGCTGCAGCTTGCCATCTCAGTCTCCCCCGGAGTTACAGAGCCATCACATCGAGTGCGGGCTGGTCGGGAGAGGAGATTCCCCACCTGGGCTACAATTGCCATGTTTAAGATGCCAAAGATTCCCCTTGTGAGTGCAACCTTTGTTGGTTATTTTATCTGTTACAATAAATGGTAATACACTAGGGCAGCTGTATGCGCTCCACTTGCTTTCCTTTTGCTACAGATTTCATAACACCACCCAGTGGTTTGTGGAGAGAGCTGCAACACCTAGGAGGAAAAAAAGACTAATACTTTGGTACTGATATGTAAATGAATAAAAAGGGAGATGGCGCTGTCCTTGTGGGCTCTATAATAAACCTCTGAACCACAGGTAATTTTATAAAGTGACAATACGTGCATTATAAATAAAAAAACAAATCAACAATTGATTATGTATAACCATGAGTGTGTGTCCATAAAATTCAGAAATATCCACAGTGCAAAAAAAAAATCAAAAATGTGAAATAAATAATTATATATAAAAAATATATATCAAAAGGCTGTAATTCATATATGGAGTGAAAAAAATGTGTATATATAAAAATGTGTTAATAAAGTTCAAAGAGTCCTCAACATAAAAGATTGGAAGATGTTCTTCTTTAAAACCGTCCACAGAAAAAATTAAAAACATATATAAAGTGACTTTGCAGTGCTCCAACGGCGTTCATATAAGGGTGACTTTCACTCGTGCTCCCCCTCCTGCGTCCCCACTCACCAGAGCTTTTCACCCCTACAGGGGTAACGCACATGCAACTGCTCCAATCTCCGGTCCCGTATCGGTTGGTGTATGGTCAAGAGCAGTGATCCTCGGTGTGAAGGGCTCCCATTGCTTTTATACCTTCTCTTCAGTGGAAAACAGGATTATATTATGGCACATTATTCTCATGCGTGCACAAGTTCAGATAGCTGCCATCTTTCCAGTGCAGGACTGCACTGGAAAGATAGCAGCTATCTGAACTTGTGCACGCTTCTGGTTCCTGAATGTGCTAATTAAATGTTACTTTTGTAGCGTTCTTTATTGATGTGTAATTAGAGAATAATGTGCCATAATATAATCCTGTTTTCCACTGAAGAGAAGGAATAAAAGCAATGGGAGCCCTTCACACCGAGGATCACTGCTCTTGACCGCAAGGCATTGGCTAGATGCTCTATAGTCAGGATGTACAGTTTTGGGGAGAGAGGGCAGCCTTGATGAGTGCCAATATGAATCCAGATAGTAGCTGACAAAAGACCACTGGACAGTACACGGGCTGATGGATTATTACAGAGCGTCAATATTTTGTGGAGAATACCTGGACCCAGACCTATCTGTTGAAATGTTTCTTTAAGAAAGTCTCAGTGTATGCGATCAAATGCCTTCTTGGCAATTACCAATATGAGACAGGCTGGTAATTTCTGTTTCTGGGCATATTTGATCAGGGAGATCGTTTTGACAGCATTTGGACCGCTCTTTACATAGTTACATAGTTGGTAAGGTTGAATAAAGACAATTGTCCATCCAGTTCAACCTGTGTAGGTGTGTGTTCATGTAGATATTGATAAGCATTTCTAATATCCCTGTATATTGTGCTCACTAAGATGCGTGTCCAAGAGGCTTTTAAAACTGTTAATACTTCCTGTTGGAACACCTGATTGTGGAAGAGAGTTTCACATCCTTACCGCCCTGACAGTGAAAAACTCCCTAAGCAGCTTAAGGTTAAACTGCTTCTCTATTCTCATTGTGTGGCCCTGTGTCCTCTTACACTCCCTGAGACTGAATAGTTTCCTACCTACACTGGGATTACCATTGAGATACTTGTATATCGCTATCATATCTTCTCTCAAGTGTCTCTTCTCCAGGGAGAATAAATTTAGCTCTTGTAGTTGTTCCTTGTATTTGAGGTCCTCCAGCCCCCTTATTAATTTTGTTGCCCTTCTTTGAACCCTCTCCAGTTCCGGCACATCCTTTCTGAGGACTGGTGACCAGAACTGGATGGAATACTCCAGATGTGGCCGAACCAGCGTTTTATACAGTGGTAGAATTATCGCTTTATTTCTGGAATACAGTGCCTTGAAAAAGTATTTATACCCCTTGAAATTTTTTACATTTTGTCATGTTGCAACCAAAAATGTAAATGTATTTTATTGGGATTTTATGTGGTAGACCAACAAAAAGTGGCATATAATTTTGAAGTGGAAGGAAAATTATAAATGGTTTTCAAAAATTTTTACAAATAAATATCTGAAATACTGAATACTTTTTCAAGGCACTGTATATCCCTTTTTAATGCATGCTAATATTCTGATGGCTATGCTTGCCGTAGCTTGACAATGCATGCTATTGCTCAGTCTCTTCTACTAGGGCACCCAGATCCTTCTCCATCCTGGAATCTCCCAGAACTTCTCCCCCTAGTAAGTAACTTGCGTTTATATTTTTAACCCCCAAGTGCATTACTTTGCATTAGTCAATGTTAAACCTAATTTGCCATCTAGTTGCCCACTCCATTAATTTATTGAGGTCCTCTAGCACGGTTCCTATATCCTGCTGTGATGTTATTGCCCTACTCATTTTTGTGTCATCGGAGATTGAGCTATTTATCCCATCCGCTAATATCATTTATAAATAAATTAAACTGAATTGGTCCCACGACGGAGCCTTGGGGTACCCCACTTACCACTTATTTAACACCACCTTTTGTACATGCCCCTGTAGTCATTTATCTATCCAAGAACAAACCTTATGGTCCATGCCTACAGACCTCAGTTTGTAGATTAAGCATTTGTGGGCACTGTATCAAATGCTTTTGCAAAATCCAGATACACCACATCCACAGGCCTACCTTTGTCCTTGTAGAAGGTTAATAGGTTGGTTTGGCAAGAACAACCTTTTGTAAAGCCATGCTGATTACTACTACTGATACTGTTTTCATTAGCAAATTCTTGGATATAGTCCCTTATCATCCCCTCAAATAGTTTACATACTATTGATGTTAGGCTGGCAGGTCTGCAGTTTCCAGGAATACTACTGGGAGTAAACCACACCTGATCTAGATGGATCAGTTTGGGGAGCAGAGGCATGAGATGATTAGCTATAAGCTTAGAATTTAAGCGTATATCAATATTGGTAAGAGAGATGAGACATGAGAGATAGCTACCACATAGCATGTCATCTTTGCATGGCCTATGATTCCAAAGTTTGGTCTGGAAAAGGTATGACATCTTGTCATGTTACAACCAAAAACTTAAATGTATTTTATTGGGATTTTATGTGATAGACCAACTCAAGGCGGTACATAATTGTGAAGTGAATGGTGTTCAAATTTTTTACAAATAAATATGTGAAAAGTGTGGCGTGCATTTGTATTCAGCTCCCCTGAGTCAATACTTTGTAGAACCACCTTTCACTGCAATTACAGCTGCTAGTCTTTTTGGGTATGTCTACCAGCTTTGCACATCTGGATAGTGAAATGTTTGCCCATTCTTTTTTGCAAAATAGCTCAAGCTCTGTCAGATTGGATGGAGAGCGTCTGTGAACAGCAATTTCCAAGTCTTGCCACAGATTCTCAATTGGATTTAGGTCTGGACTTTGACTGGGTTATTCTAACTCATTAATATGCTTTGATCTAAACCATTCCATTGTAGCTCTGGCTGTATGTTTAGGGTTGTTGTCCTGCTGGAAGGTGAACCTCCGCCTCCGTCTCAAATCTTTTGCAGACTCTAACAGGTTTTCGTCTAAGATTGCCCTGTATTTGGCTCCACCCATCTTCCCATCAACTTCCCTGTCCCAGCTGAAGAAAAGCCTCCCCACAACATGATGCTGCCACATTTCACGGTGGGGATGGTGTGTTCAGGGTAATGTGTAGTGTTAGTTTTCCGCCACAGAGTGTTGCTTTTAGGCCAAAAAGTTCAATTTTGGTCTCATCTGACCACAGCACCTTCTTCCATATGTTTGCTGTTTCCCCCACGTGGCTTCTCGCAAACTGCAAACGGGACTTCTTATGGCTTTCTTTCAACAATGGCTTTCTTCTTGCCACTCTTCCATAAAGGCCAGATTTGTGGAGTGCACGACTAATAGTCTGGTAAGGATAAGTATACTGTGTGTGATGTGACCACAAAATATTACCCATGTTGCACAGGGGTTAAAACATCAAGGTGTACTGGCTATAGAGAAATAAATCCATCCATGAGTATGATTTGTGCGCTGCAGAGAAAAGGGTATAATCTTTTTCAGTAGGGCGAGATATCCTCCACATGTCTACCAGCTGATGCTGTGAAAGAATGTTTTCAATCTATTGAGCTGGGAATAGGAAATGTATAGGAAATAGAACTCCTGCCTGGTGAAGTGTCCAACGTAGGATTAAAGCAGGGTTTTGGCCGAAATATGACTTTTAAGATAAAAATACTCCTAGAATACTCATGCCTTGTGCAATCTAACAAAGGCATGCTGTAAACTATGCCCAGTTATCTATTTGTGCAGCATCGCTTTCTTACTTTGTGAAGTTCCTGCACAGCGCGGCCATCTCCAGTGTGGGCATCTGAGGCCGCAGTGTCCTTCTTCCTGGATTCCGTGCATGCTGGCTACCCGGCATGCACCTGTCAATGTCGCACATGTGCAATGCGGTGCAATCTTGGTCAGCATGACATGGCAGGGCTCCAGTAACATTTAACATTGGCTTCTATGAGAAATCTTGGTCAGCTTGACATGGCACCGGAGCAAGATTTCCCATAGATGCCAGTGTTAAATGTTACTGGAGCCGTGCCATGTTAAGCTGACCAAGATTTTCCATAGACGCCAATGTTAAATGTTACGGGAGCAGTGCCATGTCAAGCTGACCAAGATTTCTCAGGAGTCAATGCAAAGCTGAAAATGATGTATGGCACCGCTGCCCCTAAAGAAGGAAGTGCAATTAGATATAGGCATAAATCAGGTAAGTGAACTAAAAAAAAAAAAAAAAAAATTGCCAATTCATTTCAAAAATGCTGCATGGTGAGGAGTGAAAAGTGTGGGTTGAATTCCACTTTAACCACTTGCCGACCTCCCGCCGCAGTGTGACGGCGGCAAGGTGGCTTGTTATCGCGAAATGCCGTTACCTGACGGCGGCCGCGATAACTAATATTGTGTGCGCACGCCGCCGGAGGCGGGCGAGCGCGCTCTCTGCGTTGGGGGGGCCAGGGAGCGGGTAGGGCAGACTCGATCTCGGCCGGCTACCCGCGATGGCCCACCCGCAGCGAGAGAACGGAGGTCCGTGTATGTAAACACGGATCTCCGTTCTCATAGAGGGGGAAGGGCAATGATCACAGCCTTCCTGTATATGGAAGCTGTGATCATCCCCTTTCCCCAGCCAGGGCAGCCCACACACAGTTAGAACACGCCCAGGGAACACAGTTAAACCTTAGAGTGCCCCCTGCAGGTTAACCCCTTCCCTGCCAATGGCATTTACACAGTAATCAATGCATTTTTATAGCACTGATCGCTGTATAAATGCCAATGGTCCCAAAAAAGTGTCAAAATGGTCCGACATGTCCGCTGCAAAAAATCGCAGATCGCTGCCATTACTAGTAAAAAAATAAAAAACCCCAGAAATTAATTCTCATCATCCGTAAACGCGGCAACTTTTGTGCAAACCAATCAATAAACGCTGATTGCGATTTTTTTTACCAAAAATATGAGGAAGAATATAAATCGGCCAAAACCGATGAAAAAAAAAATGTTTTTTTTTATATATTTTTTTTGGATTTGAATTTTAGCAAAAAGTAAGAAAAATTTTTTTTTGCAAAATTGTCGATCTTTCTTTGTTTATAGCGGCGATCAGAAATGACGCAGCGGTGATCAAATACCACCAAAAGAAAGCTCTGTTTGTGGGGAAAAAAGGACGCAAATTTCGTTTGGGTACAACGTCGCACGACCGCGCATTTGTCAGTTAAAGCAACGCAGCGCCGAATCGCAAAAAAGTGCTCTGGTCCTAAAGTGTGAAATCCTTCCGGGGCTGAAGTGGTTAAAGGACCTGGTCACCATAGGTGTGCGCAGCCTATTGCATTAGGGTGTGCACCACAAGAGTTAGGTGTCAGCAGTTTATTTTTATTTTTACAATTTTGTTTATTATTTTTTACAATATTATATTTTATTTGTTTTTTTTTTTCATTTTTTAGGGGCCCTGCTGGGGGGCTTTGGTGAAATATCAGGGATCTAAACAGACCCCTGATGTCTCCCATTCCAGACAGAGAAAGGGACCGAGGACAGAGATTCCCCAGTCTCTTTCTCTGCAGCCGGGCAGCAGGGGGAATCTGCACAGTACAGGGTGATCAGGGTGTGCCCAGGCACACCTG
>BLSH010198372.1:957991-977051 GCA_018402905.1 Glandirana rugosa
CACGAACGGTTATACATATAAGGATTAGTCCTGGTTTACTTAGTCTGCAAATGGATATATGTATTAGAAGAGTCAAAACGACTTCCTCAATAGGAAAACCGTCCGATAAAATAACACAGGAATTGGTGAAGTCGGGGCCTTCCTAAAGTGTGAAATCCTGGTCTCGTGGAAAACGCTAAGCAGTGACACAGCGAAATTGACTGTTAACGCGCCAACACGCCGCAACATGGGTTTGTTTTAAACGCAGGAAAAAAAGGGTGTTTATCTCGAAAGAAAACCACAAAAATATGAGGAAGAATATAAATCGGCCAAAACCGATGGAAAAAAATGTTTTTTTATATATTTTTTTTTGGATTTGTATTTTAGCAAAAAGTAAGAAATTTGGGTTTTTTGCAAAATGGTTGCTCTTCTTTTGTTTATAGCGGCGATCAGAAATGACGCAGAGGGGATCAAATACCACCAAAAGAAAGCTCTATTTGTGGGAAAAAAAGGACGCAAATTTTGTTTGGGTACAACGCCGCACAACCGCGCAATTGTCAGTTAAAGCGACACAGTGACGAATCGCAAAAGGTGCTCTGGTCCTAAAGTGTGAAATCCTTCCGGGGCTGAAGTGGTTAAGGACACAATAAAATAGCCTGCCAAAAGGATAACTCCTTCAGCAAAACTGAGAAGATTATGTATATAGGTAAACGTCTGATTCATTTGGTCCTGATTAGGAATATACATATTGGCAAGCACATAAATCTTCCAATTTAAACTAGGCCAGATAATATCTGTTCCAAAACACAGGCATTTACTCGATAGGAGAGTGAGTCTCTTGAAAAAAGGCTATTGTGACCACTGAAGAAGCAAAGCTTGACGAAGGCCATCTTCAGTGGGACACTTGAGACGATGCAGAGGTGATTTGTAAGTTCCTAAAAAAAAGAAAAGAAAAACAAACACACACACAACAAAGAAGGGGTGGGGTGAAGAAAGAGGGGTTTTGGGGTAGAGAGGAAGAAAGTAAGCAAAAATAGAGCAAAGAAGGAAGAAGAGAGTAATCTGGATAAGAGAGAGTGAATTATACCTGGCTATATAGAGAGTAGGTGCAATGTGGGAAGAGATGGAGATATACTCTCCAGCAATGGTCTATACAACATGGTCTAAACAATCCAGCAGTGATCTTTCCACCTGCTTATTAAGGGGATGTGCAATACAGGGAAGTGGACATATTCCCTGTATTCTATATAAGGAGAACTAAGTGATTGCATGCAACCATTACTTTCAAAACCTGCATACAAGGTATTGTAGTAAACAGAGAACTGTAAACCATATCTACAGTATCTCACAAAAGTGAGTACACCCCTCACATTTTTGTAAATGTTTTATTATATTTTTTCATGTGACACCACTGAAGAAATGACACTTTGCCACAATATAAAGTAGTGAGTGTACAGGTTGTATACCAGTGTAAATTTGCTGTCCCCTCAAAATAACTCAACACACAACCATTAATGTCTAAAAAAGCTGGCAACAAAAGTGAGTAGACCCCTAAGTGAAAATGTCCAAATTGGGCCCAAAGTGTCAATATTTTGTGTGGCCACCATTATTTTCCAGCACTGTCTTAACCCTCTTGGGCATGGAGTTCACCAGAGCTTCACAGGTTGCCACTGGAGTCCTCTTCCACCCCTCAATGATGACATCATGGAGCTGGTGGATGTTAGAGACCCTGTGCTCCTCCACCTTCCATTTGAGGATGCCCCACAGATGCTCAATAGGGTTTAGGTATGGAGACATACTTGGTCAGTCCATCACCTTTACCCTCAGCTTCTTTAGCAAGGCAGTGGTCGTCTTGGAGGAGTGTTTGGGGTCGTTATCATGTTGGAATACTGCCCTGCGGCCCAGTCTCCGAAGGGAGGAGATCATGCTCTGCTTCAGTATGTCACAGTAAATGTTGGCATTCATGGGTCCCTCAATGAACTGTAGCTCCCCAGTGCCGGCAGCACTCATGCAGCCCCAGGCTGTGACACTCCCACCACCATGCTTGACTGTAGGCAAGACAGACTTGTCTTTGTACTCCTCACCTGGTTGCTGCCACACACGCTTGACACCATTTGAACCAAATAAGTTTATCTTGGTCTCATCAGACCACAGGACATGGTTCCAGAAATCCATGTCCTTAGTCTGCTTGTCTTCAGCAAACTGCGGGCTTTCTTGTGCAGCATCTTTAGAAGAGGCTTCCTTTTAGGACGACAGCCATGCAGACCAATTTGATGTAGTGTGCGGCGTATGGTCTAAGCACTAACAGGCTGACCCCCACCCCTTCAACTTCTGCAGCAATGCTGGCGGCACTCATATGTCTATTTCCCAAAGACAACCTCTGGATATGATACTGAGCGAGGCCTATTCTGAGTGGATCCTGTCCTGCTAAACTGCTGTATAGTCTTGGCCACCATGCTGCAGCTCAGTTTGAGGGTCTTGATAATCTTCTTATAGCCTAAGCCATCTTTATATAGAGCAACACTTTTTTTTCAGATCCACAAAGAGTTATTTGCCATGAGGTGCCATGTTGAACTTCCAGTGACCAGTATGAGAGAGTGAGAGCGATAACACCAAACTGAACACACCTGCTCCCCATTCACACCTGATACCTTGTAACTCTAACGAGTCACATGACACGGGGGAGGGAAAATGGCTAATTTGTCCCAATTTGGACATTTTCACTTAGGGGTGTACTCATTTTTGTTGCCAGTGGTTTAGACATTAATGGCTGTGTTGAGTTATTTTGACGGGACAGCAAATTTACACTGTTACAAGCTGTACACTCACTACTCTATGTTGTAGCAAAGTGTCATTTCTTCAGTGTTGTCAGCGTGGCACTCCCATGAGGGATGATGCCTGTTAGCTCTGCCCCTATGCATTTCCTCATGAGGTCTTCAGGGAGTGATACAGACACCATTCATTCTGCTACACTTATACCATCTTTAACTCTTCTTTGCCCTTATGTATTTTTAAAGTATTATACCTTTCCTACTTTTCCACATTCCCTAGTCAGCTAAGTACTTTCTATCTACCCTATCAATTCCTAAAAAATGTATAAAAATGCTGCTGCAGCCATCCTAAAACCATATAATACAATCATTGTCTGCTTCAAGTATTTGAAATAAAACAGTGTCAGTATGTATTCCATTTGGAGATAAAGTACATAATGTATTTATCCATTTAGTTTCATTTTGAGACACTTTCTTTTTCATTATAAATAAGAAGTGGCACTAAATCCTCAATAATCATATGGTAAATGATGTGGCATGAAAGCAATTAAACATGCAGTGAATAAAATATGAGAAAAATATAACATGAAAAATATAAAAAAATCATTCATATGAACGTGATATCAGATAATCAAATAGGTGCAAATCCAGTTTTAGGTGAACATAAAAAAGTCCTTTCAATGAAAAAGTCCTTTTCAATAATAAACAAGTGTCCATAAAGTGCAAAAAGGTGTACAGGCGGTCCCCTAGTTACAAATGGAGGGAGACAACAGGAAGTGAGAGGAAATCTACCCCTAGGAAGAGAAATTCACTCCTGTTTATCATGGGAAAAAGGTGTCTCCACTGAAGCTTTATCATCAATCCTTGTTTCCACAACCCAATATTTTCAAAATCCAATTATCATTGGGACAGGAAGTGAGGTGAAATCTTCTGTACAGAAACATAGACAGCAAAAAAGGGATTTTATTGTAACTTATCGTAAAATCCTTTTCTCTGAGTTCACTGACAGACGCAGCCCTTCTTATGACACGTGGGGTTATGCTCATATCACTAGGAGCAGACTAGGCAAAGAAAAAACAAAAGCATAGGTTGGCCCCTCCCAGGGGGCCGTCCTCACCTTAGCATATAACCCCCTGCTGGACAATAGCATATCAGTTCATAACAAGCCGTACAAACTCAACACAGAGGGGTGGGTGCTGCATCTGTCAGTGAACTCAGAGAAAAGGATTTACGGTAAGTTATAAAATCCCTTTTTCTCTTACGTTCACTGACAGACGCAGCCCTTCTTATGACAGGTGGGGACGTCCCAAAGCTGTGCCAATCAAGAGGGGTGGGCAAACTACAACAACTGTACCCAACAAAAAGAACCCTCTCAGAAGGCGCCAGTCGCGCCTACACTTCCGCCTGTAAAACCTTGCGGCCAAAAGCAGCATCCGCAGATGCTGAAACATCAACTTTGTAAAACTTAGTAAACGTGTGCACTGAGGTCCAAGTAGCCACTTTGCACACCTGAGACACAGAGGCCTGGTGTCTAAAAGCCCAGGAAATACTAACTGCCCTGGTGGAATGAGCCGTGACTGGAAAAGGGGAACCTTGCCCCGAACCTCATATGCATGAGTCACGGTCTTCCTGATCCAACGAGAAATGGTAGCTGACGAGGCCGCCATGCCTTTGCGAGAACCTTCCGTCAGCACAAATAAAGAGTCAGACTTCCGAAAAGAAGCTGTAGAATTCAAATACACCCGCAAGGCCCTCACCATATCCAAAGAATGTAGTTCAAATTCCTTGGGATGCGACGGGTGCGGGCACAATGAGGGAAGAACAATATCCTCATTCAAATGAAAAGAAGAAACCACCTTCGGAAGGAAAGAAGGGGAAGGTCGCAAAACCGCCTTGTCCTTATGAAGGACCAAGTAAGGTGACTTGCAGGATAACGCTGCCAACTCAGACACCCGCCCAGCGGATGTAACAGCCACCAAGAAAGCCACTTTCTGCGACAATAATTGCAAGGGAATGTCCCTAATCTTCTCATACGATGGCTTCTGAAGCACAGAGAGCACCAGATTCAAATCCCACGGCGCCAAAGGCCACCATATCCGAGTAGCCACATGACGTACACCCTGTACAAATGTACGGATCAACGAATGTGACACCAAGGGTCATTGAAAAAGAACCGTCAGAGCCGAAATCTGACCCTTAAGCGTACTTAACCCCATGTTCTTGTCCAGTCCCTGCTGCAAAAAAGTCAGCACCCTGGACACCTCATAAGAGCGGGGGTTCCAACCACCCGCCTTACACCAGGCAATATAGGCCCTCCAGGTCCTATGATAAATCTTACGTGAAGTACACTTGCGCGCTTTAATCATAGTAGGGATCACGGAGTCAGAGACACCCCTATCCCTCAACACCTGGGACTCAATAGCCAAGCCGTCAAAGCCAGCGAGGGTAAAGCAGGATGCAAGATGGGTCCCTGAGACAGTAGGTCTTTGCAAAGTGGAAGACGCCATGGGACATCTGCCACCATCCGTACCACATCGGCGTACCAAGGATCCCGAGGCCAATCCGGAGCTACTATTTTCGGGATTCCCTCTGCTTCTATCCTGTGCAGAACCCGCCGCAGAAGCTTCAGAGGAGGAAAGAGGTACAGTAGCCGATACCAACCCCAGGGTGCCACCAGTACGTCCGTGGCGACTGCCAACGGATCTCTTGATCTGCACACAAAGGTCTGTACCTTGAACCTGGAGGCCATGAGGTCCACCTCTGGCATGCCCCACTTGAGGCAAATCTGGCGGAACACTTCTGGATGTAGGGACCATTCCCCCTGATCCAGAGTCCAGCAGCTGAGAAAGTCCGCCTGCCAGTTTTCCACGCCTGGAATGTAGATTGCGGAGAGTGCTGGCACGTGAAGTTCTGCCCATCGCAGGATCAGAGCCGCTTCCGCAGATGCTGCCAAGCTTCTTGTTCCGCCCTGCTGGTTCACATATGCCACAGCCGTGGCATTGTCCGACTGAACCCGGACAGGGAGGCCTCGCAGCCTTGTCGACCAACGGGATAGACAGAGTCTGATCGCTCTTAGTTCCAGTACATTTATCGGAAGGCAAGCTTCCTGAGCTGACCAACGGCCCTGGGCAGAGAACTGACCCAGGACCCCTCCCCAACCTGATAGGCTGGCATCCGTCGTTACTATCGACCAAATGAGGGGGAGGAAACATTTTCCCAACTTTAGGGCTGGAGCCCGAATCCACCAAATCAAGGATCCTCGGGACTGGTGATCCAACCAGATCAGTCTGTCTAGGGATAGGGGAGATTTGTCCCATTGCGACAAAATCACCTTCTGCAGGAGCCGAGTGTGACTCTGGGCGTAAGGTATCGCTTCAAAAGTCGACACCATGAGCCCCAACACTCGCATACAGAACCGTAAGGAAGACCACTGGTGTGATAACAGGGTTCGCACTGCTGCCTGTAGTGTCAGGAGCTTGTTCGGCGGTAAAAACACCCTTGCCTGCACCGTGTCCAGAATCAGACTCAGGTATTCCAGATGGCAGGATGGAGTTAACGTCGACTTCTGCAGGTTGATCAGCCAACCAAATTCTTTTAACGTGGACATCGTGATTATCACGTTCTCCACCAGAGCTGCCGCCGACTCTGCTCTCAGAAGTAAATAGTCGAGGTACGCTACCACCGCGATACCTCTCTGTCTCAACAGCGCCAGCATCAGGGCCACCACCTTGGTGAACACTCGGGGAGCCGAAGCCAGACCGAAGGGAAGTGCCACAAACTGGTAATGCAGATCTCCCACTGCGAAGCGCAGAAAACGATGGTGTCTGTGACAAACTGGAACGTGGAGATAAGCGTCCTTGATATCCAGGGACGCCATAAATTCCCCTTGGTGCAGAACGGCCACGACCGAGCAGATGGACTCCATCCTGAATTTTTTGGCCTTTACAAAGCAATTTAGTGCCTTCAGGTCCAGAACTGGCCTGACACCGCCCTTTTTGGGCACCACAAAGAGGTTTGAGTAAAACCCCTGAAACCTTTCCATCGTGGGTACCGGTACAATCACCCCCTGTTCGGCAAGCGCCCGAACGGCGCCTAGAAGCAGCCTCCCGACCCCCCTGAGGGAGTCTTAAGTTCGAAGGGAAGAACCTTTCTAGGGGTAGAGAGATGAACTCTATCCTGTACCCGGAGGACACCACCTCCAGCACCCACCGATCGGTGATGCGGGCAGTCCATCTGTCTGCGAACCCCAGTAACCGGCCCTCCACCCGCGAGTCGGGCGGGGGAAACCCATCATGCGGAGGTTGACTTACCCTTTGTCTTTTCAGACTTACGTTGCCAGGGCCTTTTACTGGGCCCAGCGGAAGCCTTACCGGACTTGAAGCCCTTACCCGCTGAGCCGGGCGCACAAAAAAAAACTTCTTCTGGCCTGAAGAAACAGGGCCCTGCCTACGGCGAAAATCCCGCCATTTTGGCTCAGGAAGGAAAGTACTCTTCCCTCCCGTGAAACCCTTAATGATTTCATCCAATTGTGGGCCAAACAGACGCCCTCCCTGAAAGGGGAGATCCGTAAGAGCTTTCTTCGACGCCTGGTCGCCCGACCAAGAGCGGAGCCACAGCAACCGCCTGATAATAACTGCTAAAACAGACACTTTTGACAGCATGGGAAGCAGGTCCAACGCCGTATTGCATAGGTAGAGGAGACCCTCTTCCAAGTGTTGTGCTCGTTGCACCCCAGCCTGCGCACACTCACAAGTCAAACCGGTGCGCAATATGGTAGCGCACTCGAGAAGAGATTGCGCCACCATAGCAGCCGCCAGAGCTGGATGCATGGCTGACCCAGCCAACAAGAACAGTGCCTTAGACACTGCCTCCGTGCGGCGATCTTTAAAAGACGGAGACCCCTCCAAGGGAATGGTCATTGCCTTATTCAGACGGGCCACGGGTGGGTCCACTGCTGGGGAAGTTCATCTCTTAGTAAAGCTATCCTCAAAAGGGTAACGAACAGCAAAGCGTTTGGGAAAAGCAAAGGAATTTTACGGCCGCAGCCATTCCTTGAACACCACCTGCTCAAAAACCCGATCATAAGGGTAGGCCCTGGGGGACCTAGGGGGCTTAAGCGACCCACAAACATATTGAACATGCGGACTCATGCGACTCCACTGCTTGGTCAAGCCGCATGGACTCGCGAATATCAGTGATCAGAGCAGCCACTATCGCCTTATCACGCGAAAATGAGGCCCCCTGATCATCTTCACCGTCTGAGGGTATCAGTTCATCCTCTGATAGCTCCACGGGGGTTCCCGTGACCACCGAGGCGCCCTCTGGTTCCGAATCCTCCCCCGAAGAATAACGGGGGGCAGACTTTTTTTGGGGCCCCCCGGAGTCGGGTCCGAACCCGCCCGGGGAAAGAATTCACCAAATACTGTCCTCAGTTGTTCCAAGGAAACCAGGGACCCTGGCGTGGATTGTTGCTCGACTGGCTCCTCCTTGGAAAGCCCCGCAGGTACCCCTGCCATAGCACTGCCGGCCTCTGACATGCCAGACTTCCGGCACCCCCACTATGTGACCACCACCTCTACCCCACCAATCAGCCAGGGAGACCCGGAAGGATTGTACCCACCGCTACCAGCACCCAGGGAGAGCCAGCTATACTTGCTGTTTTTAATGCCTCAGCGCTGTGACCAGAATGAGCAATGAAGAAAAAAACTCCACTCCAAGAGCCTGCACCGCCGCGTCTGTCAGCCACGCTGTCCAAAGCGGAAGTGTCAGGTGTCTGCTGCACATCTTTTATCACTTCCCTGTACTACCGAAAAACACCACTGGGGGCCGCCAGAGAACAGGCTGAAAACCAGCATGGGCTACAGAAAAATGGCCGCCGCCATCAAACACATGCCGATTTACAGCAAAATGGCGAGGTAGCAGTGAAAGAACGGCGATCCACCATGAAATGGCGGCGAATCGCCGAATGTAGTGCCCAAAAATGGTCAGTGCGGGGTGCGGTACCGTGGGGGGGGGGATGACAACCCCAGATGGCGTCCCCACTAATAAGCCCCCACCAGCCGGCTACCTCAGAAGCTGCCCAGGTGCCCACTCTCCGCACCCCTAGGACGGAAGAGGGGTCCACTCACCGATCCGACGGGCGCAGCGGGTAGCCACCCGGAGCAGACTTTCCTCCCCACGGAGAGGGATGCTGCTGGCTAGGCCACTGGACAGGAACAAACCCGTCACTGGTCACAAGTGGGATCAGCCACTGGCCACCCACACGGAACGGGCACTATGCGGCGTGACCCCCCCAAGGCTAAGGGTAGCTCGCACAGACGTTGACCAGACTGGGGAAAGTTTTGGATGTCTAGATATCCTCTATAACACCAGCCAGCTTCTTGATAGCAGTCTTCATCAGGTAAAAAACTTCAGAAGAAACGCAGATCCCATAGGGAACCAGGTCTAACTCCTTGCACTAGGCAAATAAAACTGATATGCTATTGTCCAGCAGGGGGTTATATGCTAAGGTGAGGACGGCCCCCTGGGAGGGGCCAACCTATGCTTTTGTTTTTTCCTTGCCTAGTCTACTCCTAGTGATATGAGTATAACCCCACGTGTCATAAGAAGGGCTGCGTCTGTCAGTGAATGTAAGAGAAACAAGCATTACAGGGGTGTTAACCCATCCCTATGCTATCCAAAAAGCTTAAAAATATTTTTTTTGGCTGAAGCTACACTTAAAAAATGTACCTGTTCCGACCTACAAACAAATTCAACTTAAGAACAAACCTACAGTGCCTATCTTGTTTGTAACTTGGGGACCGCCTGTATAAGTAATGTTGATTGAGGAAATCCACCACCAAGCACCAATTAGCATATGCATCTTACCAGATAGCATGGACCATAAGTTAGAATGGTCATAAAAGCAAAAAATAACCCGGCATCCGAGATAGGCTGTGGCTGCTCAGTAGCAGCTCAAAATGGATCGGGAATAAAGAAAATTAACTTATTATTATATTATTATTGAAAAGGACTTATTATCTTCACCTAACACTGGATTTTGCACCTATTTTATATGATTGATTTTTAAAATATTTTTTATGTTATATTTTGCTCACATTTTATTCACTGCATGTTTAATTGTTGCCATGCCACATCATTTAGCATATGATTATTTATGATTGCACCAGGCTTTAGAGCCGCTTCTTTTTTATATTGATCATTCAACAACTGGTATAGTTGTCTAAGTAGCTGCTCATTTTTTCTTTCTTTTTACTTGACCTAGCACTGATTTTTTCCTGTTTTATACTTTATTTTTCATATTTGTGCCCCTCCAGTGTCCATCTATTCCATAGAAAATTAGCCCACTAGAGTTCTTATTATGTACTTCTGTTCTCTTTTTTTTTTTAGGTTTATATGTTCTCCGACCTGTGTGCTTTGCTTTCTTATTGACCTACCAAAGTACTGGAGGCAAGACAGGCACTCCAGTATGTATATGACATGCATGCTCTCACATGAGATATATGGCCTGATTTCATACTGTATATCTTTTTTTTTTACCTTAAATTGAAAATGTGTAGTCCTTGTTTTATTCAAATTTGTTTGGGGGAAAAAACTGAAAATTTTCTACCAAATACTACCCGTAATTTTCCTTTCCTGATGGACTCCATGGCAGTCTACGTGGGGGTTTACCCCGCCCCTCCAATCCTATAAGACCCTAATCGGATAAATTTTGCCTCATGGTCCATACCTGTGTTCCGTATCTAGCCCCTCCTCTCATACCCGAGGGTGGGGACTCCAGCTGCCATGGAGTCCATCAGGAAAGGAAAATTACGGTAAGTCATTTTCTGTTTTCCTGACGGACTCCATGGCAGCCTACGTGTGGGACTTAACTAGCCAAAACAAACCACACGGGTGGGAATGCTGAACGAAAAAGGTTTAATTCATATTGTCGGCTGACAAAACTATTAACCCAAAATTAACTGACGACAAAGATGCTGGTTCTACGCAGTAGTGCGTCATAAATGTGTTCAGTGAGGACCATGAGGCCATCCTACAAATAACGTCAGGAGCCATGTGTCGAGCAGCTGCCCAGGGCGTAGCGATACCTCTGTTGGAGTGTGCCGTCACCACCTCTGGAGGAGCCAAGCCTTTAGCCTTGTAAGCCCTCCAGATGACCTGGATGATCCAGGCTGCAATCATTCTAGAAGAAGCTTGCTTCCCTTTGTCTTTACCAGCGAACCGGACAAACAGGTAGTCCGAACATCTGAATGGGGCTGTAGCCTGCAAATAGTCCCTCAATGTCTCCCCAACGTCTAGGGGATGGACTTCTGCGGATCCCGCTGTCCTAAACGTGGGTAAGGTGATTTCTTGATTTTCATGGAACACCGATGTCACTTTGGGTCTGGCCCCAAGCATCGGGATTAACACCACCCGATCCGGAAAGAAGGTCAGGAATGGTTCCTTGTGACCTAGAGCCCCGATTTCCGAGACTCTCTTGGCGGAAGTTATGGCTACCGGGAAGGCCATTTTCATAGATAGATCCTGTACTGATGCAGTATTCATCTCACCGGCTGGAAATTCCGTCAGGAAATCCAGCACCAGCGGGAGATCCCACTTAGGAAACCTTGCCCTCCTTTGTGGCCTTAGTCTTGCTGCTCCTCTGAGGAATTGGCGAACTAATGGGTTGGATGCCCAGGTTGTTCCTGTGAACGCTGACAAAACCGAGACCTGTACTCTCAGCGAGCTAACTGAGAGGGGTACCTCCAGACCCGATTGAAGGAACTCTAGGACTTCCTGAACCCCCGCTTCCTTGACGGATTTGCCTCTGGAGGATGCAAAGCTGGAGAATTTTGCCCATATTCTACCATATACCTTGTTGGTACTGTGTCTTCTGGAGCTCATCAAGGTAGAGATCACGGGGGAGGCGCAACCCAAGGCCTCGAGCCTTTCCCTCTTAAAAACCAGACCATCTGGTGCAGCCGGGCTGGACACGGGTGCTGAACTGCCCCTTAGGCTAAGATGTCCGGTCTGGGAGAGGCACCGGGGCCCTGAAGCTGAGCTGAGACAGGAGCGTGAACCAGGGCCTGTTGGGCCAAAATGGCAGGATTGCTGTAATCTCGGCCCTCTCGGATCGGAGCCTCTGGAGGAACTTGAGGATGATCAAGACTGGTGGGAAGACGTAAGCCCTGGTGAATCTCCAGGTGTCTGTCAGCGCGTCCACCCCGAAAGCTTGGGGACATTGGCCCCACGTGTAATACTTGCGGGGTTGACTCCCAGAGACCGGACCCAGGCAAAGACTTCCGGGTGTAGTGACCACTCGCTGTAGTTTAACTGAACTCTGGAGAGAAAGTCCGCCTGGATATTCCGGACCCCCGGGATTTAGACTGCCAAGATATCAGTTAGGTGTTAGGGTCCCTGGGCCCAGGACAGGATCGGATCTACTTCCCGCAGCAAGGACAGGCTCTGCGTCCCTCCCTGTCTCCTCACATAAGAGACTGCCGTCACGTTGTCCATCCTCAGAAGCACCATTTTCCCAACTAATAGGTGGTGGAACGCTCGGAGGGCACAGTGGGCTTCCCGTAGTTCCAGAACATTGGAAACTGGTATCTGGGGCAATGGGCCCCACCTGCCTTGGGCGATCTCTGTCCCGCAATGGGCTCCCCACCCAGATTTGCTGGCGTCCGTTGTGACTATTACCCACTGAGGTGGGGTGATGGCGTTACATCTGAGCAGATTCTTGCTCTGTAACCACCAAGGTAGGCTGTCCCTCATAGCTGTCGTGATGCGGATGACATGGTTGCCTCTGTCCGGGCGCCCTTACTGAAGGAATCCTGCCTGAAATGGGCGCATCTTCCATAGTGCCCACTTGACCATGGGAGCTGTTGAGACCATGGTGCCAATTATCTTGAGACACTGGGACGCCCTTAGATGTGAGGCTGCCAGGGCTGGCTGCAGCCGCTCCCGGATGACTGCAATCTTGTCCTCTGGAAGAGAAATAGTGTTCTTGCCTGTATCGAATTGTGCACCCAGGTATACTAGCCTCTGTGTCGGAATCAACTGGCTTTTTTCTCGGTTCAATATCCAGCCGAATTCTTGTAATGTGCCAATTACCTGGGCTTTGTGGGCCAACAGCTGATCCTTGTCCTGTGCCAGCAGCAGCAGGTCGTCGAGGTAGTGATGTAAACTCACGCCCCTGGTTCTGATCAACGCCACTACGGCCAGTAGAACCTTTGAGAACACCCGTGGGGATGTTGACAGCCCGAACGGGAGACACGTAAACTGGAGGTGCCTCCGGTCCACGAGGAAGCGGAGATATTTGTGATACTCTTCTGCCACCGGCACGTGAAAATAGGCGTCTTTCAAATCTATTGATACCATCCAGTCGCCTGGCTGTACCACGCGCTGGATGGTTGACAGGGTCTCCATTTTGAATTTTCACCCCTGATGAAGCTGTTTAAGTACATGAGGTCTATAACCGGCCTCCAGGCCCCGTTCCTTTTCTTTACTAGAAACAGGGCCGGTTTGCAGGCCATACCCGCCGTTATGTAGATCCTTTTGAGATCTAGATCAATTTTTCTGTCCAGAGGCTCTTTAAAAGATACCGCGTCTTCCAGAGGAAGGGTGACGTTTTTCACCAGCCTCATAACATCCACCAACGGAGCGGTTTCTAAGTTCTTCACTTCCTCTTCCCTAAAGGGATACAGCCTGGCCAGCTTATTAGATAGGGACGTCTTCCCGTCCACCTTCTCCCATTTCTCCTTTAGGATGCCATTTAGCTCCGGAAGCAGCGGGAAACTGGGCCATTCCTTATTAAGATGCTTGAAAAATGTTCTCTGCTTCGACGGAGAAGCCACCGGCTCTTCCCATCTCAGGGCTTGTTTGACGGCCTTGATCAGCGGTGGAACCAGGGTCACGTCGAATCCCGCCGCCTCCTCCCCCTCCGCCTCACTGTCTGAGAAGTCTTGGGGCTCCAGGCTTGGCTGGGATGGGCCTGGTTGTTCCTGGGAAAATCTCTCCGGAGAGCCAACAGTAGAGGGCTGGCTCTGGGTGCGAGGAGGATCGAGCCCTCTCAGCAATTGCTGGACCGCCCGTCTTACCAGAGCCTCAATCTCAGGGCTAGGGCACGTTTGCTGAGTGCCCGTTCCCCTCTCCTTCACCGCCCGGGCATAGCATACATTGCATATCGATTTTCCCTCAGGCACTCGGGAGCCACATCCCCAGCATGATTTGCGTCTAGAGTGGCTGCCGTGGCGGTGGGAGTGGTGTCTGGGGGAAGAGTGGGAACTATGCCCATGATGCCGGCCTCCCGATCGGGACCTATGGCGTCTGGATCTCGAGGATGAGTGTTGCTTCTGCGACCTGGCAGGGTCTCTGGAACTTGAAGTGCCTCGGCGATCCGACTTGGGAGGGCTAAAGGGGAAAAAAAACACAGCACAGGAGAAAAGGAGAGAGAGATAGCACATATGACAACAGCTCCCCCCTAGTACAGCTCAGTTCCCCCCTACCTGTCGCGTAAGGGCTATCCACCAGGGGGCGGTGAACGGTCCATCCTGCACACGAGAACAGAGGTATCCTGTGAGGGGGGAAAGATAATATCAGCCTCTGCTGTCCTCCTCTCCCCCACTTCTCCCAACTGACTCACCAGAGGAGAAGGAGAGCGGAGCTTGGGGAAGCCGCCGCACTCTGCCCACAGTCAGTCCTGAGGACTGGGCAGGACAGCTGGCTCTTTGAATTCCCCGCCCCGCCGTGACACCCATACTGCCTCAGTCTGCACCGAGCGCCTGCGCAGATGGTCTCCCGTGGCGAGTGGCGGCTGGTGGAGCGCAACTGCATTCCAGCCACCATAGACCAGCTCCTGGGGACCAGTGGAGCAAAAAAAATAAAATATAGGCATGGGGAAGACGAGACAGGGAACACTGCACACTGAATAAGGCCAAAGAAACCGGCTGCCATGGAGCATGCCCCTACCTGCGAACCGTCCTCGAGACCCTGCCAGCGATGGCGTCACCTAGGGCAACGGCCAACCCTCCTGGGGATCTTCCTGGCCTCATACCTCTCGC
Source organism: Glandirana rugosa (assembly GCA_018402905.1). Classification (NCBI taxonomy): domain Eukaryota; kingdom Metazoa; phylum Chordata; class Amphibia; order Anura; family Ranidae; genus Glandirana; species Glandirana rugosa. Next base: position 972,783 of record BLSH010198372.1, read on the forward strand.
CCGCCGTGGCTGGGCCCTGGGCGTAGGGGGACACCACACCAAACCCCAATTTGCCTGCCCCGCTCTCAGCTGGGGATCTCCTGCCCGGGACCCATGTGGATCCAACTCAAAACTGCAAAAGGTCCAGGTGGAGGATGAAAAAGGAACACAGGTATGGACCATGAGGCAAAATGTATGGGATTAGGGTCCTATAGGATTGGAGGGGCGGGGTAAACCCACACGTAGGCTGCCATGGAGTCCATCAGGAAAGAGCTATTTGACCCATTTTTCAATGGTGTGGTGTGGTGTGGCAGAGGTAACACTAATTGAGAAGAGGCACAGTATGTGTTGTGAAGCCTTTTACGCTGACAGCAAGCATTGAGGAAGTTGGGAACACTGAGCCCTTTGAGTATTGAATGAAGTTAAACAATCACTGATTTACTGGACATTGATTTATTGGATGTTCTAGATACTCTGGTTGATAAAATTGAAGCACTGGACACTTTTAATGGTAGAAAGATCTATTTATTGATAGCACTGTATATTACTCTCTATAGATCCGTGATATTGCCGAAGTACGTCGTCCCTTGTGCACGCTCCCGGCGCACACTCACAGGAGGCGGCTGTGTGAGGCCGCCACACGCTGCGTGGGCGTGCCCGCGGGTCAGGCGGACTCAATGTCAGCTCGTGACGCACGATCGCCTGTCAGAGCTGCAGAACGGGGAACCGCCAATGTTAACACGTTGGTTCTCTGTTCTGTGAAGGGGGACATAACACATCTACTGATCCCTGTGATCGGGATCAGTGAGATCTGTTATGTCCCGGCCAGCCCAGCCCCCATACAGTTAGAACACAATGAGGGAACACAGTTAACCCCTTCACTGCCAATGACATTTATACAGTAATCAGTGGATATTTAAATTTCTGCTCGCTGTTTAAATGTCATTGGTCCCAAAAAAGTGTTAAAATTGTCCGACATGTCCGCCCCAATATCAAAGTCCCGATAAAAATCGCAGATCGCCATTACTAGTAGAAAAAATAAATAAAAACGCCATAAATCAATTTCCATAGTTTGTAGACGTGATAACTTTTGCGCAAACCATTCAATATGCGCCGATTGCGATTTTTTTTTACCAAAAATATGTAGAAGAATATATATCAGCCAAACCCGATGAATAATTTTTTTTTTTAATTTTTTTTTTTGGATTTGTATTATAGCAAAAAGTAAAAAATATTGTTTTTTTTTCAAAATTGTCGCTCTTTGTTTGTTTATAGCTCCACACCAGCAGGGATATTAAACCTATGCATTCTATCCATCTCTATAGGAGAAGTAGAAGGCTTATTCAGTAGGTCACTGAATGGACTTGTTGCCTCAGGTATATAGCAGTGATATTGTTGTGCCTATGGCAGTTTTCTAAACCATTGTGCTACAGGGTAGGCTGATTCAGTTTCTCTGGTTGACAGCTATGGAAGGTTTGAAGCATAGTGATATGTTATAAAAGAGTCTCTATACATTGTTAAGGTGGTCTCCTCTACAAATGGGGATTCCCCAAGCAATCATCAAAGAGGAACAGCCAGTAATTAACAAAATTGCAACATTTTATTGAATAGATATATTATAACAAAATTCTAACCACCACATTAAACCAATATTAAAATGACAACGTTGTCATAAACCCTAGTGCACAGGCCCATGCAGAATTGGGGGCGACCATAGTCTACCGGTCAGAAGTATCCCCCACTTGCCAGCCTAGGCTGCAGTCATGCAATCCAAATTGTAGGAAACGATAGAGCTAGAGGCCAATTGCAAATGTTGAATGGTGTATAGATGCTCCTCGCTCAACCCCAGTGATTATGGATTAACCACAGTAACAGACAATTCCAGAGGGCTCCCTCCGTGCATACACAGAATTAAGTTCAACTTTGAGTGCTGTTACCTTCGGGTCAGCTGCAGGGAGAGACACACGCGGACAGTGTAAGCTCCACGCCCGCAACAGCACCTCCCGCTCAGCCTGTAGCTTCCCAAACAGGTCAGTTAAGAGTACTCACTGGGTTGCACCTGGGTGTGCTGTATACCTACGGGACAGCTAAGTAATTGCAGGTTAAAACAACAGCTTTCCCCAGCTGGGGAAAGAGAGCAAACAATCTCACCGCTCCGTCGATCGTCCTTGTATAGCGGTCCGCACCTGGATAGCAATCAAATAGCCTCGTATTTAGGGATGGATGGTATATTCAGATGTGTAGCCTCTGATGTTGGGGCACATTAATGCGCACATTTCCGCTCAAAATTTAAAGGGCCATACACCCCGCCACCTAAACCCAACTTTCATCATTACATAATTGTGAGTAATGAAAGTCTTTGGGTGGTGGGGTGTATGGCGCTTTAAATTTGAGCGGAAGTCAATATGCAGACCAATAACATAAATAGTTGTTTGACACCTGCCCTAGCCCCCAAGCTCAGACGTTCACTTGCCGAAGGAAACGCATCAGCAGGACGTCATTACGTCCATGATGATGGGTTACGGACTGCTCACCGCAGACACCTAGCTCCCCCAGCAAAATCTGTATTACACATGACCATCACTGGTCCAGAGACTATGCACGGAGCATTAATGTGCCATAACATCAGAGGCTACGCATCTGAATATACCATCCATCCCTAAATGCGAGGACATTTGATTGCTACCCAGGTGCGGACCGCCATACACGACCAATGGAGCGGTGAGATCGTTTGCTTTCTTAACCCCAGCTGGGGAAAACTTTTGTATTCACCTGCAATTCCTTAGCCATCCCGTAGGTATACAGCGCACCCCAGTGAGTACACTGAACTGACTCGTTTGGGAAGCTCCGGGCTGAGCGGAAGGTGCTGTTGCAGGCGTGGAGCTTACATTGTCCGCATGTCTCTCCCTGCAGCCAACCCAAAGGTAACAGTATTCTAAGTTGAACTTAATTCTGGGTATGCACGGGAGCCCTCTGGAACTGACTTCAGCCTAGGCTGGCAAGTGGGGGATACTTCTGACCAGTTGACTATGGTCGCCCCTAATTCTGAACGGGCCTGTGCAATAGTGTGTGTTGGATGGATGTGTGATAGTGAAGTGCTAGGGTTTATGACAACATTGTCATTTTAATATTGGTTTAATGTGGTGGTAGTTGGAATTTTGTTATAATATATCTATTCAATAAAATGTTGCAATTTTGTTAATTAACGGCTGTTCCTCTATGATGATCGCTTGGGAAATCCCCATTTTTACAGGTTTTGTTTATATCTAGAGGAGCACACTTTTGAACAACTTAAACAAAAGTGGAGGTATCTATTAACCATAGGTATGACGGTTTAACTGGCACATGGGTTTCATAAGCCTAATTGGGTGGGGTCTGCTAACCTCTTTGTGGTTCTTTGTATAAGGTGGTCACCTCGTTCTCTAGAGAGTTTACAGTCTCTTAGCTTTTTTGGATATCATTCCGGAGGGATAATTCAAATCTGGTCGCAATAGCCTCCATATCCTGCCTAGTAGAAATAGAGAGCATGATGGCCAGTATTGGCGCCGTGGAAAGCACAGGGCATGAAACCTGAGAGATGATTGTCCTCTGTAATGTGCTCTTGGGGCAGACTGTCTGTGATCATCTCTTAACACTGGTGGAATGCCAGAGAGAATAAAGCCCAAGGGTGACGGTGGCCTGATAGAAGGGTTGCAGGGAGAGGTGTATCCTACCTCTTGCTGCCGGACTGGAGCTGTTGGTGCCTGGCTTTCTCTAGCTGCAGCTGTAGATACCATCATGTCCCGGGCAGCTGATCTCATGCAGGGAGCTGCTGGAGTGCAGAAGCAGCGTACTGTGGTGGGACCCGAACCTCCAGTCTCTTCCCATGGATTTGTCTTTTAACCACTTCAGCCCCGGAAGGTTTTGCAGCTTTAGGACCAGAGCACTTTTTGCGATTCGGCACTGCGTCGCTTTAACGGACAATTGCGCGGTCGTGCGACGTTGTACCCAAACGAAATTTGCGTCCTTTTTTTCCCACAAATAGAGCTTTCTTTTGGTGGTATTTGATCGCCTCTGCGTCATTTCTTATCGCCGCTATAAACAAAAGAAGAGCGACCATTTTGCAAAAAAACCCAAATTTCTTACTTTTTGCTAAAATTCAAATCCAAAAAAAAATATTAAAAAAAATTTTTTTTCACCGTTTTTGGCCGATTTATATTCTTCCTCATATTTGCGATAAAAAAAAATCGCAATCGGTGTTTATTGATTGGTTTGCGCAAAAGTGGCCGCGTTTACGGATGATGAGAATTC
>BLSH010198372.1:977090-992683 GCA_018402905.1 Glandirana rugosa
CCCCCGCGCGCGCGCGGCGGCGTGAGGACTCCTCACACGGGCGCCGAGCTCGCCTGGGCTACAGGCGGCCGCTCGGCGCTACTTGCCGATGTCCCGTTTCTTGCCCCTTGGCGGCTACATTTGTGCCGCCAAGGGGCGGGACAGTCACCCCGTACTCTCTAGATGACTAGGGACAGTGACCCTAGTCAATCTAGAGAGTACGGGTACAATCGGGTTGGGGGGTGTCATTCTTGTGTGGGTCCCTTGTGTCAATTGGGGATCGAGAGGGGGGGTCCAATAGGGGAAGTGACGGTTTCTTTGCCCTGTAGCCGTTCATCGCGGCTCGCCGGCGGACATCGGGTCCGCTCGAGCCGCGGGCACACTCCTCAGGAGTGCGGCGGCGCGCGCGCGCCCCCTGGTGGCCAAAATGCGAATCGCCGCTTATTTACGGCGATTCGCGCAGGGCTCCCCCACTGCCGCCGTAAAAACACGGCACGCGGTGGGGAATCGGTTAAGGAGAAAGTAACTGAGCGGCAGTTCTGTTTTAGGCAGCAGTGGGTGCAGAGCTCCTGGAATCTGAGTCTTCATGCTGCCATCACTGAGCCACTCCCAACATAGCCACTGTTAGACCAAACCAAATACAGTGGGTAAAATAAGTATTGAACACGTCACCATTTTCTAGGTAAATAGATTTCTAAAAGGTGCTATTGACATGAAATTTCCACCACATGTCAGTAACAACCCATGCAATCCATAAATACAAAGAAACCAAAATAAAGAAGTACAGAAACTATGTTATGTGCAATAAAATGGAATGACACAGGGAAAAAATATTGAACTGAAATGTATTTAATACTTCGTACAAAATGCTTTTTGTTGGTAATGACAGCTTTAACCACTTAACAACCGCCCTATAGACAAATGACGTCTACAGAGCGGTTGCTTAATTCTGGGAGGACGTCTATTGACGTCCTCCCAGAATCGCGCTTCCCGCGCGCCCCCCGGGGCGCGCACACGGGAACATCCGTGACCGTCAGGTCCGGGAGACCCGACTGATCACGGATCGTGGTGAATCGCCGCTGTGAGCGGCTTTTTACCACGTGATCGCGCCATCAAATGACGGCGTGATCACATGTAAACAAGCCGGCGGAAGCCGGCTTTTCTCTCCTCCCCGCACCGATCGGTGCATTGTGAGAGGAGAGAGGGGGAAGAGAGGAGGTGCCACAGCGCTGCCTAGTGACGGTTGGCAACACTACTCACCCAGCCTTCCACCACCCACCCAGCGATCATCACCCAGCCATCCACCCCCCACCCATCCATCCTCACCAACCCATCCATCCATGCTCACCCATCCATCCATGCATGCTCATCCATCCAGCCATGCATGCTCATCCACCCAGCCGTGCTCACCCATCCATCCATCCATCCATGCTCACCTACCCAGCCGTGCTCAACCATCCATCCATCCGTGCTCCCCCATCCATCCATGCTCACCCATCCATCCATCCATGCTCACCCAGCCATCCATCCATGCTCACCCAGCCATCTATCCGTGCTCACCCACCCAGCCGTGCGCACTCACCCATCCATCCATCCATGCTCACCCATCCATCCATCCATGCTCACCCTGCCATCCATCCATGCTCACCCAGCCATGCTCACCCAGCCATCCGTGCTCATCCATGGCTCATTTGTGCCTCATTCATGCTCATCCATACCACATCAGTTCTCATCCGTGACACATCCATGCCACTACAGTGCCCATCCGTGCCACTACAGTGCCCATCCGTGCCACTACACTGCCCATCCATGCCACTACAGTGCCCATCCATGCCACTACAGTGCCCATCCCTGCCACTCTACTGCTCATCCATGCCAATACCCTGCCCATCTGTGCCACTACAGTGCCTATATATGCCACCACAGTGCCTCACAATAGTGTAAAAGATGGTCAAATTAGATTCTAAATGTATGCCCCTAGAACACCTGACGGTGCTCCCTGCATGTTGGGCCTCTGTATGTGGTCCCGCTGTGTAAAAGTGTCACACATGTGGTATCGCCATACTCGGGAGGAGTAGCAGAATATATTTTTGGGGGTCATTTTTGCTGGGTACATGCTGTGTGTTAGAAATACTGTATAAATGGACAACTTTGTGTAAAAAAAAAAAATGCGTTTTCATTTTCTTTCCACATTTTCCAAAAACTTGTGGAAAAAATGACATGGTCAAAAGACTCATTATGCCTCCTAGAATATACGTTGGGGTGTTAGCTTTCCAAAATGGGGTCATTTTTTGGGCGTTTCCATTGGCCTGGTGCTCCAGGACCTTCAAAAGTGCAAGAGGTAGTCAAGAAATTATATGTGTAATTTATGCTCCTAGAACGCCTGATGGTGCTCCCTGCATGTTGGGTCTCTGTATGTGGCCAGGCTGTGTAAAAGTGTCACACATGTATTATCACCATACTCGGGAGTAGTAGAATGTATTTTGGGGTGTAATTTGTGGTATGCATATGCTGGGTGTGAGAAATAACCTGTTAACATATGACAATTTTGGGGGAAAAAAAAAAAGAAAATTAATTTTGCAAAGAATTGTGGGAAAAAATTACAACTTCAAAAAATTCACCTTATTAAATACCTTGGAATGTCTACTTTCCAAGAAGGGGTCATTTGGGGGGTATTTGTACTTTCCTGGCTTGTTAGGGTCTCAGGAAATGAGATAGGCCGTCAGTATATCAGGTGTGATCAATTTTCAGTGATTGGCACCATAACTTGTAGACTCTATAACTTTCACAAAGACCAAATAATATACACAAATTCGTTTTTTTTTTATCAAAGATAGGTAGCAGTATAAATTTTGGCCAAAATTTATGAAGAAAAATTACTAATTTGCAAAATTTTATAACAGAAACAAAGAAAAATTCATTTTTTAACAAAATTTTCGGTCTTTTTTTAATTATAGCGCAAAAAATAAAAAACCCAGCGATGATTAAATACCACCAAAAGAAAGCTCTATTTGTGTGAAAAAAAGGACGCAAATTTCATATGGGTACAGTGTTGCATGACTGAGTAATTGTCATTCAAAGTGTGAGAGAGCTGAAAGCTGAAAATTGGTCATGTTATTAAGGGGGTTTAAGTGCCCAGTTGTCAAGTGGTTAAGACACCTCCTCTACAGAAAAATGAGTCACATGCATTGCTCAGGTGTAAATTTTGGCCCATTCTTCCAATCTTGAAGGTTACGTGGGCCTCTTCTATGAACTCTGATCTTTAGTTCTTTCAATAGATTTTCTATTGGATTCAAGTCAGGTCATTGGCTGGGCCACTATAGCAGCTTTATTTTCTTTCATTGAAACCAATTGAAAGTTTCCTTGGCTTTGTGTTTGGGATTATTGCCTTGCTGAAATGTCCACACACGTTTCATCTTCATCATCCCGGCAGATGGCAGCAGATTTTTATCAAGAATGTCATGATACATTTTTTCATTCATCCTTCCTTCAATGACATGAAAGTGGTTGTAAACCCTCCCGGTTTTTCACCTTAATGCATTAAGGTGAAAAACCTTTTTTGTTGCAGCTGCTCCCCAGAGCCCCCCAGTTTACCTGAGCCCGATCGTTCACACGACAGGGACGAGCCTAGCAGCTCTAGCCGCGGGCTCCGGTCCTCATTGGATAAATTGATAGCAGGGGAGCCATTGGCTCCCGCTGCCGTCAATCAAGTCTAGTGACGCGGGATCTAGGGCCGAGTCCTGCTGTCTCTGTCAATGGACGCAGCAGAAGGACACGGGAGCGCGCCCACACTCGAGAAGAGGTGTAAAACCGCTGCACAGAGGAGGCAAGTATGACGTTTGTTTTTGTTTTTTTTTTAAAAAGCAAACCTTTAGTATCGCTTGAAGATTGCCAGTACTGTATGCTGAAAAACAGTTCCCAGCTCCAAACTTCACTGTTGGTATGGGGGTGGTTTTGGGGTGATGTTCAGTGCCATTTGACCTCCAAACATGGTGTGTATTATGGCATGTAAAGAGTTCAATTTTGGTCCCATCTGACCAAACTATATTCTTCCAGTACTTCACAGGCTTGTCTAAATGTTGTGCAGGAAACTTTAAACAAGCTTCAACATGCTTTTTTCTTCAGCAATGGCGTCTTGCGTGGTTAGCATGCGTACAGGCCATGGCGGTTAAGTGCATTATTTATGGTTTTCTTTGAAACAATTGTACCTGCTAATTCCAGGTCTTCCTGAAGCTCTCCACAAGTGGTCCTTGACTCTTGTATAACTCTTCTGATGTTTTTTTTTACTCCTCTCTCAGAAATCTTGTGAGGATCACCTGGTCGTGGCCGGTTCTTTCAACTTGTGGATTATGGCCCCAACAGTGCTCACTGGAACATTCAGAAGTACAGAAATCCTTCTGTAACCAATGCCATCAGTATGTTTTGCAGCAATAAGGTTGCAAAGGTCTTGAGAGAGCGCTTTGCTTTTACCCATCACGAGAGGTTTCTTGTGTGACATCTTGGTAATGAGACACCTTTTTATAGGTCATCAGTTGAGACTGAACCAGCTGATATTAACCGCTTCCCGACCACCCGCCGCAGTTACACTGCGGCAAGGTGGCAGGATAGCGCGAATCGCTGTACGTTGGCTCCTGCATGTGCTATAGCAGGCACCCGCTGTGCGCCACAGGAGCGTCCCCGCGGGTTCAGTGGACTCGTCTGCCGGCAACCCGCGATCGCGGTGTACAGAGCCAGAACGGGAATCTGCCTATGTAAACATGGCGGATCCCCATTCTGACAGGGGACATATCAGAGATCTGCTGTTCCCAGTGATTGGGAACAGCGATCTCTGTCATGTTCCAGTGAGCCCACCCCCCCCCCCCCTACAGTTAGAACATGCTGAGGGAAAACACTTAACCCCTTCCCTGCCAGTGTCATTTATACATTGATCAGTGCATTTTGATAGCACTGATCAATGTAATAATGTCACCCCAAAAAGTGTCATTTGGGGTCAGACTTGTCCGCCGTAATGTCGCAGTGCCGCTAAAAATCTCAGATCGCTGCCATTACCAGTAAAAACAATAAAAAAAAAAAAAAGTCCCTAAATCTATCCCATAGTTTGTAGACGCGATAACTTTTGCTCAAACCAGTCAATATACGCCTATTGTGTGTTTTTTTTTTTTTTTAACTAAGAATATGTAAAAGAATATATATTGACCTAAACTGATGAATAAATATGGTTTTTTTTTGGATATATTATAGCAGAAAGTAAAAAAAAAAAATGTTTTCAAAATTGTCGCTTTTTTTTGTTTGTTTATAGCGCAAAAAATAAAAACAGCAGAGGTGATCAAATACCACCTAAAGAAAGCTCTGTTTGTGGGGGGGAAAAAAGGACATCAATTTTGTGTGGGTACAACGTCGCGCAATTGTCAGTTAAAGTGACGCAGTGCCGTATTGCAAAAAATGCCTGGTCAGCAAGTGGGTAAATCCTTCCGGGGCTGAAGTTGTTAATTTGCACTAACAAGGGGCAGGATTACTTTCCAATTACTGACAGATTACAGCTGGTGTCTTGCCTTTACATGCCTTTTTGTACTTCCCTTTCTTCACATGTTCAAAACTTTTTCCCTGTGTCATTCCATTTTATTACACATAACTTAATTGCTGAGCTTATTTGTTTGTTTGCATATATGGATTTTGCATGGGATGTTACCGACATGTAGTAAACATTTCATGTCAATAGCACCTGTAGAAATATATTTACCTAGAAAAATGGTGATGTGTTCAATGCTTATTTTACCTGCTGTATGGTATGGAACCAGCCTACAGCCGTATGCTGTCAATCACAAGGCAGATGGACTGGATGGATGGAGAATCAGTCCCTCGGGGAGTTCCCCATCAGTCTCTGCCCACTATCAGTGTATCCCTATATCATCAGTTAATAGGACACTGCTGGCTATGCAGCCAACAGTGTCCTAACAACCAAGCTCTCATTCCTGATCCTGATCCATTCAACTGCCAACCAGGAGATTCCAGTCATTGTCCAAATAGGATTTTTTGACTTACCGTAAAATCCTTTTCTCTGAGTTCACTGACAGACGCAGCCTTCTCATTGACAAGTGGGGGTTTATGCACATCCTACTAGGAGTAGACTAGGCAAAAAAAAAAAAAAGCAAGCTGACTCCTCCCAGGGGGCCGTCCTCACTCCAGCATATAACCCCCCAGCTCTGCTAGCATATCAGTTCGTAACAAGCCGTACAAACGCAACACAGAGGGGTGGGTGCTGCGTCTGTCAGTGAACTCAGAACAGCATTTTAGGGTAAGTCAAAAAATCCTATTTTCTCTTACGTTCACTGACAGACGCAGCCTTCTCATTGACAAGTGGGGATGTCCCAAAGCAGTGTCATTCAAGAGGGGTGGGTAAACATAACAACTGTACCCAACAGAATCCTCTCCAGAGGCGCCAGCCTACACCGCCGCCTGTAAAACTTTGCGGCCAAAAGCAGCATCTGCGGATGCTGACACATCAACTTTGTAGAATTTAACAAAAGTGTGCACCGAGGCCCAAGTAGCCACCTTGCACACCTGAGACACCGAAGCCTGGTGTCTGAAAGCCCAGGAAGTGCTAACTGCCCTGGTGGAAGGAGAAGCGCACAGCACCGCCTTATCCTTTTGAAGGACCAAGTAGGGAGACTTACATGACAAAGCCGCCAACTCAGACACCCACCTAGCGGATGTGATGGCCACCAAAAAGGCCACCTTTTGTGACAACAATTGTAAGGGAATATCCCTGATCTTCTCGTATGGCGGTTTCTGCAGTACAGAAAGCACTAAATTTAGATCCCACGGCGCCAAAGGCGACCGTACCGGAGGAGCCACACGGCGTACACCCTGTACAAATGTACGTATCAAAGAATGCGTCGCTAAAGGACGTTGAAAAAAATCGCCAGAGCCGAAATCGCGAAGCAGGAGCTGCCAGGGAACGTCCGTTACCATCCGCACCACGTCTGCGTACCAAGGGCACCGAGGCCAATCCGGAGCCACCAGGATTGTCAGGATTCCTTCCGCTTCTATCCTGCGCAGGAGCCGCGGTAGAAGCTTTAGAGGAGGAAAGGCGTACAGAAGCCTGTACCGAGACCAAGGTGCGACTAGTGCGTCCGTGGCGGCCGCCAACGGATCCTTTGTCCTGCACACAAAGGTCTGCACCTTGTGATTGAACCTGGACGCCATTAGGTCCATGTCTGGCGTGCCCCACCTGTGGCAAATCTGGCGGAACATCTCTGGATGTAGGGACCATTCCCCCTGATCCAGCGTCTGGCGGCTGAGAAAGTCCGCCTGCCAGTTGTCTACGCCCGGAATGTAAATGGCGGAGATTGCCGGCACGTGAAGTTCTGCCCATCCCAGAATGTGAGCCGCTTCCACAGCTGCTGCTGAGTTCCTTGTTCCGCCCTGATGGTTCACGTACGCCACCGCCGTGGCGTTGTCCGACTGAACCCGAACCGGGAGTCCGCGCAGCCTTGCCGAGCAGTTGGAGAGACAGAGCCTGATCGTCCTCAGTTCCAGCACATTTATCGGGAAGCGAGATTCCTGCGCCGAACAACGGCCCTGAGCAGACAGTTGCCCCAGGACTCCTCCCCAGCCCGATAGGCTGGTATCCGTCGTGACTATCGACCAATTCAGGGGGAGAAACGACTTCCCCAACCTCAAGGCCGGGGCCCGAAGCCACGAGGTCAATGACCCCCTGGTCTGATGATCCAATCTGATCTGCTGGTCCAGGGACAATGGAGACTTGTCCCACTGTAACAGGATTGCTCGCTGCAGAGTGTGACTCTGGGCATAAGGTATCGCCTCGAACGCCGAGACCATGAGCCCCAACACCCACATACAGAACCGTAAGGAGGACCACTGGCGTGACAGCAGAGTTCGCACCGCTGCTTGTAATGTCAGCAGCTTGGCCGGAGGTTAGAACACCCTCGCCTGCTCAGAGTCCAATATTAGACCCAGATATTCCAGTCAACAGGGCGGGGCCAACGTCGACTTCTGCAGGTTGATCAGCCAGCCGATGTCTCTCAACGAGGCCACGGTGATAGCAACATTCTCCTCCAGGGCCGAGGCAGACTCCGCTCACAGGAGTAGGTCGTCGAGGTATGCCACCACAGCAATGCCTCTCTGCCTCAATAGGGCCAGCACCGGAGCCAACAGCTTGGTGACGACCCGAGGAGCCGAGGCCAGACAGAAAGGAAGTGCCACAAATTGGTAATGGAGGTTTCTACCGCAAAGCGCCGGAAACGCTGATGCCGGAGACAAATAGGAACATACAGATACGCGTCCCTGATATCCAGAGATGCCATGAAGTCCCCTTGGTGAAGGGCGGCCACGACCGAGCGGACAGATTCCATCCTGAATTTCCGCGCTTTCACAAAGTGATTTAGTGCCTTCAAGTCCAGAACTGGCCTGACCCCACCCTTTTTGGGCACCACAAAAAGGTTTGAATAGAAGCCGCAAAACCTTTCCAACTGAGGTACCGGCACAATCACTCCTTGTTCGGACAGCGTCTGAACAGTCCCTAAGAGAGCTTCTCGACGCCCCTGCAGGAGCCTCAAGTTAGATGGGAAGAATCTGTCTGGGGGTAGAGTGCTGAACTCTATCCTGTACCCGGAAGACACCACTTCCTGCACCCACCGGTCGGAAATGCGAGCAGCCCACCTGTCTGCGAACCCCAGAAGTCGTCCCCCCACCCGAGAATCGGGCAGGGCAACCCATCATGCAGAAGAGGACTTATCCTCCGTCTTTTCGGGCTTGCGCTGCCAGGGTCGCTTACCAGACCCCGAGGCAGACTTGCCGGGCCTTGGGCACTTGCCCGCTGACCGGGCGCACGAAAAAACGCTTCTGGCCCGATGAGGGACCCTGCGACCTGGGTTCTGGGAGAAAGGTACTCTTCCCCCCTGTTAGAAGACTGTGCTGAGGGTTAATTGCATTCCTCTAGACCCTGGAGGAGCAGTTCTATTTAAACTTCCTGTAACAAGTGCTGCTTGTTCTACAGCGTCCGTGACCTGTGAGCCTCAGCTCCTACTACCTGTTCCTGTGTTTGTTCTGCTTCCTGTTGACCCGGCTTGTCCTGACCTGCTGTTCCGCTGCCTGCACCGACCCCGGCTATCCATGACCATCCGATTGTCTGCTCCCGTGTACTTCTGCTGCCCGCCTGTTAACAAACCTTGCTTGAACTTGACTACCCATTTGCCTGATCCTTTTGTACCTTCCTGCCTGCCTGTTGCCAACCCAGCCTGCACGACCATCCTTCTAGAGCATCACATCATCAGTGACCATCCAGCCCTCATGCCATCCCGCACTCTTGGACCTCTGTCCACTCTACCAGGGGTCCTTGAATCGGGTGTGCAAGAGCGGTTGTTCCCTGCACAAGACAGACTCCACCACCAGGTTCGTGACACCCCCGGTGAAATCCTTAATGATTTCATCCAATTGCGCCCCGAAAAGCCGACCACCCTGAAAGGGAAGGTCCATGAGGCCCTTTTTGGACGCGTGGTCACCCGACCAGCATCACAACCACAGTACCCGTCTGATAATGATTGCAAAAACAGACATCTTCGACAGCATGGGAAGCAGGTCCAAGGCTGCGTCACACAGGTACCGGAGACCTTGTATCAGATGGTCAGCCCACTGCAAAACCTCAGGTGAAAACCCGCAGCCCAACTCATTGTGCAATTCAGTTGCACATTCCGTAAGTGACTGCGCCACCATGGCCGACGCCAGAGCTGGCCTCATGGCCGCCCCCGCCAGGAAGAACAGTGCTATGGATACCGCCTCTGTCCGCCTATCGGCCGGATCCTTAAAAGAGGTAGACCCTTCCAAGGGAATGTGCGTCGCATTATTCAAGCGAGCCACCGGAGGGTCCACTGCGGGGGATGCCCACTTCAGCAAAAAACTGTACTCAAAGAGATAGCGCACAGAGAAATGTTTGGGCAATGAAAAGGAATTCTGCGGACACTGCCATTCCTTATAGACAAGCTGGTCAAAAAATTGGTCATAAGGATATGCCCTAGGGGTCCATGACGTCTCCTGCGACTCCCCGGCATGGTCCAGCCGCAAAGACGCACGGATATCGGTGATCAGGGAGGCCACCAGCGCTCGTTCGTGCGCCACCGAGGCCCCCTGGTCTTCCTCACCGTTCGAGGGCTCCAGTTCACCATCCGAGAGCTCCACAGGCGTAACTGTGACCACTGAGGTCCCTTCCAGTTCCGAATCCTCCGGGGGGGGGGGGTGGACGCCTTTTAGACACCCCCTTAGCACGGCTCGGTACCCCCCGGGAGAAAAACTCCCCCAATATGGAAGCTAATTGGTCCAGGGGAACCAGAGGGCCCAGCGCAGCTTGCGCCTCCACGGATCCCTCCGGAGAAGAACCCACAGGTTCAGCCGCCATTGTGCCACCGGAAACACTTGCTAGGCCTATAGGCCAAGACACCCCCACTATGCAGCCCCACCGAGCAACCGGGTAAATGCCCAGGAGGACTGTGCCCACCACCACCGACACCCCAGAGAGAGCCAGCTATATTTGCTGTTGTTGCCCTTCAAGCGCTGCGTCCCAGTAGGAGTGCTGACCGCCCTGCCTTGTGCCGTCACTGCCACTGTGCTCGCACCGCTGTCCAGAGGAAAAGAGGAAGAAACTGCGCCAACACGCATGTTTTCTTCAGGCAGGCACACCAAACATGGGCGCCGAGCGGTCACCAGAGGCCGAACGTACTCCACACAGGCCGCGACTACGGCAAAATGGTCGCCGAGCATCCACAAGAGGCCAATACAGCCCACAAAATGGCCGCGGCTACAACAAAATGGCGGCGATGCGGAGGGGGGGGGGCTGAAGGACAGGAAAGCCAAAAAGGGAACCTGTAACCCGAACCCTCCACCGGACGGCAATAGTAAGTAATAGGACGACTAAGCGCCCTTCCCCCCCCCCTCCGTACCCCTTAGGGGGGTCACTCACCAACCCCAGGGGCGCAGCGGGTAGCCACCCGGTAGCAGACCTTCCTCCCATCACATGGAGAGGGATGCTGCAGGCCAAGCACCCCTGGACGCGAGCGCAGCACGGTCACTCGGACGCAAGTGGGGTTCACCCACTGGCCCCCCGCACGGAACGGGTACGATGCGGCGGACCCCGCTAAAGTTAAGGGTAGCTCGCATCGGTCGGCCGTGCTGGGGAAATTACAGGATTCGAGATGTCCTCTATGCCCCAGCCGGCTACTTGATAGCAGTCTTCATCAGATAGCTTGAGAAAAGCAAAAAGAAGAAAAAAATGGGGAACCACAGATCCCAGCAGGGAACCAGGTCTAACTTCTTGAACTAGGCATAAAAAAACTGGTATGCTAGCAGAGCTGGGGGGGGGGGTTATATGCTGGAGTGAGGACGGCCCCGTGGGAGGGGTCAGCTTGCTTTTTTTTTTTTTGCCTAGTCTACTCCTAGTAGGATGTGCATAAACCCCCACTTGTCAATGAGAAGGCTGCGTCTGTCAGTGAACGTAAGAGAAATGACTATTGCCATATTTGGGTAGCAACATTATCCAGCACCCCAGAACTAAAGGCAATGAACAACCCAAAATTTCTGTTGGGTCTATAGGACAGGAAATTAAGGGACATCTCTGGAATAAAACAGAGATGGCAAAAAAGCTGACAGAGTTTTTAGTTACGCTCTAATTTATTTTGGACTAGGGACAGAACACCTTCACGTAGTTGTCCTTCAAGATGCTGTACAAATATGATTAACATTAGAGGACTTACCAAACTACAATACTGTGGATTAAATGCATGCTTTCTAACATTACTATATGAACATACAGCAACTATTCCAAGCAGAAAATATCAGTGTGTTGGAATGTCCTTGGCAATAATGGGTTGTAAGAAACCGCCTCTCTTTGCGATATTTTCTCAAAGCTAAACCTAATAAATCAAGTTTTCTGCTTGAATCAAGTGATTACATTTTGTATCTTAGTTCTTGATAAAAACAAGACTGACCGTAGTCCAAATATTGTTTTGGAAAAAAGGAAAAAACAGACCATGCAAAATAAAACAATACAAGTAATACGTTTATTTCAATCTATTACAAGGGAGATATTGAAAACACAAAATTTAGTGGGAAATGCTGCACAAGCTTAGAGGAAGCCTTTGGGAAGACTTGAAGAATCAGCGATGGCTGAAAAATCCTTGCGGATAATTATACTTGAAAGGCTTGGTGCGGCTTGGTCCCCTGTGATGGAAAAAGATTTTATTTACACTTGAAATAAGAAGAAATTACATACAACAATGAATATCACTTAAAGTGAACTATGGGCACAAAAAACTAATTTAAATATATTCCTTAATAGACACAAAAGGATATACTGCAAGTTTAATGTGTGTTAAACAAATGCCTTTGCAAACCCAGTTATTACTTTGTGTAAAAAGCAGTGACATCACTGCTGTGCTGCACATAAGCTTCTGCAGAGAGCAGAGCTGTGGAAGGGACCCAGCAGGTCCCAACTACTATATAAGCTGCTTGCAGAGGACTACCAGGAGGGGGCAGATACCAGTCGCCCTGCACAAGAAGAGAGCAGCAGTGACCGGTCTTTATTACAGGAAGTTCCTGCACAGAGGCAATGTTTTACACTGGATTACTGCAGAAATCTGGAAGAAACACACAAAAGGACAGCAAGAGTCAAATAAGAATACATATGCCTCTTGTACGGAGAAATATTTGCTGTTCTTAGAGTTCAGCTTTAAATGGTCTATCCACCAAAAAATTTATAGTACAATTCTTAGGAAGATGCTGATAATGTAACCACTCTAATATCTTTAGGCGGCTATGGTGGCAAGGTTTTCATGGAATATCCAGGTCTAATATAGCCATTACTGGGAGGTCCCACTGTCGGTTTTTATATTAGTTTGCATTATGTAGGCCTCATGCACACTCGACATTTGACATTTGACCAGCTCTCCTAAACCCCTTTCTCTTGGCAGGAGAAAATCAGCATCAAAAACAAGCCTATCGCAGCATTTTTGCAAACCAGTTTAGGCGAATAAAGTGCTTGCGTGTCAATTCTAAATTTATTCTGGCCATTGATATGAATTAACGCTTAAGCACTGAACATGCCTAGCGTTAACATGCATTTAAACACGCTTACACACGTCACATGTTTTTTCTGCCAAAATGCTTTTGCTCCTGAACGCCCTGGCAGTGTAGTTCATTCATTCAGAGAGCTCTGTGAATGATTTCAAAAGTGACAGTGGCTGTGGAGAAGAATGATTCCATACTCAGTCACAAGGTGGGGGCAGATTGAAGGTGAATGGGGGGCGCATTTGCACCCTAAATAGGAGTGTAACATGTAACGTGGTGCAAAAAGAAGTTAGCCTTTAAAGTGTAAGTGTAGGCCAACTGTAAGGCCCCTTTCACGCTGACGGACAGATCAGGTCCACCTTTCAGTTTTTCAGGCGGACCCGATCAGACAAACCATAGTGCTCTATGGAGAGGTGGCACTGACACCCGCCAGCATCCGATCCGCTAAAAACAGACAGATGGGGATATGTTTGCCATCCAGATCAGATGACATTCGGATGAAAAACAGACGGGCAGTCTGTTTCCATCCGACCACCCCATAGACAAGAGAAGGCTGTGTCTGTGTGCGCTCTGCATAGCAGAGTACCCGTCATCCGCTTGCTCAGTGGGGATCAGTGGACAGATCCCTTGCTGAGCAGGGGGATTCGCTTGGCAGAGCCCACTCCGTCTGCAAGGGGCCTAAGTGTTATTAACATTGTTTCCTCCTCCTTCCTACAGATGCTGCATGGCCAGCCAGGTGGAAATACTTTTTTTTCCCCATTTTGGTGCTGTCGTGATTGTAAAGCAGCAGCTTCTGTTTCAGGGAGTGCTTGACAACAGCTTTGAATTCCCGAAGCCATGACATCACCCGCTAGCTTCCATTGCTCATCTGTTGTTGGCAACATTTTTAACACTTATAGTTAGCCTCACAGTCTGTTAAATAAATTATCACATTAAAAGTGAAAGGGATTATTTTTTTAATTGTAGTGAAGATGAACATTTGTTCCAAAGAAAGTAAACTTAAAACACAAATTCATGTACAATTAAAATCCTACTTTTACACATTACCCGGATAAATTATTGTTGGAGATACTCATACCATCAACCTAAGCCAAACACTGGGCAAATTTACAATCGCTCAGAAATGTTCAGTAAGCCTCTGAGGAGAATGTAAAGTCTGCGAATGTTATATCGGAGCCCCTTGAAAACAGTTGCCTGGCTGTAGGATCATGCTATCTTGATGAAGTCTCATAATCAATGCAAGCAACATCATTAAGCTGATTATTAAAATAGATCATCATCAAAGAATCTGAATACCGTTTATAAACACAAAAATACAAAGGCAATAACAATAAAGATAATGTATAGTGGCTTTTTACAGTTTACCTCACTAAACGCAGACATATCTTCTCTGGAGGAAATTCATGTGGTCCCTCCACACTGTTATCATGGCATTCTGTCTCCAGATAGACATCTAGCAGCATGCATAGTCTTTGCAACTGATTAGTCAGCAGCTGAAATCCAGGAGAAGGGCCACTTAGCTCCTTATAGAAGACATTGATCTCACTCTCCATAACCTGCAGAGATGGAAGAAAAGATCATAACATTTTACCTACTGTTTGAAAGTCTCGCCGTTCCCAAGCTCTACACCATCCCTTGCTGTGGACACACAAGGTAATGGCCTGAGAAGCCTGTTTCCACACTGTGCATGAACAAACATAGAAACTAAACTAGGTCGAAATCCAATATTGTTACTCACTTCAACTCTATTCAGTCAAAACTGTGCACATGAAAGCCCCCACCCCGCTATGCATTTCACCTATCTGGGCTTAGTCAAAGAGATTACATGTCAGAGTTCTACACACTATCATCCTAACATTGGGGTACCACAAGGCTCTGTATTGGCTCCTGTTCTATTCAACCTATATGTAAGTGATATAACTAAAGGTTTGCTGGGCAATGTATGTCTCTTTGCTGATGATACAAAGGTGTGTAATAGGGTTGATATCCCTGGAGGTGTCTGTAACATGGAACATGATTTGGCATTGCTGGAAGATTGGTCAAAGCAGTGGAGACTGCAGTTCAATATTTCTAAATGTAAAATAATGCATCTAGGGAAAAAGAATCCGCTTAGAGAGAGTACAGCATTGGGGGCACAGTGTTAGCCAGCACTACAGAAGAAAAAGATTTGGGGGTGCTTATTTCAGATGATTGCAAAATGAGCAAAAAGTGTAACCAGGCAGTGGGAAAAGCAAATAGAATTCTGGGATGTATCAGTAGAGGGATCACCAGCAGGAGGAAGGAGGTTCTGATTCCTCTATATAGATCTTTAGTGAGACCTCACTTAGAATACTGTGTCCAGTTCTGGAGACCACACTTACAAAAAGATATTGATAAAATAGAACGAGTTCAGAGATGGGTAACAAAAAATGGTGAAAGGTCTGGGGGATAAAACATATCAAGAGCGACTTCAGGAACTTAATATGTACAGTCTGGAGGAAAGAAGGGAGAGGGGAGACACGATTGAAACCTTTAAATACATCAAGGGGGTGAATAAG
>BLSH010198372.1:1016110-1028663 GCA_018402905.1 Glandirana rugosa
TTTTGCGGAAAGAGAAGGCAAGTGACTGTCTGTGTCGGAAGAATACTGTGTACCCCAATACGAGTAGGATGATCCTCATCTGATCCGTTTTTGTTTGTTTTCGCATCCAACCGGGGAGGGTCCCCCGGCAGGGGTGGAGTCGTATATTAGGGGGACGGGTTTTGTCGTGTAGTCAAAAGAAAACGGATCACGTTCCTCATCTGGACCAAGGGAAACCCTCGACGCCAGAGGACTTCTAAGTAGACTACTTCTGAGGATAGTTCTTCGACCGACCACAACGGGCGCTATGCGGTGGGCACCCCGAAGGGCATTCGCATAGTGTCGGCCGGACTGGGGAAAGATTTGGATTCTAGATATCCTCTATACCACCAGCCAGCTTCTTGATAGGAGTCTTCATCAGATGAATCTTCAGGAGACCGCAGCTCCCAAAGGGAACCAGGTCTACTCCTTGCACTAGGCAAAAGAAAACTGATGTGCTGTTTTGGGCAGGGGGATTATATGCTGAGGTGGGGACGGCCCCCTGGGAGGGGCCAACCTACGCTTTTGTTTGTTTTTGCCTAGTCTACTCCTAGTAGGATGAGCATAACCCCATGTGTCATAAGAAGGCTGTGTCTGTCAGTGAACGGAAGAGAAAGGCGTTTTTAAGCTGTAAAAAAATCTCAAAAACGCGACTGTAAAAATGTCCGTGTGTATGAGGCCTAAAGGTGAACACTTTAAATAAAAACATAGCAGCAAGACGACTTTCTACTGATTATATCCAGCCCCTGAGGTGATATGCATTTAAATAGCAAGTGGAATAATGTGGTGCCAGAGATTATACAATTCTCTTTCCTTCCACCAAAGTTGGAAGGAAAGAAAAATTGCTCAATTTCCCCATCAAACACTATTAGTGTTGACAGGAGAATCCCTCCCGTGCTACTACTGTGTTCTGTCGGTGGGGAGCCTTCCCTGCTAGAAGAGCACAATGATCACTGCTGCAATCTATAGCTGGCAGCAGCGATCGCGCGAGAATAATCCGACAGGCTGGTTGTACCAAAGTGAATCGATATTCAACTTCAGTACAACTAGCCTGCCTAACAATGGATCCAATCTCGGCCAATTCAATCCATCTATGGCTGGCTTAGGACATTAAAAGTGTAAAATGCGCCAGTAGTCTCTCTTGCTGTATTGTACCTGATTTTATGGATTTTCTGAGATAAAGAAGTTGACTTTTACTGGAGTGCAGTCATCCTACATTCTTTATTTGAAGTCTACAGTTGCAAGCTGGACTGGTACCCGGTGTATGTGCAGATGTAAGTGGGCCGGACCTGGAGCAGTATTGTACTATGTATATAAGAGAATGATGCAGGTACTCACCACATGCCTGACTGTAGGCGCTGGCCTGGACAAACAGTACATACAGAGGTGCTGGAAGGTGGCGTGCAATCTCATACTGTTTATGCATGCAATCAAACGGCATTGACAAGTATTCCTGGACTGGTAGTGAAGCCTGGTGATGAAATAATTGGCATTTCTAATTTAACATAGATCTTTTATATTCAATTTTCAAAAATATTTAATTTCTGAATGATGCTCATAGTTTCCAATTTATTTATAGACACCTCTGTCATAAGAATCATCAAAAGTAAACAAAACTAAAGAAAGAGCAATTTATCCATGCTCTAGGAAAATCTATTTGCTGGTCAATTTTCAAAATCTCAAATAGTATGCATCGTTGAAACCCCAGTTTATGTAACAAAAATGAATCTACCAGCCTTTAAAATGTTTCTAAACTAAAAGTGTGGTAGCTGTTACTCCTCTGTTAGCCAGAAAATTATTATCTGTGCGTTTCTGATACCCAAACACAAGGTAATTACAAGACTCCACTTCCATATGCATAGCAGCTATGCATTGCTCACCTAACTTCCTACTATCCATTAACAGTGCTCTTACAGCCCATGGCAGAAACCTAAATGGATATTGTAATGGTGGGTAGACATGTTAGCTCCAGGGGTGTCGTTTATTTAACAAGTCAAAAGTCGAGGACTTTAGTGGAAAATCCATGCCTAATCAAGCTATCCCAGCCTACCATCACGCTACCCAGTGAGGCGTTTTATTGGTCTAAAACAATGGTCTCCAAACATTTTAAACAAAAGGGCCAGTTAACTATCCTTCAGGCTTTAGGGGGGGCAAGCTGTGGCTGCTGGGAGTAGAAAATGCCTCAGCGTCAGTGGGAATAAACCATGCCCCATTACTGGTTTTAGTGGGAGGAGCAGTGTACCATTGTTGGTGTCAGTGGGAGGAATAGTGCCCCATCACTGGTGTCAGTGGATGGAATGGTGACCCCATCCTTGGTGTCAGTGGATGGAATGGTGCCCCCATTGGTGGTGTCAGTGGATTAAATGGTGTCCCCATCGGTGGTGTCAGTGGATTAAATGGTGCCCCCATCATTGGCATCAGTGAATGATGCCGTGAGGGTCAGATAAAGACGAGCAAAGGCCACTTCCGGCCCCTGGGCTGCAGTTTGGTGACCAATGGTCTATAAGAACACTCAATGGATAATAAAAATCTGCACTAAGACAAACACTACTGCTGACCTCAATCTGAAAATATTTCTTGCCTGACTGACTTACTTCAGAGCTCCTAAACTGCATACTAGTTTTGAGATTAGCGACTTGAAGCACTCAAGCCATTTTCAGTATGGAAGTTAAAGCAAAGGCATGCTTTCATGCTTCCATGGTATAAGTTTTCTGTAATGATGTGTGAGGGTTCAGAGGGGCACATAGAACTAGCTTTTCTGGTTATGAAAGTTCAAGGCATGTAAAAATGAGGCGTTGTGTGCTTAGGACCACATCCAAATTAGAAGTAACCTCATTTCACCATATGCAGCAAAAAAAGTTGAAGCATACCATCAGGACAGCTCAACCGGGAGGGACAGACCTCTATACAGTGGACAAAAATAGGATTTTTTGACTTATCATAAAATCCTTTTCTCTGAGTTCATTGACAGACGCAGCCTCTTAATCTTGACATGTGGGGTATGCACCTTTTACCAGGAGTAGACTAGGCAGAACGTAGTTCAGACAAACGCAAAGCTAGCCCCTCCCAGGGGGCAGCCCTCACTCAGCATAACCCCCTCCACCCTGCTAGCACTTCAGTTCGTAACAAGCAGTACAAACACAGAAACCACAGAGGGGTGAGTGCTGCGTCCGTCAATGAACTCAGAGAAAAGGATTTTAAGGTAAGTCAAAAAATCCTATTTTCTCTTTCGTTCATTGACGGACACAGCCTCTTAATCTTGAGGGGACGTCCCAAAGCAGTGTCAACAAAAGAGGGGTGGGTAACACAATAACAACTGTACCCAACAGAAAATCTCTCCGGGAGGCGCCAGATGCGCCTACATGGCTGCCTGCAAAACTTTACGGCCGAAAGCAGCATCCGCAGATGCAGATACATCAACTTTGTAAAACTTAGAAAAAGTGTGTACAGAGGTCCAAGTGGCAGCCTTGCACACCTGAGACACCGACGCCTGATGTCGGAAAGCCCAGGAAGTACTAATCGCCCTGGTGGAATGAGCCATGACCGGAAAAGGGGGTACTTGACCCCAAACCTCATACAGTTTGTCTGATCCAACGGGAGATAGTGGCCGACGAGGCTGCCAGGCCTTTGCGCGGACCATCCGCTACCACAGTGTGTCCAACCCCCGAAAGGAGGCCGTGGCCGTCATATACACCCACAGAGCCCTAACCACATCCAAGGAATGCAAAGCAACCTCCTTAGGATGTACTGGGCGCGGACACAAAGAAGGAAGGACAATGTCCTCATTAATGTGAAAAGAGGAAACCACCTTCGGTAAAAACGAAGGAGATGGGCACAGCACCGCCTTATCTTTATGCAGGACCAAGTAGGGAACCCCACAAGACAAAGCCGCCAACTCAGACACCCGCCTAGCGCATGTGATGGCCACCAAGAAGGCCACCTTTTGCGAGAGCAGCTGCAAAGAAATGTCTCTGGTCCTTTCGTATGGCGGCTTCTGCAGTACTGAGAGTACCAAGTTCAGATCCCACAGCGCCAGGGGCGACCGCACCTGAGGGGCCACATGACGTACCCCCTGTACAAATGTACGAATCAAAGAGTGCGTCGCTAACAGAAACTGAAAAAGAATCGCCAGGGCAGAAATCTGACCCTTGAGTGTACTCAATGCCAGTTTGTGATCCAGGCCTTGCTGAAGAAAGGCCAGCACCCGAGCCACCGAAAAGGAACGGGGGTTCCACCCCCCTGCCTCGCACCAAGCAATATAAGCCTTCCAGGTGCGGTGATATATCTTGCGTGAAGTGGACTTACGCACTTTAAGCATGGTGGAGATCACTGACTCAGACACACCCCTATCCCTTAATACCTGGGAGCCAATAGCCAGGCCGTCAAAGCCAGCGAGGGTAAAGCAGGGTGCAGGATGGGTCCCTGCGACAGCAGATCTTTGCGTAGCGGGAGCCGCCAGGGAACATCCATTACCATCCGCACCACGTCGGCGTACCAAGGACGCCGAGGCCAATCCGGTGCCCCCAGGATAGCCGGAATCCCCTCCACTTCTATCCTGCACAACAGGCGTGGAAGAAGCTTGAGAGGAGGGAAGGCATAAAGAAGCTGGTACCGAGACCATGGAGCCACAAGGGCGTTCGCGGCATCTGCCAACGGATCCCTTGCTCTGCACACAAAGGTCTGCACTTTGCGGTTGAACCGGGACGCTAGTAGGTCCACGTCTGGCGTGCCCCACCTTTGGCAAATCTGACGGATCACTTCTGGATGCAGTGACCACTCTCCCTGATCCAGAGTCTGGCGACTGAGGAAGTCCGCCTGCCAATTTTCTACGCCCGGAATGTAAACGGCGGAGATTGCTGGCACGTGAAGCTCTGCCCACCTCGGAATGTGGGCCGCTTCCGAAGCTGCTGCCAAGCCCTTTGTTCCGCCCTGATGGTTCACATACGCCACCGCCGTGGCGTTGTCAGACCAAACCCGAACAGGTTAACCGCGCAACCACCCTGACCAGTGGGAGAGGCAGAGCCTGATCGCCCGCAGTTCCAGCACATTGATCGGAAGGCGGGACTCCTCCGATGACCATCGGCCCTGGGCAGACAAGCGCCCCAGGACCCCTCCCCAGCCCGATAGGGTGGCGTCCGTCGTGACAATTGACCACTCCAGGGGAAGGAACGATTTCCCCAGACTCAACACCGGGGCCTGTAGCCACCAGGTAAGTGACCCCCTGGTCTGATGATCCAACCTGATCACCCAATCTAGGGACAACGGAGACTTGTCCCACTGCAGCAGAATCGCCCGTTGCAGGAGCCGGGTGTGACTCTGGGCATACGGTACCGCCTCGAAGGCCGACACCATGAGCCCCAACACCCGCATGCAAAAATGTAAGGAAGACCACCGCCGTGACAGCAGAGCTCGCACCGCTGCTCG
This sequence comes from Glandirana rugosa, assembly GCA_018402905.1. Taxonomy (NCBI): domain Eukaryota; kingdom Metazoa; phylum Chordata; class Amphibia; order Anura; family Ranidae; genus Glandirana; species Glandirana rugosa. The sequence goes on from BLSH010198372.1 coordinate 1,021,553, forward strand.
CAGCGTCAGCAACTTGACCGGAGGCAAGAACACCCTCGTCTGCTCTGTGTCTAGTATCAGGTCCAGATATTCTAGGCAGCGCAATGGGACCAGCGTTGACTTCTGAAGGTTGAACAACCAGCCGAAGTCCCGCAGGGAATCTAGGGTGATAGTGACGTTGTCCTCCAGGGCAGGAGCCGACTCCGCCCTCAGGAGCAGATCGTCTAGATACGCCACCACAGCAATGCCCCTCTGCCTCAACAGAGCCAGCACCGGAGCAAACAGCTTGGTGAAGACTCGCGGAGGCTAGGCCGAAGGGGAGAGCCACAAATTGGTAGTGGAGGTCCCCCACCGCGATAAGCAGGAAGTGCTGATGCCAAACACAAATGGGAACGCGAAGATAAGCGTCCCTGATGTCCAGAGAAGCCAGGAAATACCCCTGGCGCAGCGCGGCCACGACAGAACGGACTGACTTCTATCCTGAACTTGCGTGCCTTCACAAAGTGATTGAGCGCCTTTAAGTCCAGAACCGGTCTGACTCCATCCTTCTTTGGAACCACAAAGAGGTTTGAATAAAACCGTGGAACCGTTCCGCAGGAGGGACCAGGACAATCACCCCCTGCTCGAACAGAGCCTGGACAGCCCCAAACACAGCTTGCCGATGCCCCGGAGGGAGTCTCAGATTTGAGGGGAAGAACCTGCCTGGGGGCAGGGTACAGAACTCTATCTTGTACCCGGACGACACCACCTCTTGCACCCAAAGAGCCAAGATTCGGGTGGTCCACTGGGCCGCGAACCCCAGAAGCCGACCCCCCACCCGAGCGTCGGGCGGGGGCAACCCACCATGCGGAAGAGGGCTTCTCCTCTGCCTTTCCGGACTTGCGCTGCCAGGGACGCTTTTGGTTCCCTGCGGCAGCCTTGCCAGACCGAGGGCCCGCGCCGGGCACACGAAAAAAACACTTCTGGGTAGGGAAAGAAGGACCCCGTTTTCGGCGTTGCTCCCGCCGCTTGAGTTCCGGAAGAAAAGTACTCTTCCCCCCTGTGAAATCCTTAATGATCTCATCCAGGGGAGCCCCAAACAGCTGACCGCCCTGAAACGGCAGGTCCACGAGGCCCTTCTTTGACGCATGGTCACCCGACCAGCACCGCAGCCGTCTAATGATGACCGCGAAAACTGACAGTTTTGACAGCATTGGAGCTATGTCCAAGGCCGTGTCGCAGAGGTACCCGAGACCCTGCGCAAGTTGGTCAGCCAGCTGCACTGACTCCGAAGGAACCACGAGGTCCCCCAAATCCTTGTGCAACACTGCCGCCCACTCCGTGAGCGACTGCGCCACCATAGCTGACGCTAGTACCGGCCGCATGAGTGGCCAATGGACGGGGCCATGTATTGTAAAATTTTGGATGAGACCATTCTTCCCTCAGCCAGAACACTGAAGATGGGTTGTGGATGGGTCCTTCCAGCATGACACTGACCAAAAACATACTGCCAAGACAACAAAGGAGTGCCTCAAGAAGAAGCATATTAAGGTCTTGGTGTATGGAGGGAGCTGAAACTTTGAGTTGCCAAGACAGCCAAGAAACCTTAAGGATTTACAGAAGATCTATAAAGAAGAGGGCGTGGCCTGGAGCGTGATGCAGTAAGTGGCATGTAGTGAGAGCTCTGATCAATTGAACTCCTGTATCGATAATCCTGTCGGAATATCTGTCTCTTTAGCTGCTAATCTGATCCCTGGACCCTCCCAAATCCAAAGGGAACATGTCTCCATCAAAAACCAACAAAGACGTGGTCATTAAGCTGTCCAAATATCGGCTGCAGGAAATGGACATGCAGGCCAAAGATGGAGCCGACACCTCCTCTGACGCAGAACTTTCTACCTCTGAGACCAGAGTATTGGAAACTATTGCACTCTGCCAGAGTACATTGACAACCAAAATAGAGGAGATAAAGATAGATATTTCTTTGATACGCCAAGATATGTCTAACTCTGGGACCGAGTGACAGAAACCGAAACCTGCATTAGTAGGGTGGAAGATATTCTGCATCCCCTATAGCACAATACCGATCAAGTCCAGCGTCAAATCCAGCAACTTTCTGCTAAACAGGACGACATGGAGAACTGTCTCCGACAATGCAATCTACAGTTCATTGGCCTACCCGAAAATGCAGAAGGTAATGATCCCTGCAGGCTTCCTAGGAAACCTACTTATTACAACATATGGTAGAGAGGTCTTCTCGGTTATGTTCGCGGTGGAAAGGGCTCACCGTATCTCGGGCCGACCCCGCCCCACAGGGATCCCCACTGCGTACATTCATCGCCAAATTTTTTAATTCTACGGATCGAGATAAAATCCTGAGACTGACCAGAGAGAAGGGTAATATTCCCTACCACAATGTGCATGTAGCGGCCTTTCCGGATTTCTCAAAGTTCAATAGCAATGGTCTCAGTTTCAGGATGTCAAGAGACATCTCAGGGTGCAACATCTAAAATATGCCATGCTATACCCTGCTCGCCTCAGGGTGGAAGAAGACGGCCGGGCACATTTCTATTAAGGACCCCGCCATGGCCTCAGACTGGCTAGATCAGAGGGCAGGACCGGCCTGAATACTTTCAAGACAAGACACTTCCTGTGTGTCTTCCCTCTTGTTCACATTATTATGACCTCCATATGGGAGATAGAACCTGCAAATACTGTTCCGGAAGAGACTAGGTTTCACTAAAGACAGACTGCTTATTGAACTGAGTGAGCTTTTGTTGAATGTACCACCTTGGAACACTTCATAACTCGCAGACTCTTCAGAGAGGATGTCGCTCCCCTAGAACTCCACAGGCTTTTTTTTTTCTTACTTTTAACATATATCCTCCGAAACTCCTGCTTAGGCCTCATACACACGGGCGTATCTAAAAAAATAAACAAAACGTCGGGTCCGACGTCAAGGAAAAAAAGTCGAAGTTTTTCGGCGTTATGCATTGGCGTTTTTGAGCGTTAGTGAGCGTCGGCGTCAATAGGCGTTTTTTTAAAAAAATCATCCCTCTGCTATTTTTCAACCTAGAAACGTCAGCGTCAAAAAACGCCGGAAAACGCCGGTATAATAATAGGTGGCGTTTGTTGGCATATTGTGGCGTCGGCGTCAAAAAATGCCAAAACGTTACAGCCTCAGAACGCGATGGCCATGGGTTCTACTTTCTGCTCACTAACGCCGACGCCACCTACAGCTCAAAAACGCCGACGTTTTTATGGGGCCATTGACTAACATGGAGAGCTGCAAAAAACGCCAGAAAACGCCGGCGTCAAAAAACGTCCGTGTGTATGAGGCCTTATAAGTCTTGTGCCTCTGGGTCGAGTTCTATTCGTTATTGTTATGGGATATAAGCTCGCTTCCAGTTGGATAGATGGAGAGCCGGGTGGGAGGACTACTGTTTGGATTATTTTCTTCTTTTTTCTGTTTTTATTCAGGAACTAATAGGTACTCCTAAAGGACTCAAATATACCATATCACACTCTATATTGTATAGCACATATCATATATGAACTACTCAGAGGATATACGGCTTTACCTGTGCCATACTGGTCTATCTCCAACTTCATATACTGTTCATAGGATCTTATTTTCCCACATGACCTCTACTAAAGTTCTAACGTGGAACGTTAAAGGACTGAGGGACAAAACCAAGCGTGCTGCTGTCCTTACCTTTCTCAAAGCACAGAAAGCAGATATCATAGCTTTAGTAGAAACACATGTCACTGGACATTTGCAGATGGCTCTGAAGCGCCCCTGGGTTGGATGGCTCTATCATTCTACTCACTCCTAGTATTCAAGGGGAGTTTCGGTCCCGATTAGTAAAAAAAGTCGCTTTTGAAATACTATCGCTACAGACAGACCAGCAGGGTAGATACAGTCAGGTCCATAAATATTGGGACATCTACACAATTCTAATCTTTTTGGCTCTATACACCACCACAATGGATTTGAAATGAAAGGAACAAGATGTGCTTTAACTGCAGACTTTCAGCTTTAATTTGAGGGAATTTACATACAAATCAGGTGAACGGTGTAGGAATTACAACAGTTTGTATATGTGCCTCCCACTTTTTAAGGGACCAAAAGTAATGGGACAGATTAACAATCATAAATCAAACTTTCACTTTTTAGCCTCCTCCCATCCGCGCCATAGCCGAATGACGGCTACAGCGCAGCTCGTGCTGGGCGCGCTACCGTGGGCGCGAGCGGCGCACGCATGTGCCGCCGCACGCTGCGGGAGCGTGCCTGCGGGTCGGGGCTGACCCGATGTCCGCCAGAGACCCGCGATCTCCTTACAGAGAGGAGGAACGGGGAACCGCCGAAGTAAACACGGCGGTTCCCCGTTCTGTGAGGGTGGGCATGCCAGATCTACTGGTCCCTGTCACTGGGATCAGTTAGATCTGTCATGCCCCTGTCAACCCCGCCCCCCCCCCAGTTACCGCCCTCCCCACAGGGAGGCATAGCTCTGCCTGACTTTTACGACTACCATCTCGCATCCCAGGCCTCACATTCTTATCACTATTCAAATTCAGACCTTTCCCGATATCGAGCACTAGTCAGCAATAAACCAGACCACCCAGCTCACACACCTCTCCAAATCATAATGCGTGACACACCACCCCTAACTTACCCTAGATCCAAGAAAGATATGGCCTATTACCATAAACTTATTTGGAATGTCATATTAAAAAAACTGAAAATAACATCCTACCATTGTCATACACCTCTGCGGTACAATAATGACCTCCCCGAATTACTGACCATCCCAGACCCTAAGGTCTGGGCTGACCAGGCCATACTATATCTGGGACAAGTCTTGACCTCTAGTGGACCCAAGTTGTTCCAAAACTTGATAGAGTAGTTTTCACTTCCCAACCACCTACTTTTCATACATCTTCAACTTAGACACACACAATTCCGTTCGGGATATCCCTTGCTGAGTACCCCCTCCGTTTTACTAGTTGTACTAGGTGAGGAACCTTCACAATTGACATCCACTCCTTACGCAATGATACGTCTTCCCCACACAACAGCTCTAGCACAGAATGCTCTGGGGTTCCTTTAACTCAATTATACATTATGCCTAGAGCATACCTAACTCCACAAAGGGTTGCCCGGTTCCAAGCAACTAGAAGCCTGCTTTGTTTACTGTGTAGATTTGACCCTGGTGTATTCTATCACTTGATATGGGCATGTCCAATAATACAAACCTTTTGTTTACAAATCGTCCAGTTCCTTTATGATGATATGAGTTCCCCAGTTACGCTAGACCCAAAAAAGAAGAGTGGACCAAAATACCTCCTGAGATGTGTGCAAACCTGGTCACTACCAACAAGAAACCTCTTACCTCTGTGCTTGCCAACAAGAGTTTCTCCACCAAGTACTAAGTCATGTTTTGCTTGGGAATCAAATATTTATTTTACTCACTGAAATGAAACTTAATTTATAGCATTTGCTTTATGTGTTTCTTCTGGATTTTTGATTGATATTCTGTCTCAATCATTTAAAATACACCTATGACAAAAATTATAGACCTTTCATTTCCTCGAAAGTGGGCAAACTTACAAAATCTGCAGGGGATCAAACAATTATTTTTCAGTATGACCTTATATACAAATAATGATTTCAATAAAGTCCTCACTTTTCTACAATACATTACCTGCATAATGTTGTGAAGCTGTGGCTGAAGACTGTTCAGATATTCCTTCTTCACTTCTATCTCTTTTAGAATCTTCTCTTTACTGGCCAAACTCTCCTTGTACTTCTCTGCCAATCTAACAGTACACAAAACAATGCAGATTACAAACACACTATTTCAAAGGATACACATTTTTTGTCACAATTCTTGTCCAGGTGACAGTGGTCATTTGTATAGGAAATAAAAGAGAATTATCCCATTGGGGGACACAGACAGCAATAAAAAGTTTATGGAGGCTCTAAATCTGACCCCACTCTACCAGATAAAAGAAAGAGTTTTACACTTCCTATCGGAGAAGTTGCCCCCTGTACCAATGACAACATGTGTCATTGGTGACAGACATAGGTGAAACTATCTGCTATGCAGCAAAGATAACCCTATAGCAGTTTGAACTTAAAAAGTAATTCTGCAGCCACAGAGAGCAGAAGGTGTAAGGTAATCTCTCCAAGAGGGGGATACAGTCAGCAATAAATACCTTTTAATCCTTTCCCACAGTAAAAAAAAAAAAAAAAAAAAAAAAAAAAGTGCAAGATTAAAAAACAAAATAGTGACCTATTAAATACATTACTACAGGGTTAACTGTAATATAGTAAATAGCATTTTAACCTTTTCCTCTGCTCAAGCTCCCAGTCCAAACGGGCTAATGTTTGTTGATGGGGATCCCCAGAAGTTATGTCTGGCTTGCTGATCTCTGATGGAGCATCACTGTAAAATTCTTCCACACTTACCAACTCAATTTCTTCATGCTTAGATCTGCAGAGAAAGTAAATGCAATAAATTGAAATGTTTGGAAAAAAGTGTTTTGGTTAATATTTCCTTCATCATACGGATTTGAACTTCTGAGAATTTTGTATTTCAAGAAATCACCCAGCCAAAGCGGTTCAGTTATTTTACCATGTATGGTGATGGGACAGGCCATGTACAAAATATATGGCTTTACCACCTTAAAACTTCACCCTCATTTTGGAGGTTTTCTATTTTTTTTTGGGGGGGGGCCTAGGTTTAGCAGGTACCTTCTCCCACTTCCACTTAGACCGCCTAGTTGATCGGATCGGAAGTTCTACACCACCCCCTACCTCCGCCCTCAACCTTCTGGGACACGTCAGCAGTCCAAGAAGGCTGTGGGACAATTCACAAATCGCAGCACAGCTTATGCATTTGCAGTGGAAAGCCAGCTATGAAGCCGCAGAGTCACAACCGGCTTTCGTTAGTAAACATGCCGGCACTGGGGACCCAAAGAACCGACCTGGGTGAGGAAATCACTGGATTCTTGGACAGGATACTTTAAAAAAAGAAAAAAAAAAAAAAAAAAAAAAAGGTGCAAGATTAAAAAACAAAATAGTGACCTATTAAATACATTACTACAGGGTTAACTGTAATATAGTAAATAGCATTTTAACCTTTTCCCT
>BLSH010198372.1:1037908-1048160 GCA_018402905.1 Glandirana rugosa
GGGGGGAAGAGGACACCTGTCTTTAGACAGGTGTCCTTTTCCACACATCCAGGAGCTCTGCCCGGCGGACGCGGCCGCTGACGTCAGCAGCCCGGCTCCCTCCTCCCTGCTCGCTCTGCTTCTGGCCGCCTGGCCAGTAGCAGAGCGCGGCGGAGCTCGCGCATGAGCAGTAAGGTGCCCGGCGTGAAGCTGTACTGCTTACACGCCCGGGTTCCCTTACCCGCGATGGAGGCGGCTGCACCCGTCCCCCGATCCGAAGATCGGTGGCGGGTGCCGACATCGCTGGACTCCAGGACAGGTAAGTGTTCTAATATTAAAAGTCAGCAGCTAATGTATGTGTAGCTGCTGACTTAATTTTTTTTTTAGCCCTCGGACCTCCGCTTTAACTAGTCATTTAACCAGCCTAGGTGACTCAAAAGGTTTGACCCTTTAGGTCAGACTTGTCGTCTTCTAGCTCTGAAGACACAATCCACATTATCATAGGTATAAACACAGTCAACAAAGGTAGTGTGCTAGTAGACAATAGCGGAGTTAATTAGCACAATAAACAATGGGTGAAAGACCCTTAGGAGGTTCACTGGAAACACTTGCAATAAACACATTGTAGCATACAACCCCAGACAGGTGGCTTGTGGATGACTTCAGCATCTGCTATGAGTCCCAACACTGAACCAGTCACTATTTATAATATGGCAGTTAGGCCCTATACAAGGATCCCAGAGTCTGTGTGTCTTGGGGAGAAATGGACTTGAATCCAAAGTAAAATTACTTTAAGGTTCCCCAGGCATACACCTCGCAAAGAGTGATGTTCCCTTAAAATCCAGGGCCCATAATCAGTAGGCAAGAGGCTAGCATTCAGTCCGCTCAAAAAGCCTCTGTCCCGGGTGAGTCTATCACACACACTAGGGGTGCGCATCCTCACTGGCCTCACGATTTGAGTACAATTATCAGGTCAACGATTCGATTCCGCGATGCATCACGATTAGGATACAGGGGTGTCGGGTGTCAGTGCGTGGGTGTGGGGTGTCAGTGCGTGGGTGTGGGGTGTCAGTGCGTGGGTGTGGGGTGTCTTATTTCTTCCCAATTGTCAGACCTGTCATTGAAACTCCAAATTACATTTTAATTAATAGGTTAGTCCAGTTATCCTTCATGCAGCAAAGTTATGTAGCAACATACCATGGTGTCTCTCTCAGTGCTCGTTACCATCCAGCCCGCCGCTCTCCTCTCTGGCAGACGTCAGCGGTGGATTCCTCAGCCCCGCCCGCCTCTCTTCTGATTTGTCAGCTACAGTCAGCGGGCGGTGCTGAGGAATCCACCGCTGACGTCTGACGGAAAGGAGAGAGGAGAGAGGCAGGCAGCGGGCTGGACGGTAACGAGCGAGACACCATGGTGTGTTGCTACATAACTCTGCTGCATGAAGGACAACTGGACTAATTAAAAGTGTAATTTGGGGTTTCAATGACAGGTCTGACAAGACATTCGGGCGGTACACAAATAGGAGACTTGTCAGGCAACTTGAGTCGCCTGACAAGTCGCCTCCATGCAAATTGGAACTGTTCCAAGTCAGAGCGACTTGACTTAGAAAAAGGTTCCTGTACGACTTGGGGGGCGACTTGCATTGACTTCTATTACAGAAGTCATTTGCAAGTCGCGTTGTGCCGAGGTCGCCCACAAGTCGGATGACGTCACCCATAAGCGATTATGGGCAGCCGCTGTATCGATGCAGCATCGCGGACGTCCAAATCGCAATGCATCGATTAATTTCAGCACCCCTAACAGACACACACTAATATATATATATATATATATATTTTGTTACAAGGTCTCAGGTGTGAATGGGGAGCAGGTGTGTGAAATTTGGTGTCATCGCTCTCACTCTCTCATATTAGTCACTGGAAGTTTAACATGGCAAATAACTCTCTGAGGATCTGAAAAAAAGAATAGTTTCTCTACATAAAGATGGCCTAGGCTATAAGAAGATTGGCAAGGCCCTGAAACGGAGCTGCAGCACGGTGGCCAAGACCATACAGCGGTTTAACAGGGCAGGTTCCACTCAGAACAGGCCTCACCATGGTTGACCAAAGAAGCTGAGTGCACGTGCTTAGCGTCATATCCAGAGGTTGTCTTTGGGAAATATTAATATGAGTGCTGCCAGCATTGCTGCAGAGGTTGAAGGGGTGGGGGTCAGCCTGTCAGTGTTCGGATCATACCCCGCACACAATTGGTCTACATGGCTGTCATCCCAGAAGGAAGCCTCTTCTAAAGATGATGCACAAGATAGCCCGCAAACAGTCTGCTGAAGACAAGCAGACTAGGGACATGGATTAATGGAACCATGTCCTGTGGTCTGATGAGACCAAGATAAACTTATTTGGTTCAGATGGTGTCAAGCGTGTGTGTCAGCAACCAGCTGAGGAGTACAAAGACAAGTGCGCCTTGCCTACAGTCAAGCATGGTGGTGGGAGTGTCATGGTCTGGGGCTGCATGAGTGATATAATAAAATATCTAAAAAAATGTGAGGGTTGTACTCACTTTTGTGAGATACTGTATATTAATGGATATAGAAAAAAAAAATATCAGTAGGAATATAATCAGCTAGCTAAAGACAGAAAAAGAAATGGTAAATTAGGACTGACTACAGTTAAAGTGATTGTAAAGACTCGTTAAAAAAAACAAACGTTATATTTACCTCCTCTGTGCAGTTGGATTTGCAGAGCAGCCTGGATTTTCCTCTTCTCAGGTCCCTCTTCTGCTCTCCTGGCCCCTCCCTCTTGTGATTGCCCCCTCAGCCAGCAGCTATCTATGGGGGCACCCGAGCTGAGTCAGAGCTCTGTGTATTCATTCAGACACGGAGCCCTGACCCGGCCTCTCTCTCCCCTGATTGGCTGACTGATTTTGATTGACAGCCGCGGGAGCCAATGGTGCCGCTGCTGTGTCTCAGCCAATCAGGAGGAGTGTTCTGGATGGCTAAGACACTCATGGACATCTCTGCAGAGAGAAGGGGCTCAGGTAAGTAATTAGGGGGGTGCTGCTACACAGAGAAGGTTTTTTTATCTGAATGCATTCAGATAAAAAAAAACCCGTCTGCCTTTACAACTCCTTTAATGAAGGTTTAATAAGGGGTAAGGAACACAAGAGCTTTCTTTTTTTTTTTTTTTTTTTTTTTAAGATATGTTTGTTTTTTTTAGAAATCATACTTACCTAGGTGGATGCAACATCAGTTCGATGGTGCATCTGTCCACAGCTGGCTCTAACACTGAAAACCAAGCGATCAAGCACCGTTGATTGCTCAGTTCTCAGTGACTGTCAGTCACCGCTGTTTGCGCTGAACCCCTCAGGCACTCACTGGAGCGCTGGGCTGTGAAGGGGGTGGTAGCGGCTGACTCAGGCTCTCAGAGAGGCTAAGCCAGGTGCTGGTCCAGGCTCCTGGGTGGATCCCAACCATATGGTCGCAATCTTTCACCTGTCTGGACCGGCTCTGTGACATCAGCCCGCTGTCAGCAGAAAACGTATCACAGGAGTGCAGAACAAACTGCACTCTTGTGATCCACAGGAGCGAGTACAGTCAAACAAGGCCGTACTTCTCCTTTAAGGGTAGGGTTGTTTTCAGTAGGGTGTACATAATTTCATTTTTGACTTTTTAAAGAATCAGTAAGAATTTAAAGCAGAGTTCCACCCAACAGTGGAACTTCCGCTGATCGGATTCCTCCCCCCCTCCGATGTCACATTTGGCACCTTTCGGGGGAGGAGTGGAGAGCGGATACATGTCTTTGACAGGTATCCTGTTCCCACTTCCAGGAGGCCAGGCCACAGAAAATTACATCAGCAGTCCGGCCGCCAGACCAGTAGCAGAGCTCAACAGTGCCTCGCACAAGCACAGTAGGGGCCTGGCGTGAAGCCGTAATGCTTCATTGCTGGGTTCCCTTACCCGCAATGGTGGCAGCAGCACCCGACAGTTGGTGGTAACATCAGCTGGGGTGCCGACATCGCTGGACAGTTAAGTGTCCTATTATTAAAAGTCAGCAGCTACAGCATGTGTAGCTGCTGGCTTTTCATTTTTTTTTTTTTAGTTCTGGGCAGACCTCCTCTTTTGATTTAACCTTTTACTGCCACCAAAGGCTTATGTCGGTGGAAAAAGGAGCGGGTGTAGCTGGTAGAGTGCATATATTCCACTAGCTTTCTGATGTACAGACATCCAACTACTTTCTTTGACCCCCGGAACAGTGTGAATTCCCATACATTTATTCACTGATCTTCCCTAGCTGTAACGAACCCATTGTATATATATTCACTTCCGGTTTCAGGTGTCATTTTTCCTAGCCGCTGTGAGCAGGAAAGCTAATGGAGTGTGATCTGTGCTCCATTATCTTCAATTGAGGGCAGGTGAAATTAAATTAAAGTAATTAAAGAGAACCTGTCACACCAACAATATATCACACAGAGGACTTTCTATCCCTTAAATGATATAAAGTTTTAGTGGGGGGAAAAAAGTTGCACCCAATCATCTAAACACACCCCAAAATACCAAAAACACCATGTTGAGCCTGCCCTGACTCCATGTACATGCCGGGTGCTTATGAATGAAAACCACTGCTTGCGCTACACAAGTTACACATTGCCAAGTAAGCTGAAGTGAGAGCAATAATTCCAGGGCCAACATTCACAGTTGACTCTAAACTGATGCCCTTTGGAGTCTTTAAAGTGTTATCTATGGAAAGGTTTGTGGTTTTACGGGCATGCGCTATTTTAAAGCTTGTCATGTTGGGCATCTATTTACTCAACCTCATCTTTTATAATATGCTGAAAAAAATTGGGTAATGTATTTTGTTTGTTTACCCATAAATAAACTTTAGCATATTTTTTACTGAAAATTTGTGCAAATATTGTATCACATAAAAAAGTTGGAACCAATTACATTTTATTCTCCAGGGTATCTGCTTTAATAGTAAAAAAGTATATCATATTTTGGGGATTTTAGGTAATCTTCATGCCTAAAAAATGGATTTTATTAAAACTTACTGTAAAATCCTTTTCTTCGAGTTCACTGACAGACGCAGCTCTTCATTACGTGTGGGTTTATGCTTGTACAACTAGGAGTTAACTAGGCAGGGAAAAGAAACACCTGGCCCCTCCCATGGGGCCATCTTCTTTTCCCACATAAACCCTCTCCATAGCCTAGCTCTTCAGTTCGTACACAAGCCGTACAGAAAGCAGAGCACAGAGGGGTGGGTGCTGCGTCTGTCAGTGAACTCGGAGAAAAGGATTTTACGGTAAGTTTTAATAAAATCCCTTTTTCTCCTACGTTCACTGACAGACGCAGCTCTTCATTACGTGTGGGGATGTCCCCAAGCTGTGTCAAAAAGAGGGGTGGGTAAACAACAACAAATGTACCCAACAGAACCCCTAAGGAGGCGCCAGACGCGCCTACACTGCCGCCTGCAAAACTTTGCGGCCAGAGGCAGCATCAGAAGATGCTAGCACATAAACCTATAAAACTTAGAGAAAGTGTGTGCCGATGCCCAAGAGGCCGCCTTGCACACCTGTGACACCGAGGCCTGGTGTCTAAAAGCCCAGGGAGTACTAACAGCCCGGGTATAATGAGCCGTGACCGGAAAAGGGGGACCTTGCCCCAAACAGAAAAAGCGTGGGTCACGGTTTGTCTAAGCCAACGAAAGTAGTAGCTGACGAGGCCACCAAACCTTTGCGCGGATCCTCTGTCAGCTCAAATAAGGCATCAGCCTTCCGAAAAAAGGCTGTAGCAGCTAAATACATTCGTAAGGCCCTCACTACGTCCAAGGCATGCAACTCAATTTCATGTGGGTGTGATGGACGAGGGCACAATGAATGAAGAACAATATCTTCATTAATGTGAAAAGAAGAAACCACCTTCAGAAGGAAGGAAGGAAGGAAGGAAAGGGTCGCAAGACCGCCTTGTCCGTATGCAGGACCAGGCAGGAAGACTTGCGCGATAGTGCTGCCAAGTCAGACACCCGTCCGACGGAAGTGACGGCAGCCAAAAAGGCACCTTTTGCGACCGCAGTTGTGAGGGAATCACCCTGATATTTACATAGGGTGGTTCCTGAGATACAGAAAGTACCAAAATCAGTTCCCACTGGGCCATCGGGTCTTCACCCGAAGCGCCACATGTCGCACACCTTGTACAAAGGTACGAATCAACGAGTGCGAAGCCAAAGGTCTCTGGAAAAGAATCGCCAGAGCAAATCTCCGGCCCTTGAGAGTACTTAAAGCCAGTTTTGTTCTGTTTGTTTTTTTTTGTTCAGGTCCTGCTGCAAAAAATCAGGACCCTGGACACTACGTAAGAGCGAGGGTTATGACCCTCCGCCTCGCACCAAGCTATAAAAGCCTCTCAGGTGCGGTGGTAAATCTTGCAAGAAGCACACTTGCGAGCCTTCAACAAGGTATGGAACACAGAGTCAGCAACTCCCCTGTCTCTTAGCACCTGGGACTCAATAGCCAGGCCGTCAAAGCCAGCGAGGGTAAGGCAGGGTGCAAGATGGGCCCCTGAGACAGTAGATCGTCTCGCGGCAGGAGCCGCCAGAGGGCGTTTGCCACCATTTGCACCACGTCGGAGTACCAAGTGCACTGAGGTCAATCTGGAGCCACCAGTATTATTGGTATTCCCTCCGCCACTATCCTGCGTATCAAACGCGGTAGAAGTTTTACCAGAGGGAAGGCGAACAGAAGACAATAATGGCCCCAGGGGGCCACCATCGCGTCCGTGGCCACTGCCAACGGATCCTTCGATCTGGACACAAAGGTCTTCACCTTGTGATTGAACCGAGATGCCAAGAGATCCACGTCCGGCGTCCCCATCTGCGGCAAATCTGGGCGAACACCTCCGGGTGGGAGACCACTCTCCCTGGTCCAGCGTCTGGCGACTGAAAAAGACCGCCTGCCAGTTTTACACACCTGGAATGTAAGTGGCGGAGAGTGCCGGAACGTGACGTTCCGCCCAACGCAGTAGCAGAGCTGTCTCCGCCGCAGCTGCTGGACTCCTCGTGCCGCCCTGATGGTTCACATATGCCACTGCAGTGGCATAGTCCGATTTAATCCGAATCGGACGACCCTTCAACCTCACTGTCCAGTGAGACAGGCACAATCTGAACACTCTCAGTTCCAGCCACTGATGGGGAGGCGAGCCTCCTGTGTCGACCAACGGCCCTGGGCAGTGATGATCACCCACTGAAGGGGTAGGAACGACTTCCCCTGAACCAACGCTGAGTCCCGAATCCACCAGGTCAGAGACGCCCTGGTTTGGGAGCTCAGGCGGATCAGAAGGTCCAAGGACCGAGGGAACTTGTCCCACCGAGCCTGGATTGCACGCTGAAGGAGACGAGTGTGGCTCTGGGCGTATGGCATTGCCTCGAAAGTCGAGACCATGAGCCCCAGCACCCGCATACAGAATCGTAATGAAGACCAACTGTGCGACAGGAGGGTTCGCACTGCCGACTGCAGTGACAGCAACTTGGCTGGAAGAAGGAAAAACTTTGCCTGCTCTGAGTCGAGAACCAGGCCCAGATACTCCAGGCGACGGGGTGGAGACACCGTCGACTTCTGCAGGGACTCCAATATGGCCACTGTTGAACACTAGAGGCCGAAAACCACCTGCAGGGAATGTGCAGTACCGCAAAAAGCCGCTCTGAGCACTAGAGGGAAAGCTCCATATGCTCAGCATGTTCGTGGCTACGGTAAAATGGCGGCGCAAAATCAACGGACGGTCACCGGAAGATCGGGTGCGGCGCGGGGGGTGGGGAGGGAGTGAAAAGGGGCTCCTTTTTTTTTTTTCCCAAGGATCGTCGGTCCCCTTCCGCCCCCTGAAAAGGGGGGAAAGAAGGAACTCTCACTCACCACTCCGGACGACCGCCAAGGGTAGCCACCCAGTCGCAGACTTTCCGTCCCTGCCTGGACGGTACGCTGCAGGCCAGAAAATCGCCCTACCCGAATCGCATCCGGGGCTGGGCGTAAGTGGGGATCACCCCAGGTCACCCGCACGGAACAGGCACTATGCGGCGGGTCCCCATACGGCGGGACTGGCTTGCATCGGTCGGCCAGGCCGGGGAAAGTACAGAGCCCATGGACTCTCTATGCCCCGGCCGGCTTCTTGATAGCAGATCAGTGCTTGATAGAAGTCAAATAAAA
The DNA here is from genome assembly GCA_018402905.1 of Glandirana rugosa. Classification (NCBI taxonomy): domain Eukaryota; kingdom Metazoa; phylum Chordata; class Amphibia; order Anura; family Ranidae; genus Glandirana; species Glandirana rugosa. Next base: position 1,046,069 of record BLSH010198372.1, read on the forward strand.
TAGAAGTAAAGGAAGAATAAAGAAAAAAACGGTCACAAATAGGGCCGCAATTCCCCTAAAGGGAAGCCAGGTCAACTCCTTGCAAACTAGGCATTGAAACTAAAGAGCTAGGCTATGGAGAGGGTTTATGTGGGAAGAGAGGACGGCCCTATGGGAGGGGCCAGCTGTTTCTTTTCCCTGCCTAGTTAACTCCTAATTGGACAAGCATAAACCCACACGTAATGAAGAGCTGCGTCTGTCAGTGAACGATAGGAGAAATTAAGTTTTTAGGCATGTGCAAATAAATCCCACAAAAACGGCCCTGTCAGAGAAAGGTTTATAGCCATTTTGGTTTGCGTCAGAACTACACTTTTTGGTCACTTCTACATATACGATAATCCTATGTACCAGTAGTTTTGCACAAGAGCTGAATGCCCATCTGTGAATAATTAGTACTTGGCTTAAGAAATTGCTGCAATCCATAATAACACAAATGTCCAATGTTGGGGCAAGATACTCACTGCATCTTTGCTGCCCTTGCTTTTAAGGTCCTGAATTTCAGCCATAAGTCTATGGAGTTCTTCACAGGTTTCCTTGTATAGCTGGTAGTCCTTTTTTGGGTCACGCAAGTCCACCTCAGCCTCTTCACTATAATATCGCCCCTCCTTTATTGAGGAAAAAAAAAAATGACCATTTCAGTTAAAAGGTATAAAATCCAACTGTTACACTTTAGGATTGTACAAGCTATTTGTGCTTGCTCATACTTATTGCACTCACAACATACTTTGGAAGTAAAAATATCCTCTATGTTACCTGCTCTTCATGACGGCTACGTTTTCCTTCCTCTCCCCTAATAACCTTTGGCTTTCTCTTCTTACTATCTGAAGACATTATTTTTGTCTGAAAATGCTGTTAAGGACATAAAAGAAATGGTTTGTCATTTGTGTATATTTTGTAGAAAGAAAGAAAGAAAAAAAAAAAATATATAATAATAATAATAATGATAATAATAATGATAAATAAATGATAAATAAGATATATATATATATATATATACACATACACACACACACATACTGTATATATCGGCGCTTTTAACCCCCCATAAGAGGTTAAAACTGGGTTAAGTGTTGGCACTCCGCGCTTCCGAGGCGGTGTGCAGCAGCTTCGGAAGCGCCTACCATTCATTTCAATGGCAGGCGCAGTAGAGGAGTGGTATATACACCACTCACCTCAACGCCCCAAAGATGCTGCTTGCAGGACTTTTTGTAACGTCCTGCAAGCACACCGCCCCAGTGTGAAAGCACTCAGGCTTTCACATTGGGGTGGATTGGGGGCGGATTTTTGAGATGCTTTACAGGCGCTATTTTTAGCTAAATAGCACCTGTAAAGCGCCTCAGTGTGAAAGTAGCCTTACCTATTAGCCTTAGCAATTCTCACAAGCGTCAGTTACAGTAAGAGCAGAAGAACACCAAGCATCCCACGCCTTATTATACTTAGCTGGGCAACCTCTGTGTTCAAAAAAAGGGATTTTATTAAAACTTACCGTAAAATACTTTTCTCCGAGTTCACTGACAGACGCAGCTCATCATGACATGTGGGGTTTATGCTTGTCCCACTAGGAGTTAACTAGGCAGGGAAAAAAAACAGCTGGCCCCTCCCATGGGGGCCGTCCTCTCTTCCCACATAAACTCTCTCATAGCATAGCTCTTCAGTACGCGCACAAGAACAGAGCACAGAGGGGTGGGTGCTGCGTCTGTCAGTGAACTCGGAGAAAAGGATTTTACTGTAAGTTTTAATAAAATCCCTTTTTCTCCTATCATTCACTGACAGGCGCAGCTCATCATGACGTGTGGGGACGTCCCCAAGCTGTGTCAAAAAGAGGGGTGGGTAAACGCTAACAACAGAACCTAACTGAACCTCTAAGGAGGCGCCAGACGCGCCGACACTGCCGCCTGCAAACTTTTGCGGCCAAAAGCAGCATCCGAAAACGCAAACACATCAACTTTATAAAACTTAGTGAAAGTGTGAGCCGAGTCCCAAGTGGCTGCCTTGCACACCTATGACACCGAAGTCTGGTGTCTAAAAGCCCAGGAAGTGCTAACAGCCCGGG
>BLSH010198372.1:1066694-1079730 GCA_018402905.1 Glandirana rugosa
TTAGGGTAGTTTGTGACGACGAGGGTGTTTAGGAACGACGACGACATTTTCGGAGGGGATAAACAACAACAGTGACAAGAGGAGTATCCGAGACAAAGAATACGAGTCTTTCTGTGCCCTCTGATCGTCACACATTAGACTATGTATTCACAGAAGACGAGACGTGTATCTTTGTGTCTCCCTCTCTCGGGTACGTCCGATTACTGTCCGTAAAATCTGTGGACGATGTGCATCATAACGAGAATGTTAAAAAAATACCTGTTTTTGATATGATTTTAACCTACAACATTTCTGAGCATAAGAAACAGAGCCTATGAGGAGAACAGTGACAACAACAAATAGGGGAGGCTTTTACAGCAGCAGCAAGGATTTGTGGGAGCAGCAGTGTTTGATGGGATTTGTAGTGCTACAGAGGAAATCTTTCCGTGGACCCTGTAATGGAAAGACTCTATTTCCCATGGTGCTGTGCTGCAGGAAAAGCTCCTTAGAGGAATGATGCTTTGTGGGAGACCTATTTAAGTGAGGGGAGGAGTTTTCTCCAGTCTCTTTGGACAGCATGGCTGATGAGTGAGGATCCTGTGTATTCTTAACAGCTGGCCTGCAGCCTGAGGTCCACTTTCAGCGATCCAGCCAGCTGAATTTCTACGGTGTCACGGACTGCTGTGGTGCTACAGTGTTCCGGTGGGTGATCTGCAGAGCCAGCTTACAGACATCTGGGTTCATTCCTGGAGCAGCAGCAGCCGCATTGATCGATAAAGAGAGAGAGAACTGCATGGAGTGCAGTAGAAGTAATTTTCCCTAAAGCAAAGAGCAAGCAGATATCATCAGTTCCATCGTCATCAGCGCAGCCTGAGCATCCGGTCCTCTCTGTGATCTGCTGGTCGAGGGTGGTGAGCAGACTGAAACCTACCTTTGAGTATACCCAGTTGTTTCTATCCTTCTTTTGTCAGTACAGACTCAGTCTTCTTAGTGGATTACAAAATCCTGTGTACAGGTCCTTCTTTAACAGATAATATATATATATCCTGGAGTCAGTAATCACTACCAAGGTTTTCTTCTAAAGTTATCTGTGCCCATTTGCAGGAAACAAGGACACTGCACAGACAGAGTTATATTGAACCCTCTATGTAGACATCATTGCTGGTAGTCATCTTTCTGAGACTTGTAGTGCCTCATGATACAAGGCTATTTAGTTAGAAAGACATTGTATACAGATGTCATTTGCCCTTTCATCCTGTTGAGAATTATCTTGCATTCTTCAATTAATGATCCGGGCCAGTTGTTATTTGGGCCTGTTACCTAGGAATTTAAGTGCACCAACGAGAGTGGCTAGCTGAAGATGCCAAGACATATTTAACTTCAAGGGGACTAAAGTACTATTGCTGTATGGCCTCACACTCATATATCCAGGGCTCTGTATATGCAGTGGGTGTGTGGGACAGCCTATCTGAGAAGCTAAGATACTGACGGTTGATTTGATTACAGTGTTTGTTATTGGGCCTGTGGTGCCAGGAGACAGAAGAGAGAGATCTGACATAGTGAGGGTCAGTCTTCTACTCTCCTCCTGCCTGGACTCATAGAGCCAAACTTGAGTAAAGGTAACCAATGTGGTACAGATTGCCATTTTTGTGAATTTTTTTTGTTACTGAAGTGTTTGCTCGGCTCTTGGGGTTATTTTAAGGTTCTGAATTCTCTGAAAGCAGCCTAAATGTGTTACTGAGCTATATTGCTTATAATTTCAGTTCATGTTTTCTTTTCTTTTTTATTCCTTCAACATATTGTCAATGGTTATTCCACAGAAATACTACAGTAAAGACAATTTCTGTGTTTTATAATAACGTGTGTGTTTCTCATTGATCCTTGCACTCGCACTATTGCCAGGCGTGCCAGAGGGGAGTGAGACTGTTATTGGGGTTGAGAGAGTAGCGGACTGAACATACTTAAGTGGCTCCTGTGGGGGTAGCGCTACACATGGGGGCTCGTCTGGGATAATCCCGCTACTCTGCAATCAACTCCTCAAGACAGCACCCCTACAAGTGCCAAGATGGACCCCGATGTCACAGCCCAGTGGTGTCGTGGAGAAGGCACCCGCCCAGAGTCGAGCATCGTGATTGAGCTCCCTGGAGGGGCTTGGTCTGAAGCACAGATCAGCCTAGAGATGAAGAAATTGATTCCAGACTGGAAGACGTGGTTGGTTTAGGTCAGGCCAGATCAAGAGACCTCTTGCACCTATGCATTACTAGAGTGGAAGCCCCGCCTAATTCAGTTAAGCACAGTAGATATGTCTCCAGCAAGTTCTAGCCAGTCCGAGGCCTTGAAGGAAGAAGACCCATCCACAACACTCTCAGTCACTCTGGGAACAGAGTTCTTCACTGAACTTCATGACCAAGTGTAATCAGACCAATGTCATCCACTCTGGGGCAGGTTACCAGAAGCTGAGACTCTTTTCAGGGGACCTGCCCATGCACAAAGGAGAAGAGGAGTATGAGACCTGGATGGACTAGGCACTACAGGCCCTAGAAGAGTGGGATGTTCCTGAAGCTCAGAAGAAACAGCAGATTACTGAGAGCCTGAAAGGAGCTGCCGCTGAGGCTATTCCAAATCTTAAATCCAGCAAAAAAGATATGCATGGCCTATGACTATCTTATTATGTTGCAAGAGGAATTTGGTCAAACATAGAAGGCCTCCAATCTAATGTATCAGTTTGAGCACACTTTTCAACATCAAGGTGAACCCTTGTCCGAGTATATCAGAGGATTGAACAAGATGCTGCATAAAATTGTGTTAAGGAAGGGAATGGAATCTACAGCTCTAGATCAAGCCGGGATTAAACAGATCTTGAGAGGTGCTCTACACTCCGACCCAATATGGATCCAGTTGAAAACCTCTGAGGGGTGTAAATCCTTATCAAACCCAGAGCTAATTCGAATTGTGAGGGAAGAAGAGGATCTATTGGCAAAGAAAGACCCAAGCTCTTGTCCCAAAGCAAAACAACCACTAAAGAAAGAGAAAATGCTCACCTTCTCTGTTCAAACCAGGGAGGATCCTTCGGAGGATGAGACGGATGCTGGACAGTCCAAGAGGATTGCACTCCAGGCCTCATCTGCTACAGCAATGCCTGATATCTTAGCTCAAGTAATGCAAGCGCAACTCGAAAAGCACAAAACCATCGAGCAGGTAATGGAGACCCAGGCAAGTTTGCAGAAGTCTCTTGCAGATGTTCAACAAGCAATGATAGATTCATCCACCGGAAAGAGAGTAGCTGAAGAAGTCAGGCCCCGTTCCACTTCAACCTCATCCAGGATAAGATGTTACAGATGCGGGGAAGTGGGTTACCTCAAAGTGCAATGTCCCAATGGGGAAAATGCAACCGACTTTCGAGCAGAAGTTGAAAGAGTGTTGAAGAAACTGCTTCTTGGGAAGCTAGCGAAAAACTTCAGAGGACCCCAGTGAAGGAGCCAATCGGGAGTCCATTTACAGTAGTTAATAATGCACTAATAACGCAAAGGGACAGCAGGGGAAGACAAAATCCTTGCTGAGGGCTCCCGTTGTTGCCTTTGAGCGACCCAATATCCCGCTCCCTTTGACACATACAACCCGGCGTCGGAAAGTCAGTGCACACCAGACTCTCCCAAATGAGCAAAAACCAAAACCGAGTCAAAATCTCCACAAGAAAGGAATGCGGATACAAGCCACCGAACAGGTCAAGGCTACCGTTTTCTCCAAACTTCCTGACAAGCTGGTGGGACCTTCTCCTGTTGTCCCCGTCCAAGTAGAGGGAATCTACACCAATACTCTTCTGGATACGGGAGCTCAAGTGACCCTCCTCTATGACAGGTACCTTAAACACCTGCCATTGCAGAAGTTAGAAGAGTTAGAGATATGGGGCATTGGGACTCAGACCCTCCCCTATGATGGCTATCTATCAGTCAATAATACATATAAACACCGCGCTGTGTCAGTGGCAGCCTGCTTCTAGTGCCACTGTGAATCTGTGTAAAAAGTTAAATAATACCTATATAACTGAATATATATATATAAAAATAGCTGCCGCTTTAAAAAACATAATTATTCTCAAATCTCACTATACTCAAACATAGTAAAAGCCGCGCTAAAAAACATAATACATCTAGTGTACAAACACTCATGTAAAGTGCTAGTGCAAACTGTAAATAAAGTAAAACAGTGCCAGTGCTAATTCGTAATATCCAAAAAGTGCCAGTGTCCATTAATTGTGCAAATGTACAAACATAAGAGTTGGGTGTCCCAACGGAAAGTGTCCAAAATCTTATTCCTTCTCCAGAATGTGCAAAAGAAATGCTCTTTGGTTCAACTTCCACCACCACTCAAAAGAATCCCCATGCAGGTGATCACGCTGGAGGCTTACCAGATGGTTGTATATCAAACGCCTGTTAATCAATCAGCCTCATCCCAGGCTTCTCACAGCTTATGATCCACTCCTTCCAGGGTCACTCGGTATAGGTATTTAAATAGAAAAAAGATTCCTCATAGTGTATCTCTTTTGACCATTTATTCAATACAAATACCAAGATATGCTTACATCAAGTTTTAAAAAAAACGCATTGCACAAGATCCAATATCCTCTACCGTTTGCTGGTCCTCGTCTCTCTCTCTCCCTCCCGACGAGCGTCCCAGCTTCTGGTATGCCTGTTGTGTGTCTCTTCGGGCTGCCGTGTAGCCACGCCCCTAACGTTTCATCATTACCGACTTGTTCACAGGGTTCAAGCTGACCTTTGATCCCTCTGTAGCTGGGGAAGCTGAGACCTTTGACACTTTGGCGGTGGTTTGTCCTCGCCCACCAGGGGCCGGTAAGAGTTCTCTCATCATCGGGACTAATACTGATCTAGTCAGAAGACTGTTGACACCACTTGTCCAAGAACCGGACAATTCAGTTCCCAGAGTGCACCCCACGTTGAGACAAGCCTAACAGCGCCTGGTACAAGAACAGAAGGCCCCAGCTGAAGGAGTGGGAAGAATCTGGCGCTTGGACCGGAGTGAGAAGGTGTTACAGCCTGGTGAAGTGGCCTGTTTATGGGCATCTGTCAAACTAAATTGGAAACATCCAGGCTCTTTTATTATCCTTGAAGCAGACAGACAGTGAGAAGACATGGGAGTGGAGATGATTCCCGAAGTGGTTTCATCCAAAGCACTGCAGAGAAGGTCTCAGTTAGTGTTCGCAATGTAACCAGTAAAGATGCCGGCTCGGATGTTGCTGGGACAAGTGAATCTGGCTACCCCAGTCACACTGTCTAAATTGGTGGGGGGAGGAAAAGATGGCATCCCTGTTGAGGAGTTTTATCTGAAGAACACTCCTCTCTCACCCGAATGGAGGGAAAGAGCCAAGACTCAGCTCCTGAGATGGTAGACAGCATTCTCCAAGAGTGAGTTCAATGTGGGATGTGCAAAAAGTGCCCAACATTGGATCCATTTTCAAGAGGATAAGCCATTCAGAGAAAGAGTCTGACGGATTCCTCTACGGGACTTGGAAGACCTGCGTGAACAGTTAGCAGAACTGAAGAGAACAGGTATCATCCGAGAGTCCCAGAGTCCATACACTTCTCCAATAGTAGTAGTATGGAAGAAGAATGGGTCGCTGAGGTTGAGCATCAACTATAGGATGCTAAACCAAAGGACCATTCCTGACCAATACACCACCACAAGGATAGAGGATGCTTTCCAGAGCCTGTCAGGGGCAAAATGGCTCAGCGTACTGGACCTGAAGAGAGGGTACTATAAAATCCTCATGCATCCTGAGGATCAGGAGAAGACCGCCTTCATTACCCCTGAGGGGTTCTTTGACTTTGACCGCATGCCTCAGGGCTTTTCTGGCACTCCAGTCACTTTCCAAAGACTCATGGGGAAGACAGTGGGCGACATGAACCTGATCAAAGTGTTGGTGTATCTAGATGACATCATTGTCTTCGGGAAGACCTTAGAGGAGCACAAGAGCGTCTAGAAAAAGTCCTCAAGAGACACCATGACGAGGGGTTGAAGCTATCTTTGGAGAAGTACCAGTTCTACCAACCCTCAGTCAACTACCTTGGTCACATCGTGTCTGTGGATGGAGTGACCACTGACCTCCAGAAGCTGGAAGCCATCACCTCTTGGCCGAGGCCTACTAATGTGAACAAACTCAGGTCGTTTCTGGGATTGTGTTCATATTACAGATCATTCGTCAAGGGATTCTCTAAAATAGCTCGCCCACTCAATGAGCTACTGAAAAGCGAAGTGGAAGACGACAACCCAAATTCAGCCAAGCCTGTCAGACCTCTTGGAGGGCCCAGAAAACCCAGAGAGTCCATTCAGGAACAGTGGACTGCCCAATGTGAAGAGGCCTTTAGGCAGCTGAAATGGAGCCACATAACCGCTCCAGTTCTGGCCTATGCAGATCCAACCAAGCCATATGAACTACATGTGGATGCCAGTCGAGATGGGTTAGGCGGGGTGCTGTGTCAAGAGCATGATGGCCACCTACGACCTGTCGCCTATGTAAGTCAGAGCCTGGCACCCGCCGTGAAGGACTACCCCACGCACAAACTAGAGTTCCTGGCTTTGAAGTGGGCAGTGGTGGACAAGCTGAGGAATTACCTGTATGGAGCAGAGTTTGTGATCAAGACTGACAACAACCCCCTCACCTACATCCTCACTACCGCCAAGTTGGACGCCACGGGACACAGATGGTTGGCTGCCTTATTGACCTGGGGTCGGGAACAAAAACGCAGATGCTCTGTCAAGAAGGCCTCATTGTTCCAGAGACTTTCTAGAAGAATTGACCCAGTTGACCCCCAAAGGGGTACGAGCATTATGTCAAGGAGCAGAACACCAAGCTGGAGGGGGATCCAGGGCCGAAGACAGTGGAGTATCAGCAGCTGGTGTCCCCAAAAACTATTGCGATGTCACCCACGTCGGGGATGAAGGTCTGCCAAAACTCTCTAAGGGCTCATTTACACTTGCCTCGGCTTCAGCACACATTAACGGCTAGTTTACACTTGCTTCAACAAGGCTTCAGACTCGGTTTGTTAAAGCCCATGTCACTAAATAAAATGGTTAGCTTACAGTCCTGTTTACACCTTGCTTCCTGCTTTGCTTCAAAAATTATACCCCATGTAGCTTTAGTTGTGCTTCAAAGCGTCTTCAAAGCCTCCATAGAAGTCTATGGCAAAGCTCGCTTTAAGCCCCACAAAGCCTTACCAAAGCCTCATCGATGCCCCACCAAAGCACCTCATCGAAGCCCCACAAAGCATCACCAAAGCCTCCTCAAAGCCTCATCGAAGCACCAAGCAAAAGCAAGGTGTGAACAGGACTGTAAGCTAACCATTTTATTTAGTGACAGGGGCTTTGACTGGTGTTCAGAGAGCTTTGACAAAGCGTGTCCGAAGCCATGTTTTGAAGCAAGTGTAAACTATCCCTTAGAAAGACTTGCGGAGGGACCTATTGGAAGACCCTCTATGTGGTTTGGCATAGAGGGCTTTGGAAAGCAAATGCCCTGACCTTTTCTTTACTGATTTCCAGAAGGAAGTCCGCCTACTGCACCGAGAGTGGGATCAGTTGCAGCTGCGTCAAGAGGTGGTCTACCGAAGGGGCCCTTCTGATGATACTGAAGAAAAATGGCAATTGTTCCTACCAGAGAAGCACAGGGAGACAGTATTAGCTACCCTGCATGACAACCATGGCCATCTAGGGCCTGAGAGAACTTTCCACTTGGTGAGAGACCGGTTCTATTGGCCCTGCATGCGGGCTGAAGTTGAGGGCTATTGCCACTCCTGTCTCAGATGTATCCAAAGGAAGACTTTGCCTCACCGAGCAGCCTCAATGGGCCATCTTCAGAGTCAGGGACCCCTGGAGCTGGTGTGCATTGACTTTCTCTGCTTGGAGTCTGATCTGAGTGGACAGGGAAATACTCTGGTAGTAACTGACCACTTTACTTGGTATGCCCAGGCATTTCCCACGAAGGACCAACAGGCATCCACGGTGGCCAAGATCTTAGTAGAAAAATTATTTGTGCACTATGGCTTGTCCCAACGTATCCACTCCGATCAAGGAAGAGATTTTGAGAGCAGTCTTAAGAGACTTTTAGACCTGTTGGGCATCAAAAAGTCCAGAACCACCCCATACCATCCTCAGGGTGATCTACAACCAGAGAGGTTCAACCGAACTCTCCTGAATATGCTTGGGACTTTAATTTCGGAGCAAAAACAGTATTGGAGCAAGCACATAGCAGCAATTGTGCATACTTATAACAGCACCACAAATGATGCCACAGGATACTCCCCCTATCGTTTGATATTTGGACGGGAGGTTAGACTGCCAGTATATTTGGCTTTTGGCACATCCCTAGACCATACCTCAGCAACTTCTCACAAAAGGGTATGTGGACCGTCTGTGGAAAAGCCTGAAGACTGCCTATGATAAGGCTCAAGCTGCCTCAGATGCCCAAGGAAGGAGGAATAAGAAGAATTTCGACTTCAGGGTAAGAGTGCAGGACTTGCAACCAGGCGACAGATTGCTGCTGAGGAATCTGGGTGTCCCTGGGAAGCATAAGTTAGCTGATCATTGAAAGTCGTAGGCCCTATGTCATTTGCAAACAGCTGCAAGGACTCCCAGGGTATCAAATCCAGCCATAAGGGAGCACAGGCCCGTTGAAAACTTGGCATCACAATCATCTGCTGCCTTTGTCAGAGGCAGTTTGAGTGCCACCACAGCCGGAGTCGCAGTCTACACCCACGTCCCCTCAGAGATCCAGACCAGTGACCAGATCTCAGCCTGTACTTCCTGCTGCAGAGGATGAGGACAGTGAAGATGAAGGGATCGGAATAGACTGGTTGTGGCCATCCCAGATGTCAGAGCCTGCTACCCCCCCCTTCTTCTCCTCCCAAGGTGACCAAGACCGGGATGCTAAGACCAGAAGCTACTGAGTTTGTGCCCCAAAGTCCACCTTTTGAAGAGTTGGAAGCTGAAGTACAGGAGGAAGAAGTGGCTGTGGATGAAGACAAAACCAGTGTGCCTTTAACTTCAGAGCCTAAAGAACAGAGAGAGCGAAGGGCTATTCACCCACCTAAGAGACTGGCCTATGATACTTTGGGTGAAAGCTCTGAAGAAGCTATTTTCACCTCAAAAATTACTCTTGAGGCGCCTGGTTCTTCCACTGCTGATTTGGTGGAGGACAACCCCAACTCACCCCCTGGCACATGTAGGCAGGACACTCCAGTATCAGTAGTGTGTGGACAGAGCAGCCTGCCTTCATATAATTGGTGGGAGGTTCCACTGTCAACTCTGTGTCATGAGATGAGCTGTTTAAGCTTGGGTTCTTCCTATAAAATGCGACTTGTCTAATTTTATGTGTTCACTAACCTATTTCCCCCGCTTGTATATAAAAAAGCATGCAACTTGTTACAAACGTTTTACCTCCTTTGGAGGACCAAAGGTTCTTTAGTGGGGGGAGTGTGTAGCAGGTGTCTAAACTGCATGTCATTTGCCTGCATGGGCTCTCTCCCTCTGTTTTTCTATGTGCAGAGCAGAAGACACATAGGTATCAGATTACACACTGCTAGTCTCCCGTGTTTTCCTGAGAATAAGAAACAGAGCCTATGAGGAGAACAGGAGAACAGTGACAACAACCAATAGGGAAGGCTTTTACAGCAGCAGCAAGGATGTGTGGGAGCAGCAGTGTTTGATGGGATTTGTATTGCTACAGAGGAAATCTGTCCTTGGACTCTGTACTGGAAAGACTCTATTTCCCCGATTGCTGTGCTGCAGGAAAATCTCCTTATGATGCTTTGTAGGAGACCTATTTAACTGAGGGGAGGCGTTTGCGCCAGTCTCTTTGGATGGCGTGGCTGATGAGTGAGTATCCTGTGTATTCTCAACAGCTGGGCTGCAGCCTGAGGCCCACACGATTCAGTCAGCTGAATTTCTACGATGTCACGGATAGCTGCGGTGCTACAGTGTTCCGGTGGGTGATTTGCAGAGCCAACTTACAGACATCTGGGTCCGTTCCTGGAGCAGCAGCAGCCACATCGATTGATCCAGAGAGAGAGAGCTGCATGGAGGGCAGTAGAAGCCGTTTTCCCTAAAGCAAAGCACAAGCAGATATCATCAGTTCCAGCGTCATCAGCACAGCTTGAGCATCCAGTCCTCTCTGTGTTCTGCTGATCGAGGGTGGTGAGCAGACTGAAACCTACCTTTGAGTATACTCTTTCTACGTTTCTATCCTTCTTTTGTCAGTACAGACTCAGTCTTCTTAGTTGATTACAAAATCCTGTGCACAGGTCCGTCTTTAACAGATAATATATATATCCTGCAGTCAGTAATCACTACCAAGGTTTTCTTCTAAAGTTATCTGTGGGGGACGTGTCCAAGATGGCGCTGGGAGCAGACGTGCTTTAGCAGAGCTCCCGATCCTGGCCTAATATCCTTCTAAAATCCTGATGTGGGAGGACTCCTTTCTCTGCCAGGTGACCGGCAATCAGCCCATGATACACCTGGTGATGCCCAAGGGCAAGAGATATACGCAGAAGACTAGCATTCCGGTCGCAGTGAGTACCTCGGCTGCAGTTGGGCCTAGCGCACACATGGCACACGACATGGAGATGCAAACTGAATCTGTGACTGACGGTGCTATACAGACAGGCACTACAGCATTCGAGGCTCTAATGGCGGCGATTAGTACCTGCCAGACTACCCTCACCACAAAAATGGAGTATCTCCAGACGGAGACGGCCCTTATACGCAAAGACATGGACGCCTTTTGGGAGAGGGTGACGGAGGTGGAGAGCGGGTGTCGGGGACGGAGGACACTCTAAGGCTGCAACAGGTTGACTTACACACACTCCAGCTGGAGGTTAAGCACCTAGAAGCCAGGGCCGAGTACGCCGAAAACCGGAACAGGAGAAACAACTTGAGACTCCTGGGCCTCCCGGAGGGAGCGGACCCGGTGGCCTTTATGGAGCAATTGCTGCCTACCCTCCTTCCCAGGGCCATGTTCTCCCCGCATTTCTCCATCGAACGGGCGCACCGTATGCCGGCCACCAGAGGCCCGGTGGGGGCCCCTCCACGCACCTTTATTTTTAAGCTCCTCCATTACCACGACAGAGACACAATCCTCAGGGCCGCCCGCATTCAGGGAGAACTGAAGCCTGAGGCCTATCCGGGAGTACCTGGCTGCTAGGCGGTCTGACGGCCTATCCAGGTTGAAAGCAAGCAGGGAGGGATTGGGGCTTCAGGCCTGGAGCCCAACCAAGTTGCAGGGGTTCTGCCGGACGGAGAACCAAGTTGCTGCCACAGGTGAAGGAAAGCAGTTGACATCAGAGACGGCCACTCCTATCGCCAGAGGCAAGCGAGAACCAGAGTCAGATGTAAAGGGGACACAGTCACCAGCAAGGGACAACCTCTCCTGTTATCAGAGGCCAGGTTCTGTAGAGACTGAAGAAGTACCAGAGCAGCCTTTTCACTAGCCGGAGACGGTGAAGAAGTTGGGAAAGCTTCAGCAGAGTCAAGCTAGGGACCCAGCAGAACAGTGTGGGTGACGCTTGCAGAGGATCCAGCAGATTAGCTGAAGAGCCAAGTCAGGGACCCAGCGGGACAATGTGGGTGACACTTGGAAGCCACAGAGGATCTACAATGGGATAGAGGATCTACAATGGGATACTGTGAGTTGTGATCTGTGTTGAAGTTGGAAGTTACAAGTTCAGTTGATGTATGAAACAGCTGTCTACAGATACAGTTTGCTGCAATCCAGCTTAAAGGCCCTTGTACTGTAAAGCTGTTCTTCAATTTCTAATTTTGTCTCGGAGTCTGCCAAGTGTTTTGCATTTGCCTAAGGGTGTCCAGGCCCTAACCCTCTCTCCATAGTTCTGTTAAGAGACAATAAATCTCTTTTGCATTCTCAAAGTGTCTGGCGCCCAACTTACTCTACCTGCACTACACCCACTATGCTTAGTAACCCACACTAAGAAGATGGATGTCAGCTCTCCTTGACTCTGAAGGTCACCATTAGGCCTCTATGGGTCGAGACCGTGGCTACACTTTGGCTGTTTTTACTCTTGCATTTATGTGTTACGTCTCACTGAGCTGAAAAAGCAGGGCATGTTCTATCTGTTTTTTTTTTTCCTGTTGAACAGGGAAGGCCGCAATTTGACCAGTCCCTGCTGACCAAGTGGAGTTTTGATCTGTCTATGCCCAGCTTTAGAAAAGTTAGAAAAAAAATATATGTGGACCCTGGCAGAAATCTTTCAAGTTGATATCTTCCTGTGCTCTCTGCCACTACTGATTTTCATCAATTGCATTATTCTCAGCTATCTCTGAGGACTAGTCTCACACCACTCCATGATATTGTTTTTTTGTGGCATAGGAGAGCTGAACCTCATGGTGATTTGTTGTAAGGTGTTTTTTGATATGCTGCCCTGAGAGTGCTCATTGATAACTGTGATGTCCAGATGGACCCTCAGAGGAGTTTATAAAAAAAATTAAAAGATGGGAACACCATCCTAGTTTTTACAATCCAAAAAAAATTCAAAGCATTCTGGGGATTCAACCCTCTGAGGTTGATTTACTAAAGGCAAATATACTGTGCATATTTCAGTAAGATTGTTGCGCTAGTTTATCCATCACTAACATAAATCATAAAAAATTAACCCATAAATTGACATGAATTCAATATCCGTGCAAAACATATATGAAAAACAATGTGTTTCTTTCTTTATACATCTAATAATAGTAAGAAGAAGAAAAAAAAGTCCATAGAGCGTTCATTTGCGAACACAATGATTTAACAGTCCAATTATTCGTGGGTATTTTTTTTTTTTCTCAAGGAAAAAAAAGGCAATAGTCATACATCCAGTGTGTGTTCAATAGAAAAAAGGAAAACAGGAGCTTGCATCACTTATCCACCACCACCGGTCACACAGGCACCTTAGTGAAAAAAATTGAGGGATAAACACCCTTACCAGAAGGGTAGACCCACTATTTCTAGTAAGGGTCAGCCACGCTTGCAGATATAGCCCTCTGCAGGGTCTAG
>BLSH010198372.1:1146946-1158427 GCA_018402905.1 Glandirana rugosa
CACACCCTACCCAACTTACCTCACCCGTTTGAAAGTGGAGGATGTAGGGGGAATCGGGGCTACCTTCCTAAGGGGACCAAGGGTGGTCCTCTTCTCTTTCCTAAGGACCCATTTACCCCTGTCCTACCTTTATTATATACGCGTTTCAAACGTGGTCCTCCGTGATATAGGAAGGCGCGTCTTTATTGATGATCCAAACCTTAGTAAGGGAACCTCTTTACCTCTATGGTAGTCTACAGTCTGAAAGACATCTCTCACTTGGACGTCCACTCTGGGGGCTCAAGGAATTGAATTATGTTGGGTGTTCATAACTATTTTATACATTTGTGATAGTGGAGTTTTAAGTTTGGAACTATCTATACATATTCTTTCAAAAGGTAGTAAGTGAGCTCGGGGGTCTCACCTGCAGGTTCACTCTCTACAGAAAGTCTGACATCTGATGGTATCTCCATTTCTCCAAGGGAATGATTCCAAACCTAGTAGTTATTTCTGCGCGGAAGGATATAGTGCCTCCTGGTGCAAACTTTGCGCATATATTATTTCCATCCTGTCCCCATTTACCCAGGAATCCTTTCTCTTCTCCTGGTGGGAACCAGGGGAATCCTTCCATCGGGGCTAAGGGGGATGTAGGAGGTGAAAGTTTGCCCACTCCATTCAACCCATCCCACACCCTTAGTGTGTCTTTAGTTATTGGGGACGACCATTCTGAGAGGCCCCTGGATACCGCCGGAATCCATGGGGCTCCAGCTAGGTGCCTTCCGGCCATGATCTTTTCCATAGATTGCAAGACCCAAGCTTTACTTGTGGAATTTTGACATCAACTGTGGATACGCACCATTGACATAGCCTTGTAATATACTGCCATGTCCGGTAATCCTACTCCCCCCTACCATTTACTCCTTCGTAACATATCGTAAGCCACTTTTGGGTGTTTGTCGTTCCATACAAATGACAAAAACCCATTCCTTATACATCTGAAAAAGATTTGCGGGAGTCTGATGGGTATTGTATAAAAGATGTATATTAATCTTGGGAGAATGGTCATCTTAAGAGCGCTGACTCTCCCTAACCAGTTCAATATTAATTTTTTCCATCTTTGAAGTTCCCTCAGAATATTGGTCAGCAGGGGACTAGAATTAAGTTTATACAACAGCTTTGTGTCTGCCGCTGTATGGGTCCCTAGATAAGGTAGGGAGTCCGAACGCCAAACAAAAGGAAGTGCTTGACGTAGGGATGTTACCAGTCTTAGGAAATGCCACCTGGGGGTTGGAAAGGTAGAACAGCAGGTCGTCAGCATACGCTGAGACCTTATGCTCCACTGTCCCTATTTGGATTCCCCATATTCCCCCTGACCACCCACAGAAACGGCTCCAGGGTCATCGCGAATATCAGGGGTGACAAAGGACACCCCTGTCTTGTCCCATTTCGTATGCAAAATTGGTCTCCATTGACCTTTACTCTGGCTCATGGATCTGCATATAATGCCATGACCCAACCCATCATGCAAGCCCCTAGACCCATCTCCTTCAGCACCTCAGACATAAAGACCCAATTCCACCCTGTCGAAGGCCTTTTCGGCATCCATCAACAGGATCACTCTTGGGAGTCTTTCCTGGTCCATACTTAGACCAGTGCAGTACATGCAGCACTAGAATTGTATTATCCCTGGCTTCACGTCCCTTCACGAAGCCGGTCTGGTCTAGGTGTACCAGGCTCACTACATGGTGCTGCATCTGTGAGGCTAAAATCTTAACCAGTAGCTTAGTGTCCGAGTTAAGGAGGGAGATGGGCCTATAGCTGGCACAAAGCGGCGGGTCCTTCCCCTGCTTCGGCAAGACTGAAATATGCCAACAGGGCCTCTGGAGGCAGAGGATTTGATGCTGTTATTAAGTTGAACTAATTACAAAGAGGGGCTATCAACTCGTCCAAGACTTTTTTATAATACGAGTTTGAATAGCCGCCTGGCCCTGGGCTTTTACCCTTTGGTAAGGCCTTTATTGACTCTTTCAGTTCCTCTACGGTAATTGGGCGTTTCATTGCCTCTATCATTTCAGCTGACAGTCTAGGCAATGCTGCGTCCTTTAGATACACTCTAACTTCACTCTTTTGCTGTTCTTTCTCGTCTT
This sequence comes from Glandirana rugosa, assembly GCA_018402905.1. Taxonomy (NCBI): domain Eukaryota; kingdom Metazoa; phylum Chordata; class Amphibia; order Anura; family Ranidae; genus Glandirana; species Glandirana rugosa. The sequence goes on from BLSH010198372.1 coordinate 1,149,073, forward strand.
CCTTGAAAACAGTGGGGATATTATATAGTGTTGTATAAAAACGTTGACATTCTGCGGCTATAGCTTTAGTTTGCCTGTTCTTAATTGACAGACTGTGGATGTGTCGCATGTCTTGTTGCTTTTTTAATTGTTTAGCTAGTAAACACCCACATTTGTTTCCTTGTTCATAAGAGCGATTGGTGAAAAATCTATATTTATCTATAATTTTCTTATCCAAGCAGCTTGACAGACTGCTCCGCAGTGTCTCAAGTCGCTGGGCATCTTTTAACAATTTTTTTAACATGCTTGAGGGCCCTAAATGAGAGTGATGTATTGCCCTTCGAGGTATCCAAGTCAGGGTTTAATGTAATATTAAAATCTCCTCCCAATACCAACAGGCCCTCCTTAAATTCCTCCAACAGTTTCATTACCTTAGATAGGAAATTGACCATGTATGCATTTGGGGCGTAGATGGATGCAAATATATATTTCTGCCCACCTATCTTGCCCTTTAGAAAAAGGTAGCGTCCCCTCTGCATCTATTTGAGTTGTTTTCAACACAAAGGGGCATCCCCTCCTTATTGCGATTGTCACTCCCTGGCTCTTGAGACCAGGAATATTGCATGGAACCATTGATCAAATAAGGAGGAGGGAGGAGGAGGAGAACTCCCCTCGACAAAAACACCCCAGGAGAGGGATTTCTGCCCCCCCTCCAACCCCCACCCCCCCTACAAAAATGTAGTTTGACCCTACTGGGGAAATGTTCGACCGTACCCCTCTCACTCCCAGTCCCCCCAGGCACTCTTCTCTCCCCTCCTTACCTCCCATAGCACCTGAAACAAAAAAAAGGGGGAGGAACGGGGACCCAATCCCCCCTCTCCTCCCACCCCACCCCCAAACCACCCCCCAGTTGTTCCATAGTCCCCTAAATCTAAATGCCATCTATGATTGTTTGTTTGAGCATCTCCTGTGTCTTCTTCGGTCCGTAGTTTGTTGCCATTGTTCTGGTCTTTGCAGGGATCCTTTGGGGCTATTCAGGCTCCAGTCCACAAAGTCTACTTGAGGTAGGTCCAAGTTCTTTAAAAAATGCTGTAGATCGTCTTTATTTCGTAGAGTTGCTTTTTTGCCATTCCTTGATGCCACGAGGCAGAAGGGAAACCCCCATTGGTATTTAATGTTATCTGATCGCATAGCATCCACTAAGGGATTCACTGAGCGTCTTTGCATAAGGGTTCGCTGCGACCGGGTATATTAAAATCTGTGCTCCATCAAAATCAATGCTGCTCCTCCCATGCTTCCTTGACCCGATATTTATCAAGTCTACATATAACATCCGTTGGTCTTTCCAAGCCCCTCGGGACTTGAGCAGGGACACAATGTACTCAGTGAAGGGCTGGCAGCCTTAGGCCTGGGGGGCAAGTCCAGTCAAGTGGCCCATTGAACCACCGAATCAGCTCACCATTCATGCCCGCCTGATTTTCCACTCCAGTGCCGATCAATGCAGCCTCACCAGTGCCCATCAATGCAGCCTCACCAGTGCCCATCAATGCAGCCTCACCAGTGCCCATCAATGCAGCCTCACCAGTGCCCATCAATGCAGCCTCACCAGTGCCCATCAATGCATACTCACCAGTGCCCATCAATGCAGCCTCACCAGTGCCCATCAATGCAGGCTCACCAGTGCCCATCCAATGCAGGCTCACCAGTGCCCATCCAATGCAGGCTCACCAGTGCCCATCCAATGCAGGCTCACCAGTGCCCATCCAATGCAGGCTCACCAGTGCCCTTCCAATGCAGGCTCACCAGTGCCCATCCAATGCAGGCTCACCAGTGCCCATCCAATGCAGGCTCACCAGTGCCCATCCAATTCAGCCTTACCTGTGCCCATAAATACAGCCCATAAATGGCAGCTCAGCGAATCTTTGCACGGCCCCTTGGGGGGTGATGACAACTTCCAAATTGCAGCCAGTGCCCAGCCCAAGCCAATCACATGCTCCCCTGGTATGCCCTGGCCCCTGGCTGCCTCTGCCTGCTTCCAGTCCAAAGACTCAGTGAGTGTAGTGGAGGATAAAATGCCTGTCCCACTGAAAGTAAGCTGGCTGCTCTCAGACTGTCAGCCAGTTCTTCTCACTGTGTGCTCGAAACTAGTTGCAACTTGCACTGTCTCACTCTTGCAGCCACTCCAGGCAGCGCCCAGCCCCCAGCTTGAGCCAGTCACAGGACACAGGGGCGTACCTAGAGCATTTGGCTCCCATATCTGGCACCCCCCCCCCCCGAGACTTTAAAATGTAAAAACACCCCACTGTACCCCCTGCATACCTCTGCATCCCCCAATATCTCTGTCACTACTGTGTACCCCCTCTCCACAACTGCACCTCTCGACCCATTTACATTACACAGCCCCCTGCACATCAGGACCCCTTTACATTACACAGCACCCTGTACATCAGAACCCCTTTACATTACACAGACACCACACCACTGGACTCTTGTACGTTACACAGACCCCCCCCCCCAAGCTCTGGACCCCCTGCAGTGCTACAGACACCTCACCCCACAGCCCTGGACCCCCTGCAGTGCTACAGACACCCCACTCCCACAGCCCTGGACCCCCTGCAATGCTACAGACACCCCCCCTCAGCCCTGGACCCCCTGCAATGCTACAGACACCCCACCCCCACAGCTCTGGACCCCCTGCACCCCCTCCATTATACATACAGCCCCCACCCCCTCACACCTCTGCTCCTTCTTACCTTGCTCATGCAGAGGGGGAGATAAAGCAGCGATGAACTGCTGGAGTTTTTCATATTAACAAGCTAATGATTGGTTGCTAGGACCGCCTAGCAACCAATCACCTGCTGGTTAACATAGAAAGTTAACTCCAGCAGGTCCCGTCCTGTGTTCATCGCTGCCCACTCTGTACAGCAGGGGAGAGAGAGGGTTTACTATCTCCCGCTCGGCCACTCTGTCAGTTAGGCACCTGGCTCCGGTTGTCACATGGCTACCGTAGCGGCATGTTTCGCATCCGGCCCCGGGCACCCCCACACAGTTGTCACGGCTCACCTTTTCCAGCACCTGTCAAAGCGCCACTGCCTGATTCGCCCGGTTACCGCTAACTTCAGTAGGGGGGGCGCCGACTTGACACCCCCACCAGTATGTGGCACCTGGGGCGGACCGCCCCCAGCCTGGTACGCCACTGGCCGCACGCCCTGCCCCTGGGAGTTGTAGTTTGCTGCGCTGCTCAGAGCGCAGTGCGGACTACAACGCCCAGAATGCAGCACAGCAGCAGGAATGCAGCACAGCAGCCAGTCGGCGGCTGCCGCTGCGGCTGACTTTTGCATTTTAGCATCTTCAGAAAAAAAAAAAGCAGACAGGCAGCGCAGCAGTTTTGAATATAAGGGAGACAGCCTGGGGAGAAATTTCCACCTTGCCCCCCGGCCCAGTCCGCCCCTGAATGTACTCCATCTATTTCAATAACATTAGGCGTCTCTCCTTCCAAGATCTGGCTCAGTAGGCCTTGGACTGTTGGCAGCAAGTCTGGGGTCTTAGTGGCTTCTGGTAGTCCTCGTATGCAGATATTTTGTCTCTGGCTTCTGTTCTCAATCGTCCTATTGATCCACCTAAGTGTTTAGGATTTTTTCATGTTTGATAGCATTTTGATTATCCACCACTGTTTGAAAGATCTCCTCCTACTTGTTTTTGATGGTCTATACCCTATACCCAAGACCTGTTACCTCATTCCTCAGCTCTTCTATCACTTGTTTCCAGGATGTTTCCATTGTTACAATCAACTGTTGCATGTCTGCTTTGGTGGGGAGTGCTCTTATATGGTCTCTGATATCCCAAATCGTATCGTCCATATTCGATTTGGCCTGGGAGACCACCTGATCACAGTCAACAGTATAACAACAAGGAGCCCCTTTGCTGTAATACAGCTCCCATGTCTCCCAAATCACCTACGTCTGTGTTACTAGGTTCGTTTGTTTGGGCACTCATACCCTTCCCAGCCTTTCGCACATCCTTGTGCTTCAACGTGCCCTCATCTTTACATTTAAGGTCCCCTTCTGATATCGGATGGATTTGGCTCAAATAACAAAACGTTCATCATCTTCCACAAATATTAAAGTCTCACCTTGTGGATGTGTCTCTCCTTCCCGTTGCTCTATGACCTCCTCAGTGTCTCTTAGCTCTTTAGCTGGCATTGTAGGGCTTGTAGGCTTAGCAGGACTCATACTGAGTCTTAACACACCATGTCCCGCTCCTATGGTGACACCATTGCAGCCAGCTCTGGACGCAGTGTGTCTGCGCCGCTGCCTCATATCCCGGCATTCTGGTGCCTCCCTTTTTGGCTACCGTACCGCGGCCTGTTGCCAGGGAGCCCCGTCTGGCCATCGAGCCCCCCCTGCCGACAGCTGAGTGTCCGCTCCAGTGTGCCGTGCGTTCTCTAAAGGCGCCGGGCAGGCTCTGCCTTCGCTCCGAGCTCTCCACGGCCATACCTGCCACATGGCCCACCTCCGGCGTCTGTGTGACGAAATATGCCCGGAGTCCGCCCACTGTGTTTTTGCTCCCGTCAGAGGTCTGGGAGGCAGCGCGGCGGCGTGTGGACATCGTCTGGGTTAGGCTATGTGGCTCTGGGCACTCCAGGGATCGCTCCTCTGATGCTGGGGAGTTACTTCACGGCCCGAGGATCATGGATCGCTCTCTCCACACGTCCTCACTCCATGCTCCTCCCCCGGAAGTCAACTCAAAGTACTTTAACAAACTTGGGGACTCCTAGGGCTATCTCCATTTTCTCCCATTATTCTAAATGCATTTCAATGTGCATATGCTTTACTTTTACAAGCTGGTAAAAGAAGTTGGGTTTCATACCTGTGAAAGCCATGTTAGAGGCCCTGCTGTCTACCTGCTGATTATGATATATGTGCTATGTGATGGTGAATTATGTTCAATTTGGGCTGTAGCTTGGTTATTGCACCTCTTAAACTTGAGACCTTTACTTCAAATCTTTCATGTATTACCCTACAATTTCTGTATACACGTATAAGTGTAGGATTTGATACTGTATGTGAAGCTTTTTCTCTTTCTTTCTTTTAGAATTGGGTTTACCACCATTTTTGAATGAGGTGTCACGCACCTGGTGGTGGAGTTTGGCTTATACAGGGAGCAACCTCTCTTATGACCCTGATTCCGGAACCCCCGGTAGTGCAGACAGGGAGCTCGGGAGTGCAGGGAGGCACAAGGGCTTGGATGGGTATTGATGCAAGCGTGGAGGGTTCCTCCGGAGCTCGTGCTTGAAGGTAGTGTAGTGGTACAGTTCGTGTTGGCAACAGGTGGGCAGTGTGGTACAAGAGGAGCAGGCAAGAGAATGGTCCGGTGCAGGCAGGGTCGTCAACAGGCTGGCAGTGAGGTACACAGGGATGAGACTGAAGAGTGGTCGTAGACAAGCCGGGGGTCGGTGCGGGCAGAAGAAAAGCAGGAAAATAAGACAAGCCGGGGTCACAGGTACTCAGATAAACACACTGCTGGGGACATGGGTAACGCTGTAGGAAGGACAGCACTGGTTGCAGGGTGCTGTTCACTTAAATGGGCCATTTGGCGCCAATGCTGGCACGTACAGGCACGCGCACACACGCTATGTGCGCCGGCGCAAAGGCTTCCGGACCCGAACTCCAGGGGCAACGGATGTTTCCGGACATTGCCCCCCCCCCCCAAAGAGCAGCCTCCGGATGCCCAGATGGGCCACTTTCTCTGGGTGATCCCTCTTGAAGATCCTGACCAATTCTTCAGCGTGTGCGTCGCTCTCCGTCTCCCAAGAACTTTCAGGGCCCTAACCCTTCCATTTGATTAAATAAATATCGGATGTTGTTATTCCAATTCCTACAGTCCATGATAGCTTCCACTTCATACTCCTCTCCATTCACTAGAATTGCCTCCGGTGGGCTGGTCCTACCTGGGAAATGGTCCGGGGTTGCAGGTTTCATCAGGGTTAAGTGAAATACAGGGTGGATTTTTAAAGACAGAGGTAACTCAAATTCATAGGCCACTCTGTTGGTCTTCCTCTTAATTGGAAACGGGCCAATAAATCTGGGGCCCAATTTCTTAGAAGTGCATGCCAACTTCAAGTTTGTAGTTGCCAACCAGACCCGTTCACCAGGTTCCAGATTTAGTTCACCCTGCCTTTTCTTGTCATAGGCCTCCTTGTTGTATTCTTGGGTCTTAGACATTGTTTCCTGCAGCAATTTACAGTTGTTTTTGAAAAAGTCCATAGTTCTCTGAACAGCTGGTACTGGGCTTTCAAGAATCGGGTTAGGCAGAAAGGACAGGTGGAACCCATAGTTTGCGAAGAATGGGGACTGGTTGTTGGCCAAGTGGACCATATTATTGTACGCAAATTCAGCCAATGGAAGTAGCTGGATCCAGTTATCTTGAGAGAAGGTGGAGAAGCAGCGCAGGTACTGCTCCAACGGATTGGTCCGTTCTGTCTGACTGATAGTCTGTGGGTGGTAGGCCAAAGAAAGATAGCGCAATGTCTAGAGAGGAACACAGGGCTTTCCAGAACCTGGAGGTAAACTGGGCTCGGTGGTCAGATATATTTGCTGGTAACCCGTGAAGTCTGACAATTTCCTTAATAAATACTTATGCCGTTTTGGCAGCGGAGTTAAAAACAGGTTTTTTTTTGCTATAAAATTACTTAGAACCCCCAAACATTATATATTTTTTTTTCTAAGACCCTAGAGAATAAAATGGCGGCCATTTCAAAACTTTATGTCACACCGTATTTGCGCAGCGGTCTTACAAGCGCGATTTTTTTTGAAAAAAATAAGTTTTTTTAGTTAAAAAATAAGACAACAGTAAAGTTAGGTCAATTTTTTTCCATATTGTGAAAGATAATGTTACGCCGAGTAAAATGATACCAAACATGTCATGCTTCAAAATTGCGTCCGCTCGCGGAATGGCGACAAACTTTGCACCATAAAAATCTCCATTGGCGACGTTTAAAAAAATTCTACAGGTTAGCATTTTTGCGTTACAGAGGAGGTCTAGGGCTAGAATTATTGCTCTCGCTCTAACGATCGCAGCGATACCTCACATGTGTGGTTTGCACACCGTTTTCATATGTGGGCGGGACTTACGTATGCGTTCGCTTCTGCGCGCGAGCTCGCAAGGACGGTGCGCTTTAAAAAATTTTTTTTTTTTTCAATTATTTATTTTACTTTTTAATTTTTATTTTTACAACTTTCTTTTTTTTAAAAAAAAATTTTGATCACTTTTTTTCCTATTACAAGACATGTAAACATTCCTTGTAATAGAAAAAAAGCATGCCAGGACCTCCAAAATATGAGATCCGGGGTCAAAAAGACCTCAGATCTCATTTTTACACTAAAATGCATAAAAAAAGAAAAAAAAAAAAATATTTTTGAAAAAAATGGCAGGGGAAAAAAAAAAAATGTCCCCTTTAAGAGCATTGGGCGGAAGCTACTTGTGACGTAGCTTCCGCCCAGCCATGTTATGGAGCCGGGTGAGCGGCTTCAGCCGCTCACTCTGCTCACGGACACTGGGGGGGGGGGAAAAGGACCCGATCATCTCCGCTGCTGCCGGCGGGTCCGGTAAGCGGCGGAGATGACCGGAAAGCGGCGGGAGGGGGGGGGCACCTCTCCCGCCGCTGATAAAAGTGATCTCGCGGCGAATCTGCCACTAAGACCACTTTTATCTTGCAGGGAATCGCCTGCAGAAAAAATAGATACCGGGGTTATGGTAGCTATCTGCTACCATAACAACGGTATTCCACTTCAAAGTACCGCCGTCAAACGACGTACGGCGGTCCGGAAGTGGTTAATGGGAGGAAGTGAGCAATTTTGTTGAGCCGATCCACCACTACAAAAATAGCTGAATAGCCCTCTGACGTGGGCAATTCCATGATAAAATCCATGGAGATCATGGTCCAGGACTTTTCTGGTACTGGGGGGGTTGAGTAGACCCCATGATTTAGCTTGGTTACCCTTGTGTTGGGCACAGGTAGGACAGGCACCAATGTACTTTTTGCAATCGGCATCTACTTGTGGCCACCAGAAGGTACGCTGGAGAAGGTCTGATGTCTTGTGGACACCGAAGAGAGCCGCAAGCTTGTGGTCGTGGAAGAGTTCCAAAATTGACAGCTGTGACTCTTCAGGCACGAACATTTTGCTGCTGCACCACAACAAACCCCCTTTCATCTGCAGTTTAGAATTCGGTGTACTGGTAGTCTTGGCAACTGCCTGTCGGATACGGGAAAGCAGGTCTTCCTGGGTAAGGAGGAAGTTCCTGGGTGAAAGGATGGTATCTGGGCATGTGGGAGTTTCAGTGTCACCAAACATTCAGAACAGAGCATCGGGTTTGGTGTTTTTTGACCCGGGCCTGTACATGATGTGGAACGCAAACCTCGAAAAGAAGAGTGCCCACCGGGCTTGACGGGGTTTTAATCTTTTAGCTGTCCTCAGATATTCAAGGTTTTTGTGGTAGCAGATAGCTATCAAGGCCGCTCTCGAGGAGTGGCGCTAAGAGCTCTCGGTTCCCAACGTCGTAATTCTTCTACAGATCCGTTAGCTTCCGTGAAAAGTATGCCACTGGGTGGAGAAGAGCCTTAGCACCCTGTCTTTGCGAAATCACTGCTCCTAAAGCAGTTTCGGAGGCATCCACTTCCAGGACATAGGGTAACACTGGGTCAGGGTGCTTCAATACAGGGGCAGACGTAAAAAGTACTTTCAAGGCCTCAAAGGTTTCCTGCGCCTCAGTGGTCCATCGGGAACCTGGTGTTCATCTTGGTCAGCCGGGTGATCGGAGTGAGTCGGTGATCGGAGTCGAGTCACCAGAAGAAAGCCATTACTAAGCAAATCCCACAAACTATCCCATTTACAATATGCCAAACAGCACAGAGACAAGCCTCAAACCTTCTGGCACAAAATCATTTGGAGTGATGAGACCAAAATTGAGCTTTTTGGCCACAACCATAAACCCTACATTTGGAGAGGGTTCAACAAGGCCTGTGATACATGGGAGGTGGATCGCTGATGTTTTGGGGATGTGTGAGCTACAAAGGCACAGGAAATTTGTTTAAAATGGATGGCAAGATGAATGCAGTATGTTATCAAAAAATACTGGATGAACATTTGCATTCATCAGCCAGGAAGCTGCGCATGGGACGTACTTGGACATTCCAACATGATAATGATTCAAAACACAAGGCCAAGTCGACCTGTCATTCGCTACAGCAGAATAAAGTGAAGGTTCTGGAGTGGCCATCTGTCTCCTGAGCTCAATATCATTGAGCCACTCTGGGGAGATCTCAAACATGCAGTTCATGCAAAACAGACAGCCCAAGAATTTCCAGGAACTGGAG
>BLSH010198372.1:1199872-1225732 GCA_018402905.1 Glandirana rugosa
TCCGAAGTGGACGTCGTCGACACGTGTCCCGGTATACATGACATACTCACATTTGTAAGGTATAGGTGTAGTATCGATATATATTTATATATTTTTTTATATATATAATTAAAAAAATATAAATATAACTAAATAAGAAAAATAAAAAAAAAAGAAAGGGAAATAAAATGTATGAACGGGTCTTAGTCCATGGAGCAAACACAACCTTTACCCTCCTCAAGCCCCAGGCACCACAGTCCTGAGAGGGGACAAGTGACAGAGACGTGACGATCTGCACAAACAAGTGGAACAAACCAGCACACTAACAATTAGCTTACATGGCAAGTATGTAAAATAAAGGGAAAGAAAAAAAAAATAAAAAGAATAAATCAATATAAATATAAAAAAATTAATATATATATTTTTTTATATATTTATATATAGCTATGATGTGGATATGGAATGTTTACACTCATACAGTACATATGGCCCTGTGCACAGCTGCTGCAGGTGAAGCCTCCTGATAATGAGCACACACACCCCCTTCCACACATTGCTGTGCACCCTTATAGCAGGGGATGGCAATAAGCTCTCCTCCCTAGGTGGATACAATGCATGGTATTAATATAACCCCCCAGCTCTTACCTGCAGGTCAGTTCGGCCATACACCCTCCTCTCAGACCGGGACATTGTCTCAGAGCAGGAATCATAGATACTCTGGTCAGCATGTTTCCAGTGTCACATGAAAGATGGGATTTCAGGTGGCTCTCTCCGTGCGTGCGCGCTCCCGCCGCCCCGTGCCTGTGCACAGTTTTGCAAGCGCGCCCACGTGCGGTGGTTTGGTGTGTGTGTGTGTGTGTGTGTAGAGGAGGGTGCTGACCGAAGTGTTTTGGATGTTTGGAAGTAGAAGGGCATAATTTGGGTTGGGATTTTGTTTTGTACTTCAAATAGACAGTCAGGGTTGATTTTCTTTCCAGTTTTTGTTTGAAATTTCTTTTCTGTAAATATGCTGTGTGCTGAAGAATGTATAAAACTATTCAAAATGTACTTTGACGTTTTACAAATATACACCGCAAAGGACTTGTGGTGGACAAACCTGTGCATCAAATCCTAGCGCTTTTGTTCAACGTGTAGCCCCGCTGCCTGCAGTCCAAGTCTATGACAGACTGAAATATGCAAGTGTTAATCAAGTTTAGGGGCGAATGTGTTCAGACACATTGGCCTGGAATACAGAACACCTGTGTTCCTGGCATACTTGCCGCCTGTCTGGGATTCACCCAGGCAATCCAGGTTTTGAATCATTTGTCCAGGTTTCAGTCTGCCTGAAACCTGGACACATTAACCACTTCAATACCAAGCCTGTTTCTTGAATTCTGTGCTTACCAGTTAAAAACAGTTTTTTTTGCTATAAAATTACTTAGAACCCCCAAACATTATATATTTTTTTTTCTAACACCCTAGAGAATAAAATGGCGGTCATTGAAAAAATTTATGTCACACCGTATTTGCGCAGCGGTCTTACAAGCGTGCTTTTTTTTGAAAAAATTCAGTTTTTTTAGTTAAAAAATAAAACAGTAAAGTTAGGCCAATTTTTTTCCATATTGTGAAAGATAATGTTACGCCGAGTAAAATGATACCCAACATGTCATGCTTCAAAATTGCGTCCGCTTGCGGAACGGCGATAAACTTTGCAAATTAAAATCTCCATTGGCGACATTTAAAAAATTCTACAGGTTAGCAGTTTTGCGTTACAGAGGAGGTCTAGAGCTAGAATTGTTGCTCTCGCTCTAACGATCGCGGCGATACCTCACATGTGTGGTTTGAAGACTGTTTTCATATGTGGGCGGGACTTACGTATGCGGTCGCTTCTGCGCGCGAGCTCGGCGGGACGGAGCGCTTTAAATTTTTTTTTTTTTAATTATTTATTTTACTTTTTATTTTTACACTGTTCTTTAGAAAAAAAAATTTTGATCACTTTTATTCCTATCACAAGAAATGTAAACATTCCTTGTAATAGAAAAAAGCATGACAGGTCCTCTTAAATATGAGATCCGGGGCCAAAAAGTCCTCAGATCTCATATTTACACTCAAATGCAAAAAAAAAAAAAAAATCTGAAAAAAGTGACAGAAGAAAAAAAAAACCGGGCCCTTTAAGACCGTTGGGAAGACGTCATTTCTGACGTCATTTCCGCCGGCCGTGTTATGGAGCCGAGTGAGCGGCTTCAGCCGCTCAGTCGGCTCACAGACACTGGGGGGAAAGCATCGGATCATCTCCGCTGCTGCCGGCGGGTCCGGTAAGCGGCGGAGATGACCGGAAAGCGGCGGGAGGGGGGGGCACCTCTCCCGCCGCTGATAAAAGTGATCTTGCGGCGAATCCGCCGCTAAGATCACTTTTATCTTGCAGGGAATCGCCTGCTGAAAAAAACGGTATCTGAATGGTGCCTGCAGCTGCAGGCACCATTCAGATATCACCACTCAAACCCAAGGACGTCATATGACGTCCGGCGGTACGGAAGTGGTTAAAGTGGTTGTGACCTCTGTTACACCACTTTTACCTACAGGTAAGCCCATAGCTCCCAACTGTCCCTGATTTTGAGGGACTGTCCCTGATTTGGAACAAAGTCCCTCTTTCCTCCTCATTTGTCCCTCATTTTGGTCTGATCTATATAGTTGTATATAAAATGCACTATTTAGCTTTGAAAAAGTGTTTCCCAATGCTAAACCTTTCATCTAATTTCTAAATTGCTGCATTTGTACATTCCAAAACTCAGTATAAAGGGATAATAGTGGTAAAAAAGCACTTGTGGATTTAACTAATCCCTTTTTTTGTAGAATTCTCTTTTAAGGGGGCGTGACAGGGGGTGTGTCCTATGCCTACATACTTTTGCTAATAGGTGTCCCTTGTTCCCATCTCAGAAAGTTGGAAGGTATGTAGGCCTATACTAAGGCTTACCTGTAGGTACCGTGAATATCTCCTAAACTTGTACAGTTTTGGAGATATACAGTATATGCACTGCTGCCGATGTAATCGGCGCATGCACAGTGAAGAAACGGCCCGCTGGTGCTGTTTCTTCAGGACTTGTGCCGTGACCAGCGGCTCCCGCCAATCACAGCACCAGAGCCACGAAACCCGTAAGAAACTCCGATGGCAGATGTCGGCCATGTACTCGAGCATCGTTCTAAGGTCAGTATTTCATAATGAGCTAGTATGTGATGCATACTAGCTTATTATGCCTTTGTCTTGCAGGGTTAGTTTTTTTTTTTCCCGGAGGTTTAAAACCTCTTTAAGACAGGAATGTGGCTCAGCACAGGGCCTGACAGGAGGGTGAGGGGGCACTGTGCGTGCCACATTACTATCCTGTTTGGAGCACCCAAAGGTGTCCCAGCTCTTTTATCATATAGTGTTTGTTTACTAAAAAAAATAATTGCTGTGGCCCACTAAAACGTTTGGGTTTGGCTACAAGAAAAAATGTTAACTCTACATAAAATTCTAAACACGATCACCACACGGTACTGCATCCAGACCATAAGTGTGCGCAGCCTATTGCATTAGGGTGTGCACCACAAAGGGCAAACAAACATAAGTGTGTGTGTATATATGTCAGAAGGGCAGAGATCGGTGTCAGTAGTTTATTTTTATTTTATTTATTTTTTTACAATTTTGTTTTTTTTATTATTTTTTACAATATTATATTTTATTTTTATTTTTTTACAATCTTAATTAGGAGCCCTGTTGGGGGCCTTTGATGAAATATCAGGGGTCTAAACAGACCCCTGATGTCTCACTTTTGAGACAGAGAAAGGACAGAGATCCCCCCTGTCCCTTTTCTGCAGCCAGGCAGCAGGGGTTATCTGCAAAGTACAGAGTGATTAGGGTGTGCCTAGGCACACCTGCCACCCTATGTACGCATGCCTATGGTCCAGACACAGCATATTTAACCACTCCTTTCCCAAGGTACGTACCGGTACATCCTTGGGTTTCAGTGGTTATACCGGGATGATGCCTGCACTTACACAGGCATCATCCCGGTACTGTTTTTTTCAGCCGGCGATTCTGAGTAATGCAGAAGTGATCTGAGTGGCTAATTAGCAACTCAATCACTTCTGTGGGTGGCGGAAGCGGCTACCACCTCCCTCCTGCCGCCGCCTCTCCCGGACTCTCCGGTCCCATCTCGGAGGCCAGGAGCGATGTGGCTAGCGGCGATGGCTGCCCTGTACAGAGAAAGAGGAACTGATGTCACCCCCCTCTCTCTGTAACCCTAGCAAGCAACAAGCAGTTCGTCACTTCCGGTTCCGCCACTTTGTTTCCCTGGTGACCAGCGGCCAGGGAAGCAACTGATCAGTACAAAAAAAATAGTGTAAATAAAAAAAAATTTAAAGTGACCCCCATCCCACCGTGCTTACGCGCAAATGCGAACACATACGTTACTCCGGCACGCATACGTAAATGATTATCACACTACACATGTGAGGTATTGTCGTGAATGTCAGAGCAAGAGCAATAATTCTAGCACCAGACCTCCTCTGTAACTCTAAACTGGTAACCTGTAAAGGCATTTAAAGTGTCACCTATAGAGATTATTAAATACCGTAGTTTGCTGCCATTCCATGGGCAGACGCAATTTTAAAGCATAAAATGTTAGGTGTCTATTTACTCGGCATAACATTATCTTTCACATTATACAAAAAAATTGGGCTAACTTTATGGTTTGGTTTTTTTTTAAATTCATTATAGTGTTTTTTTGTTTTTTTTAAATGTGTTTGAAAAACCGCTGCACAAATACTGTGTGACATAAACAATTGCAAAACCCACCATTTTATTCTATAGGGTCTCTGCTAAAAAATATATAATGTTTGGGGGTTCTAAGTAATTATCTGGCAAAAAAAAGTAGATTTTTACACATAAGAGCGAAGTGTCAGAATAGGCCTTGGAAGGAGGTAGTTAAAACAGATCTTCACTGCATCTGAGCACCACAAACCAAAAACACTATTTCATTCTTTTTTAATATTCAAAGCAAACTCACTCATTCATCCATGTCTCCATGCTTTATTTTGTTGAGAAATTACTCTGAAAAACATCCCCCTAGCATTTATAACCAAGGCATCTTGAGTAATGGCAAACGATTGATGTAGTATTTACTTCCTGGAATACATCTGCCCTTAGCTCAAGCATACATGCAGGAGAGTGTGATTAGCTGAGAGTCCTGAAGACTCCTGGGATGTATGACATCATTTGCCCAGGCAAGAAATCAGGAAGTAACTGAAGAAATGTAAAAAAAAAAGTTCAAAACCAGTAAAAAATGTCCTATCTATTTACTAATGCTAGCAGCATGAGGTTTAAGAATGATCAATGTTGATTGGGTGAGGGAAGTTCCACTATTAAAGCGGTAGTAAACCTGTAACAAGGCTTACCTGTAGGTAAAATGAATATCTCCTAAACGTGCATCATTTAGGAGATAATCACCCGGAATGCAGCCAGTTATATCACCGTCGCATGTGCTCTGAAGGTGCGGCATACCGTGCCAGAACTTCAGAGATTTGTGCCAGAACCGAGGGCTCCCGCGCGCATGCACGGGAGTGACGTAATCACGGCTCCGGCCAATCACATAGCCAGAGCGCACAAACCCAGAAGAAAGACCGGGGGAAGATGTCAGCCCTCTCAGCGGTGACAGCACAGTGCTGGAGGGCTTCATTCCAAAGTCAGTATTTCTCACTAGCATGTGCAGTAGCACATTATTAAATTGCCTTACAGGGGTTTTTTTTTTTTTTGTAACCACTTCCCTACCGCCGTATGCAAAATGACGGCCGGGAAGTGGTTCACTTATCCTGACTGGGCGTCATATAACGTCCAGCAGGATAACAAGCCGGCGTGTGCCTGCAGGGGTGCACAGCGCGGCAATTGGTGGTGTGGTGTGTCAGTCTGACACATCGTATCTCCGATCGTAGTAAAGAGCTTCTGTCAGACACGAGTAGATGAGAGCCGATCTCCTGACGGGGGGAGGGTCTGCACTGATTGTTTATCAGTGCAGCCCCCCCGAGGATCGCCACCCAGGATCACCAGGGAACCCTCCAAGGACTGCCAGGGAGCCCAACCAGGGAAGCCCACCCAGGACCACCAGGGGTGCCTACCCAGGACCACCATGGAAGCCCGCCCAGGACCACCAGGGAAGGTAAACAACTGCCAATAGGGATGCCCATCTGTGATGCCCGCCAGTGGCTCCCTAGTGGTGCTGCCTAAAAGTGCCATCTATCAATGCCACCCATCAGTGCCCATCGGTGCCCAGCAGTGCCACCTATCAGTGTCCATCAATGCCACCTATCAGTGCCCATCAGTGCCACTTATCAGTGCCACCTTTGAGTGCCCAGTGCCACCTATTGGTGCCCATCAGTGCCACCTATGAGTGCCCATCAGTGCCGCTTATCGGTGCCCATCACTGTTGCATACCAGTGCCACCTATCAGTGCCTGTCAGTGCTGCTTATCAGTGCCGCCTATTAGTGCTCCATATAAGTGCCTCATCATCAGTGCCATCTAATCAGTGCCGCCTCAACAGTGCCAATCAGTACTGCCTCATCAGTGCCCGTCAGTGTAGCCTCATCAGTGTCCACCAGTGAAGGAGAAAACTTACTCATTTACAAACTTTTGTAACAGAAACAAAGTAAAACTTTTTTTTCAAAATTTTTTTTTTGTAGCGCAAAAAATAAAAACCCCAGAGGGGATCAAATACCACCAAAAGAAAGCTCTATTTGTGGGGAAAAAAATGATAAAAATATTGTTTGGGTACAATGTTGCATGACCGCGCAATTGTCATTCAAAATGAGACAGTGCTGAAAGCTGAAAATTGGTCTGGGCGGGAAGGGGGGTAAGTGCCTGGTTGAAGCGGTTAAACATTCGCGGTTTACAACCGCTTTAAGACTTTGACAGGTAGCACGGCTAAATTTTGAACCTCTGCCTCCCAGGTGCAAGAAAGCACCAGGACTTAATGCATGTGGGCTAAACACCCAGTGTGCACGAGGCCTAAGGCAAAAACCAAAATTTACTCAAAAAAGTAAAGTCCCTCTAGTTCCCTCCCTCCTCCGAGACTGTAACTGAGTTACAGTTTTTTTTTGTTTTTTTTGGGTGGGTGGTGCAAGTATTTTTTATTGGTACTCACTCCCACTTCCGCAATCCTTGCCTAGGCTAGGATGACATCACTTGCCCTGCCCTCTCCACTCCCACAGACCCCTGGAACACATCACAAGTCCCAGGAGGCTGCAGGACTGTTCACAAAGGGCCCCGCAACCTCATGCATGCCACTGGACACAGCGGATTACTGTGATTTCTATCATTGGTCATAGTAATCACATGATAGCAATGTAAAGAACCTGTCATTAATGGCTTTCCATTCATGAACAGCTTGCTTCCATGGTACCTGGCTACCTGTACCATGTGATTAGCTGTAGCCAATCACAGATCACAACCATCGGCAAGCTGTTCATGAATGGTTAACGCATTCATGACAGCTAAAACTGTTGCTTGTACAGTGATCATCACTGTGTAAGCAGTACAATTAAAAAAAAATCCCTGATCAACCCCCATAGTATTACAGTGCCACTAATAAATAGTAAAACAAGAAAACAAATGTTAAAAAAAAGAATAAAAAGTTTACAAAAATGTAATAAAACATTATTAAAATGGCATACTGTCACCAGTCAGTATCACTGATCCCTGCACACCAGTCATATAATGACGCTGTACTGCACTGGTGATAGTACATAAGAAAAAAAATTGTAAAAAATAGTCTTCTTTTTCCAAAAAATTGGGACAAAAAACGTAACTTAACAAAAATTGGCCATGCCTCTTACTGAAAACCTTGGACTGTCTACTTTCTAAAAAGGGGTCTTTTGGGGGATATTTTAACTGTCCTGGCACAGTGCTGAAAAGCAAAAAATGGCTTGGTCATGAATTGGATATAAACTTCCGGAGCTCGAGTGGCTAAAGTTCAATTTTAAAGTACATCTGTGCTTCTGTATTAAGACGTATGGATGGGTTACCCAAGAGTTGGATTATCTGTTTTTAAAACTTGGTTTTCTTACCAGTTTATTTTGCCTTTAAAGCCCAAACTATTTATATTCCATTTATTGAAGAATATTAAAAAGCAAAGATCTTTAGATCTTGACTATAGGGTTATAATGTCACCTGCATGAGTAGGAAGCCAGGTACAAAACAAAATCTCAGCCCCAAGTGCTGCCCCTGTCCAAACTGGGTAGCGGCAGCCCAGTTTTTGCCTAGCGTCAAGATGTTAGTACCTACAGTACTAACCTTGGAACCTTACAAACAAACAAAAAAATCCTAACACACTTACCAGCTAGCCTACAAACAAAACAAAGTGTCCAGTGGCAGCTGAGTTTTTCTTTTGGGGGGGAGCGACAAAGAAGCACCCCCCCTCCAGGCAGCCAGCAGTGTGGCACTGACAACATCCCCACCCACCCTCCTTCCGGCGGCCTGGGACAGACATCAACTCCACAATCCCCCCCTTCGGGAGGCCGGCGGCACGGCACTGATAACCCAGCCACCCGCCCCCATGCCCCAGGCTGCCGGTGGTTAGGCACCTACCCAAGGCTGGTGGGGTGCGGTGTCCTCTCCTGGGGTGCGGGCAGTGGCTCCGGTGTCCACTCCTCCTGCAGCTTCTTCTGCTGTGTGTCTCCTCTTCTCCCTCCTAAGCGCTAGGGATCCAATAGGATCGCCTGACCTTTTGGACAACCGGGAAACAGGTCTCACGACTTGCCTCCTGATTGAGCCCGGGTTCACATAGGTGTGATGCGGGAACCAGCATAATTCCAGTGCGGGTTCCCACATCGCACCTCTCACGCAGGCAGTTTACACTGCCTTCTGTTAATCGCTGCGGGTCCCTGCACCTTTTTTTCTGCGAATCCAATGCAAGTTCAGCCATACAAGTGTATGGCTGAACTCGCATTGCACAGACATCGCATGTGATCGGCACCTGTGGTGCAGGTGTGATTCGCATGCAATTTCTGTGTTCGCACTAGTGAGATCGAGCCCACCCTTTTTTGAAGCTAATTAGAGCCTCTGGCTCTAATCATGTGCTTCAAAAAAGCACTCCCCCCATTGGAATCCATAGTCTTACACCCTGATATGTAGATCAAGGGGCAGATGCATTGGATGGGGGGGGCGACGCCCGAGTGCCCTCTATGGATGAGCCGCCACTGAAAGCGTCTCTGTCTAACAATTCACATTAAAAACAAAGGGTTTCACTGCACACATTTGCAAATATATTTGGAAGCCACAATGCCCACGCCAAGGCTCCTCTGTATACTGTGGTCCTAACTAAGTGTGACCTTTGTGACCCTGGTAGTTCCGCCACTGGTGTCAGTAGTTTATTCAGTTTTTAACAATATTATTTCTTAAAATATTTTTTACAATTTTTTAGGAGCCCCATTGGTGGGCTGTTGTGAGATATCAGGGGTCTAAACAGACCTCTTATGTTCCACCTTTGAGACAGAGAAAGGAGATTGAGGACACAGCCCTCAGTCTCCTCTGCAACCTCAGTTGCACAGAATGAATGGACAGGAATAGTTCTGTGCATAGCTTCCCATGCATTCACAAACTGAAGCATAGTAAACACAATTTACTATACCGCAGATATGAGTAAACAGAGTCAGTGATCAGTATGGATCACTGACTCTCCATTCAGAAAAGGAAGGGGCCGGTAAATGACATATCTTCCCCGCTCTCCATCCTGACAGAAGGGGCTGTGGGGGCCGGTAGGAACACAGGGAGGCAGCAGAAGGAAGCCGGATAGGAGAAGCAGTGGGGGTGTCTGCATATAGAGGAATCAAGCCACTGAATGCCCGCTTCTCCTCTTCTTCCTCCTGCAGGCATTAAGTGGCTGCAGATGGAAAATGGGGAGATTAATTACCCTATATGCAGCCGCCCCTGCCGCTCCTATCCAGGTGTACAGGGGGGGCCATACGGGCCCCCTGCAGCATAGGACCAGATTGCAATTGCGACCCCTGTAGATACACCCCTGAGTTTGAGCATATATAGCAGTAGTTAAATTAAGGAGACTTTGGTTCCCCTTTTTGGGGGGGGGGGGGTGTTGGTTATTTTTTTCAGTTTCTTGCGTCAGAATCTTCAATCAAGTCACTGGACGTATACTCTGGATCCTGAGTCTCCCCAGGCTGGCCTAAATGTGCATGCCATGCCTGGCTATATGTGTGTTCTGTTGCAACAGCTCTGTTGTCCCAGGAAAGCTAGGGAGTTAATCCCAAGGGAATGCATAACTGATCTGACCCATTGCTACAGTGTAACCTCAGAATGAGAGTGCCTCAGCTCTAACTGGAGATGGCCTAATAAGTATTTATATTCTCTTCTGTCTATTGCCAATGAGGAGAGACTGCTCTGTGAGTAATGTTTTTGACCTTATACCTTTTGTGGTTTATATGTGGCATGTTGCATTGTGGCCACACTGTTGCCTTTGGTTGCAGGATGTCCATGGCCCACCATTGTATGTATGGGCATCTGCCCTCTTTCTGTTCCTCCACAATACTTGTGTCTGTGGCCATGGCATTGACCACTCCCACTGTCTGCTCTTGATATAAGAAGTTGGGGCTAGGCAGTGGCATAGGCTCCATTAGAGACACAGAGTACCTTGCGGAGACACTGAGCAGCAGTAGATGGTAGAGAGGCAGGATACCGGAGTAATGGAAAGAAGAGGATTCAGAATGCCTGCTCATTCAGAGTTGGTAAGGCCCTTAGAGATGTAGGATGTAAGGAGCCACCTGGTATTGACCAGGGCACCCTGGAAGGGGTAATGGGTTTTGCTGCTGATGGCTGCCAGGTTACAGCCCTCTAACAGATAGGAGGCACTGGGGTGCCGAGGACACACAAGTCATAGGACAATGAAAGGCTTGAGTGTGTAAGCAAAGGTTCATTTTTTGACCACTTTAATCTAGAGTTCTCCTTTATCCTCACAGGAAGTTAGGTGAATTAATTTCCTTTGTGGCAGCACTCTATAAAAGGTTTGGGTGCAGCTAAGACTAGGGTTGTTGGGGGGGGCAAGATATCCAACCACGCTGCCTCAGCAACAGCAGTACGAATTGAAATGCACTAGGTCTCCTGGGCGGGGGGGGGTTACATTTCTAGTGACACTTCCTTAAATATATAATGAAGTGCAAGAAGCCCTTGCTGGGTACAGTAACCGATAGCAAGCAGTTAGCTTTAAATTTCTTGTTAACCAAACATTGATTAATTCTGCAAGTCTGAGTTTTTTAAGCAATGTGTAAACCTTAGTACAGATTGTGATTTTAGGTGATTTCTCTAGATGTCACTATAGCTCTACCCAGCAGAGCACTTACTGAATGTCTACACAACACTGCTGTGGCTGTAGTTTGTATATGTGCAGATATGCTCTTTAAAAAGGGCGATTTTTTCCCTGACGCCAGGCCCGGCGTTTTGCTTATTTTTTTGCAGACGCGCGTGTGTATGAGGCCCAATAGTTTCAGTACAGGTATATTGACTACCTGCCTCTTTTAAACAAAATTCAAAAGGAGTTTTGGTATTGAAGGATAGTAGAGAGTGGACACGCAGCACTTCAGTATATACCCAAAGTTACATGTTTTCCCTGGGTCTACCCATATCAGAGTTAAAATGATGCCATTGGGAAATTTTTCTACATTGTTTAGTTTTAAAATGTCTTTTTTTTTTCATTTTATTAATGAATAATGTTAAAAAAGGGGAATTAGATGTACAGAATAAATTGCAGTTAATCTGATATTTCACTGAAAGCTGGGAATCTGTTATTAGACATGATTTGTACCAGTTTGCAATCACAATAATATTACTGAATAGTTACACAATTCATTTAACTTTTTATTTTACATTTCTTTGTTCAGCTGCTGGTTTCATATGTTTTCAGCATAAAGGTGAAAGACATAAATTGAATGCTCAATCCATTTGCTGCTTAGCAGAGCAATATAACAAATCATCATGTAACAATTATCAGCTTCATTTCTCAGATTAGGTTAACATGTTATTTGACATTTCTACAATGATAACTTTACATTCTGTAGATGTTCTGTGACTAATAGTGAGATTTGTCAGTGTGCCAGGATCATTATGTTTCTAGCAGAGCATCAAATGGAGAAAATTGGAACTCTAATTTTAGAAATCGTTCAATATAGTTTTACTTCTATGTTAAAGTTGAACTACAGGCATAAAAATGTTTATTGAGATATGACAACATTTGCCTTCCATGGTGTGCCACCATCCTATTTATTAGAGAAAAAAACTATTGTATCTAGGGAAATACCCATATATACAAACAAAAAAGTGGACTTTGTAGGCACACACGATACCAAAGATTATAAAAATTACAAAATGTTATTTAACAATTGTTAGAACCATGTATAAGGAGTGTTACTCCTAAAGCCAAAGCATATTAAACATAATCATAAAAACATTTGTATAGAGCTACAAAATGGTGGAGCAAAGTGTTATACTTAGCACCGATAACATTTGTATTAAGTGACAGTCGTCAAAAAGGTCGACGTGTTTCGCCCGTAGGCTTCTTCAGGACCTTGTCCCAGTAGACTAAGGGTAAACAAGATATAATAAATTACATACAACGCATGAATAGGTTAGGATAACATAGCTGTAATCTGTATGGTACTTAAAGAAGTGTAACAGGCTTACATAACTGCCGGTATTCCAGAAAATCCCAAAAGTGTATCAAGGGGGCGGACACAGGGGACAGTAAAGCCACATAGGCAGCAAACTTTACTTCTCTAAGATGTAGAGATTATCTGTAATTAGTCTGTGTTTCACTGTGTTTATTGAGATATATTCCTCAATAGCCGCAAAGGAGATAAATCCACTTTGTGTGCAGTGCACCAAATGCCTTTGCAAGCCCAGTTAATACCTTGTTAAGGCCTGGTTCACACCTATGCATTTTCTTTTTTATTTTAAATTCTTCTTAATGAATTTAGAAAGGGTGAAGCTTACAAAACGATGCCTATTGGGCAAATCCAGGCTTAGAAAACAGAGAACAAGGTGACAATTAACCAAAACACATACAACTTAACAGTTGGTAACCAAAACCTAAGGTAACCTCACTCAAAAATTGCTAGAAGGTGCTAAGTAGACATCAAAAAAAGTTCCCTCAGTGTACAGAACCAAGTGAAAAACAAGTACTCAAAGCAGCGCATATTATGGAGGCATTGCCGATGATACAACAGTATCCAGATACCTATGCATTTTTTAGCGCATTTTCAGTTTTGCAGAAACACACTACAGTCCATTTAACATGGTTTCCTATGGGTCATGTTCACATCTGTGCATTTTCTGGAAAGGGCCAGGGACTTTCTTTTGGTTTTTGGTTCCATAGACTTTAATGGATCAAAAATGTGTATTGAAAAATGCAAAAAGGATCTGGAATATGCAAACTGCAACCTGAATAGGTGTGAGCCAGGCTTTAAATAACAGTGACATCACCACTGCGTTATAGATAACCTGTGCAGAGAGCAGAGCTGTGGGGGGGGCCTAGCAGGCCCCATCAACTACAGGCTGCCTGCAGAAAACGACAGTAGGTTGCGAAGCCAAGACCAGTCAACCTGCACAAGGAGAGAGAGCAGCTGTGACAGGTCTTTATTACAGGAAGCCCCCACACAGAAGCAACGTTTCACACATCTGGAAGAAATAAACAGCACACCAAGATTCAAGTGAGAATACACTCGCCTCTTTTATTTAGACAATATTTGCTTATCCTGAAGCGTTAACATACCATGTAATGAAAAATTAATATAAGACATGTAGTTTTGCTACTGGAGAAACTGTGAGCCTGCAGATGCATATTATAGAGGGGATTACAAACCAGTCAATCAGAGGGAGGACTTCATTCTTTCTTCCCAACTCCAGTTCAAACGTATATTTCTCTTTCGTTCATCAACAGGCACAGCGAATCTTAGGACTAAGTGGGTTATGCTGCCCTCTTCAGGAGTTTACTAGGCAGAACAGGCAGTTCTAACAGCAAAAAGAACAGCAACAGACACAGACCTTCCCAGGGGGCAGTCCTTACTGGCAGATAACCCCACACCCAGCTCTGCTAGCTCAGTTTTTTCTGCCTAGTGCAAGGAGTTAGACTTAGGCTCCCTGTTGGGATCTGTGGTACCTCTCTGGTCCACTTTCGACTGTCCTGGGACAGCCTCACAGATGAAGACTTCAATCAACCAGCCGTGCTGGGCAACAGGCTGGGTCTCGGACCCAGGTAGCCTCCCCAGCCGGCCATCACACGTTAGACCGGATGCTTCACGCTGGGTCGACCACGACAAACCCCGATCCAGATGGGGTGGCCCCGTGGGTTAAATGCCCCGCCGTCGCACGCAGTCCGCCCAGGGCCGACAGCTCCCTCCGGCCTAGCCGGGAGTGCGAAAGCTGTCCGGGTGGGATCCCTGCACCGCCTGACTATATGGGGTAAGTACGTCCCCCCTCCCCCTCGGGGGTCCGGTTGGTGGGTCCCCCCTCCGGGGTGTCAGGGTAGCGGGTGGTCTTCCCTCCCTTGCTAGTAATCCCCCTCCCCCACCCCTCCGGTACCCCGCTGTCGCACCCCCCCTTCCCCCCGGGGGCTCCCAGGGTGTGTGTGTACGTAGGGCCCTAGAGGTTCCCCCCGCCCCCCCTCCACACCTTGTGCTGCGGCGGTCGGATCACCCAGCGGCCATTTTGCCGGGGTCCGGCCACCATTTTCCTGTAGCTGGCCGCATGGTAGAGCCTGGGGAACGGCCGGCGGCCATTTTGGCGTAGCGCGCCGCTGTTCTCTATGGGGTTTGGCCTCTAGTGGTGCAGGGCGGCCATTTTTCTGTTGTCTCTGCACCTTGATCTGGCCTGTGTGTGCCAGGGGGCGGTCCTGGTCGCGCTGGCGCCCTTTTACCCCCCTGCATGGCCGGATCTCCCTGGGCAGCAGCAGCTTTGGACAGCAGCAGTGGAGAAGACAGGAGGGGAGCAGGGCAGCGACAGCGGTGGACAGCAGCGGCAAGCAGCTCTTCTCCGGGTTGGGTGGTGAGTCCCTCCGGGATGCCCCTTGTGCCCAGCCTTGCTCAGCTGTGGAGTGGGGGTGCAGTGGACTCCTGGCATTGGGTGGGTGACAGGATGGCAGCCCCTGCGGGTGCTTCCCCACCGGACCTCTCTGGGTGCCTGCAGCCAGCACTTCAGGGACCCCGTCCCTTATAGACACCAGGTCAAAAGTCCAAGAGACGTTCGTTTCCTGAGATCCCTGATGCTCCTGATAGCAGGGATGAGTGTGAGGCGTCCGCTGCTGCGCACGAGAGGGCACTAGTAGACGCTCTGATCACCTCAGAGCGTGAGACCCTGCAATTGGAAGACCAGGCGGGACCCCATCAGGGGGAACCCGGCCCCTTCAGGTTGCATAGACCGGCCTGTACGGTTTAGGTCTTCCTGTATGTGGATTTTCTGGAATAGGTTGTTTATAGGGACTGGGCTCGGCCATTCCCAGACGTTTCGCTGTGCGCTATGCTTTTGGGGAGGAACTGTTGAAGAAGTGGGCATCACCCCCTGTGGTTGTCCCCCCCCCCGTGTCTCGCCTGAATAGGGCGACCACTATCCCGGTGGAGGGCACGCCGTCCTTTTAGGGACCCGGCTGACAGGAAGGCCGAAGCTTGCGTCAGATCCCTGTTTGCTATGACGGGATCAGCCAGGCGGCCCATTGTGGCTTCTGCGTTGGCATTGCACAACACTCACTGTGTGGACGAAGCTGTTATATAGTGAGTTGAGCAACACTCAGGTTCCCCCTCATTGCGTGGGTCTCACTGATCAGCCTGTCCATGGGCTACAGTATCTGTGTGATGCAACCCTGGACACGGCCTCTCTGACGTCTAAGGCGTCTGTGGTCTCTGTGTGGCCAGGCAATGGCCTTGGCTGTAGTGCTGGTAGGCGGATCAGACTTCTAAAAAGGGCCCTGGCGGACTTGCCTTTCCAGGGTGGGCGGCTCTTTGGGCCTCCTTGGTTGAGATTATCAACAACCTCACAGGTGGGAAGAGCACCTTTCTCCCAGAGACAAGGAGGATTGCGCCCCCCCCCGCTCCTCGGGCAAGGGTTCGCAGCCCGCTAAGGTCCCAGCAGGGGGACAGAAGCGTCCCTGGCAACGTAACCGTGCCAAGTCAGGGGACGAGGCCTCCTCCGCATGTCGGGTTGCCTCCACCCGGCTCTCGGGTGGGGGGGACGTCTCCTGGGGTTCGCAGACAGGGGGTCCCCCTCCAACCTGCAGCTGCCTGCGGCCAAGCTGCGGGCCCTATTTCAGGGCCGTACAGGACCTGTTTGGTCAGGGACGGTCATTCCCACTCCGTATGCGAAGAGTTCCCAAGGTTTTTTTGTAACAACCTTTTCGTGGTTCCGGAGAGGGATGGGGTTCATCCCATCCTGGATCTGAGGGACCTCAACAGGTTTGCGCAGGTCAAAGATGCATACCTGCATGTTCCCATATGCGCCCAGCACCAGTGCTTCGTGCGCCTTGCGGTTGGAGAGGATCACTACCAGTTCGTAGCTCTCCCATTTGGCCTGGCCTCGGGTCTTCACCAAACTGCTGGCCCCTGTTCTGGCTCTGCTGAGGCAGAGGGGCATCACAGTGGTGGTGTGTCTGGAGGATTTTCTCCTGTGAGCGGAGTCGGCTCCAGCGCTCAGGGCCAATGTGGCGATCACCCTGCACACTTTTCACGAGTTTGGATGGGTGATCAACCTTCTGAAGTCGGTTCTGATTCCGTCTCACCGCCTGGAGTATCTGGGGCTGATCTTGGATGCAGCCCGGGTGAAGATTTTCCTTCCGCCTACCAAGCGGCAGCCGCTTCTGACTGCGTTTTGGTCCCTGCTGTCCCAGAAATGGGCCTCATTCCGTTTTTTGCATGTGGGTACTAGACCTCATGGTGGCCCCCTTCTAGGCAGTCCCTTACGCTCACTACCACACCCTGGTTCTGCAAAGGGGGATTCTCCTGAGATGGGACAGGTTCCCATCTTCCCAGGATCGGGTGATCAGGATGGATCACCAGGTAAGGGCCTTGCTCCTCTGGTGGCTGCGGTCCCCGGCTCTTTGGTTGGGGAAGTCTTTCCTCCCCCTTCACTGGACGGTGATCATGACAGACGCCAACCTGACAGGCTGGGGCGGAGTCCTGGGGCTGCTCTCAGCCCAGGGATGGTGGTCTCTGGAGGAGTCTCATCTCCCGATCAATGTCCTGGAATTGCAGGCGTTTTTGGTGCTGCCTCTCCCATTGGATCGAGGCTGCACGGGTGCCCTGTCTGGATTAAGTCGGACAATGCCACGGCTGTGGCATACATGTATCACCAGGGCGGGACGAGAAGCTCGGCTGCGGCCTCGGGGGTAGTTTCCATGCTGTGGTGGACAGAAAGTCACGTTTCGGCAATCTCTGCCGTTCACATGCCAGGCGTAGAAAGTTGGCAGGCAGACTATCTCAGTCGTCAGCGCCTGGACCAGGGAGAGTGTCCCTGCACCCGGACATGTTTCATCAGATTTGTCTGAGATGCTCTGGACGTGGACTGGCTAGCGTCCCGTCTCAATCGGAAGGTGCAGACCTTCATGAAGTGAACGAGGGTTCCCTTGGCAGGACACGGCGGATGCTCTTGTGGCTCCGTGGGCTCGGTATCGACTCATCCAGGCCTTTCCTCCTCTTAAACTACTTCCACGCCTTCTGCGCAGAAAAGGAGCAGAGGGTATGCCGACCATGCTGGTAGCCCCAGATTGGACAAGGCTTCCTTGGTACACCGTTGTAGTACGAATGGTGGTGGACGTCCCCTGGTGGCTTCCGCCTCACAAGGCTCCTCTGTCCCAGGGGCCCATCTGACATCCTACTTTACCCTCTCTGGCTTTAACGGCCTGGCTATTGAATGCCAGGGGTTGAGGGATCAAGGCGTCTCAGACTCGGTGATTCCCACCATGCTGGAGGCACATAAGGCCACTTCACATAAGATTTTCCACCGCACCTGGAAGGCTTAATTCGCCTGGTGCGAAGCCGGAGAGTGGACCTCTTGTTCCTTCTTGGTGTCTCGGGTTCTGGCCTTCCTACAGAAGGGGCTCGATCAGGAACTGGCGTTGTTCACTATCAGGGGTCAGGTTTCTGCTCTGGCGATCTTTTTTCAGCGTCCTTTGGCGACGCATTCATTGATCCGTACTTTCATGCAGGGGGTTCGGCATGTCACCCCCAGGAACGGTCGCCTTTGGTGCCATGGGACCTCAATTTGGTCCTCTCGGTGCTTCAGAAGCCGCCTTTTGAGATTATCAAGGAAATCTCACTACAATTGCATTCACAGAAGTTGTTTTTCCTGGTGGCTATCACATCCGCTCGGCGGGTGTCTGAGTTGGCAGCTCTTGTAGGTCTCCTTATCTGGGCCTACATAGTGATAAGGCGGTCTTGCTCCTGTCATCCTCCTTTTTGCCGAAGGTGGTGTCATCTTTCCACATCAATGAGGACAATTGTCCTTCCTTCACTATGCCTGTGCCCGTCTCACCCTAAGGAGGTTGCTTTGCACTCCCTGGAGGTTGTTCGGGCCCTGCGGGTGTATCTGGCGACCACGGCCTCCTTCAGAAGTCGGATGCTCTCTTTGTCATGGTGGATGGTCCACGCAAGGTTTTGGCGGCCTCATTGGCCACTCTCATGTTGGATTAGACAGACGGTGACCCGAGCCTATGCTGTTCGGGGCCTGGAGCCTCCTTTTCCGGTCACGGCTCACTCTACCAGGGCGATTAGCACTTCCTGGGCTTTCCGACATCAGGTGTCGGTATCTCAAGTGTGCAAGGCGACTACTTGGTCCTCTGTGCACACCTTTTCAAAGTTTTGTTTGGCCGCAAAGTTGTGCAGACGGCCGTGTGAAACACTTGTGGTTCCTCACTGAGGGGTCGGTTGGGCGTAGCTCTGTAGTTGTTCTGTTGCCCACCCCTCATTTTTGGCACTGCTTTTGGACATCCCACTTAGTCCTAAGAGTCGCTGTGCCTGTCGACGAATGAAAGAGAAAACTGGATTTTTTTGACTTACCGTAAAATCCCTTTCTCTGAGTTTGTCGACAGGCACATCACCCACCCCTCTGGATGTTGCACTGATTGTTACGAACTGAGCTAGCAGAGCTGGGTGTGGGGTTATCTGCCAGTGAGGACTGCCCCCTGGGAGGGGCTGTGTCTGTTGCTGTTCTTTTTGCTGTTAGAACTGCCTGTTCTGCCTAGTAAACTCCTGAAGAGGGCAGTATAACCCACTTAGTCCTAAGAGTCGCTGTGCCTGTCGATGAACTCAGAGAAAGGGATTTTACGGTAAGTCAAAAAAATCCAGTTTTTGGATAGCGTGGGGAGGGGTTAGACCCTCTGTTAGGTTTTTTTATATGCTGTCCCTGTCCCCGAATGGTAGATTTTTTCCATCATTTCGATCCTGACTGAGGGATGTCAGATAGAAGCGTGTCAGGGCTCAGCTTGTTCTTTTCAGAGCTAGCTGCTCAGCTAAGGGTTAATTGCCAGTCTCAGCTTCCACTGTGTCTCACCTGATGTACATTTCCTGCTCCTCAGCCAGCTCTCCTTGCTATATAAACTGCCTGGATCAGATTTCAGATGCCTTCGCCTGGTCAAGATCTCTGGAGAAATCTGTACTGTGTTTTCCTGTGAAAGACTTTTCCTGTTTGACGTTCCCTTCTGATTCCTGGATTCAAGACCCTGCTCGGCTGACTCCCCTCCTGGCTCCTGACCCTGCATGTTGTTTGTTTGAGCTTGCTGCTCTCTGGATTGCTGTTTTACTGGCTTGCTCTGACTATCCACTTTGGTTACCGAATCCTGGCTATGTTTTGACTACGTTTACACTGTTTATATCATTTTATCTTTTTATTAAAAAGTGTGATTTTACTGCACTTCTGTCTTGGTGTGATTCATGGTTCCTGACAGTAGGCGAAGGCCATGAATTCAGAAGATGCAGAGAGTCCACTTGCTGGTAATATTTTTTCCAGATTGGATGAGCAGGATCGCTGCATGGATCAGTTTGCCATAGGGTTACAGACGTTCCTGAATCGCACTGCTCACCTGGTTCTTCCTACGGTGGCCGTTCCGGCACTACCTGTGTTTCAGGCCACTCCTGCTGATGCTCAAGTGTCTGTGCAGGCCCCCGCCTCAAATATTACCTCTATAAGGGGTATGTCTAGTTCCGCTTCCCTAGCGATTTGGGGGCAATCCAGTTCTATGCAGAGGGTTTCTCAACCAGTTTGGATATACTTTGAGATGCTGCCCCAGGTGTTCCCCACGGACAGAAGCAAAGTAGGCTTTGTGATTTCTTTGCTTTCTAACAGAGCCTTGGCCTGGGCAAACCCTCTATGGGAGATGCAAAAAACTGTTGTCCTGAGTTACCCAGAGTTTGTGACCTCCTTTAAAAGGGTATTTGACGTTCCCGGACACTTCGCTACCACTGCCAAAAGCCTCATGTCCATCAAGCAGGGTACGAGAACAGTTGCAGATTACGCCATTGAATTCCATATTCTGGCAGCAGAGGTCTTTTGGAACAATGAGGCTCTCGTGGCTGCGTTTTCTAATGGTCTCTCGCATAACAAAGATGAGATAGCAGCCCAAGACATACCTACTGAGCTGGAGAGGTTGATCACGTTTGCCATTCTCCCTTACTCCAGACTCAGAGAGAGACCTTCCTTTAGGGAGCACTTGCGGAAGCCTCCTGCATGTTTGGCTCCGAGCTTTGTAGTCCCACCTGTGCCTCCCTCACCTCCCATACCTCCTGGTAGCCTGTCAGTGAAGTAGAACCCATGCAGTTGGGCTTCACACGTCTCTCTGCGGATGAGGAAGAGGAGGGAGAGATTGTGCTTTTATTGTGGGCAGGCAGGTCCCTTTTTGAAGTCTTGTCCTACCCGTCCAGGGGGGACGCTTGCACCTGAGGTCCTGTAGGGGACAGACTAGAGGTGGCATGTTACGTTTCCAGTCAGCCGTAAGGATAAGCCCCTGGTTCCGGTTACCCTTTCTTGGTCTGAGTCGTCCATCCAGATACAGACTCTAATCAACTCTGGGGCTGCAGGCCTGTTCATAGATAGTGCCTTTGTGTCTAAGCACTCGATTCCGCTGCAGCTTCGAGCCACTCCACATGCCATTGAGGCTATTGATGGGAGACCTCTACAGCCTGCCTAGGTGACTCATGAGACTGCTCCATTGACCATGGCCGTAGGGGCTCTTCACCATGAGATGATCCAATTCCAAGTCATTTTCACTGCTGGTTTTTCAATGGACCCAGAGAAGCTATCGGCAGTTCTACAGTGGCCCTGACCTGTGGGTTTATGTCCACTACAACGTTTTCTTGGCTTTGCCAATTATTATCGGAAGTTTATTTGTAACTTCTCATCTCCGGTCAAGCCCCTGACTGATACGACCAGAAAGAACGGCAACCCACAGAATTGATCTCCGGAGACCTTTACGGCCTTTGAAAGTCTCAAGGCTCAGGCTGCCTTTGTTTCTGCTCCTTTGTTGGCACATCCGGATCCTACGTTACCCTACATCCTTGAGGTTGATGCATCTGAGACTGTAGTTGGTGCCCTTCTGTCTCAACGTTCCACCTCTGAGAGTGCCATGCATCCTTGTGGCTACTTTTCCAAGAAGATGTCTCCTGTAAAAAATGCAATTATGAGATTAGGGACAGAGAATTGTTAGTGATCATTTTAGCCCTTAAAGAATAGAGGCCTGTCTCATTTTGACTGACCACAAGAATCTCACATTCTTGTCTGAGGCTAAACGCCTCTCCCCCAGGAGGGCACAATGGGCTCTATTCTTGTCAAGCTTCAATTACATAGTCTCATTCTTACCTGGTACTAAGAATGTAAGGGCCGATGCATTGTCTTGACAGTTGTCCTCTGTTTCCAAGATGGAGTCAGTTCCTGGGCCTGTGATACCTCCTGATCGTATTCTGGCTACGGTTCATAACAGTCTCACTTCACCTTTGGGTGACAAGATTCTTGCTGCTCAGGTCCATGCTCCTCCTGAGAAAACTTGTGACCGCTGCTTTGTCCCTGAAAGTCTACGTACTGCTGTGCTCCAGACTTACCATTCTCCCAAAGCTGCTGGCCACCCAGGGAAAAATCAACTCATTAGGGCTATTTCCCAACAGTTCTGGAGGCCTAGTCTCTGCGCTGATGTAGCCGCCTTTGTAGCAGCCTGTTCTGTGGGTACTCAGAACAAAACACCACAACAACTTCTAGTGGGTCTTATACAACCCATACCCAATGGAGAGTGGCCTTGGACCCACCTGTCTATGGATGTTATTGTTGGAGTTACCTAACTCTCAGGGTAACACAGTTATACTTATGGTGGTTGACCGATTCTCTAAGATGTCACATTGTATTCCACTTAAGAAGTTGCCCACGTCCAAGGAACTGGCATCCATCTTTCGCTTACATGGGCTTCCCAAGGTGATTGTCTCAGACAGGGTAGACAGTTTGTGTCCAGGTTTTGGCAAGCCTTTTGTGCACAGTTGGGAATTCAGCTTTCTTTCTCTTCTGCGTACCACCCACAGTCCAATGGGGCTGCAGAACAAGCCAACCAGTCCTTGGAACAGTTTTTACATTGCTAAATTTCTGACCAACATAACGACTGGTCTGACCTGTTACCTTGAGCGGAGTTTGCTCACAATAGTGCTGTTAATACTGCTTCCCGATTGTCTCCGTTAATGGCGAATTATGGTTTCCAACCAGCCATGTTGCCTGACTCATTTGTTCCTCAGACAATTCCTGCATTGGAGGAGCATCTCAGTGGTCTTTGTTCCACTTAGTACAGGTCCAGGAGTCTTTACGACGTGCCAGTAATGGGTACAAACGCCATGCTGACCGCAGACGCCTACCTGCGTCTTCTTACCAAGTTGGGGAGAGGGTCTTGCTGTCTTCTCCTCACCTCCGACTGGGTGTTTCCTCACTGAGGCTGGCACCACGGTGTATTGGACTTTTCCGTATTCTCTGCAAGATCAACCCAGTGGCTTACGCTTTAGACTTACCTTCTAATATGTGAATTTCTAATGTATTCCATGTACCCTTTATAAAACCTTTGGTATGCAACCGCTTTACTACCTCAGTACCACATCCTCATCCAGTTCAGGTTGAGAACCAAGAGGAGTATGAAGTACAATCTACCATTGACTCCCGTAGGTTCCGTGGGCGCATACAGTACCTGGTTCATTGGAAAGGGTGCGGTCCAGAGGAGCGTACTTGGGTCTCATCCTTGGACGTACATGCTCCTTTTCTCCTCCGTGCTTTCCATAGACATTTTCCCCTCAAGCCTGGTCCCCCCCAGGGCCAGTGGGAGTAGAAAATGTTTAGCATCAGTAGGAGTAGACAGTGCCTCTGGTTTTGAGGTCAGTGGGTGTAAAAAAATTATGTGTGTGCTACTAGAAGAGTAGTGTAGGTAAAAGCATAGCCTGGCTCTAGGATTAAACCTGAGTCAACAAATTGGGTCAGGGTTGTGACAGAATCCGGACACCCTGACTGGGTATCTCCGCCAAGAAGCTGCTTCCCAAGCTCTGAAACACGAGACCTGTGAATCTGGCTAGTTACCCCAAGAACTAGCCAACGCCAGTTTTGGAGTAAACCAGAATAAGAACTCTTTATTTGGACAAGAATACAGGCTTTTATACACTTGAGAAAGACATCCCCCCGATCATATTACTCTAACAATGCAACTTGTACACAGGAATGTAATTACAACAACCAATTACATTAATTAGCTACCTGTATGACTCAGAGGTTACTTTCCAAGTCAGGCTTGCCAACTTCGATCTCAGAAGGTACAATACACATTAACATAAGTATAAACACAGATAAATATTACTGTCCCGTTTGAAGTAATCCAAACCACATTCTCAGTGTCCAGTAAGTAGTTGTCCATCATTTTCTCTGTCACCCTGTTCCCCTAATAGACACAGGGTGACTTAGACATAAGTGGGCATGGGGACCTGAAACAAAGGTTTCCCTTAACAAACCAGGGCCCATAGTCAGTAGGCAAGGGGCTAGCATTCAGTCCACTCCAAAACTCTCTGTCTGGGGTGAGTCTGTCACATTTCTCCCCCATCAAAAGTCAACTAACAAGGTCCCAGACCTCCACTTGGTTTGGACATGCATTAGTCAGGCAGAGTGAACTCACATAGTCAGACCACATGATTTCCATTCTTGGCTGCAGGGAATGGTTCTCATCAGTAGGTGTGGGGAAGAGGTCATTGACTCTCTGTCCGGCTGTCAGGGCTTCAGCAGGGTGGTCTTTACCATTCCATGGCTTGGCCTGTTGCGGGCAGAGGGGCCAACTGCCCCAGTTCTCTGAAGCTGTGGAGACACTGTAGGTACTAGGCAGAGGCTAGCTGTGCTTTGCCCTGTTGTCTGCAATTCAGCTGGGAGTAGAAGCTTCACTACATCAGCTTGTCGCTGGAGAGAGGGGCCGACTGCCCCAGCTCCCTGGAACTCTACAGTTATTGCCAGTGCTGGGCAGAAGTTGGTAGCACTCTGCCCTGTTGTCAGCACTTCTACTGGGGACTCCACATCATCCACTCCTACTAACCTTTGGGTAGGGAGGCCGGCTTCCTCCACTCCCAGAGTGTGGATCTGCTGCTGGGGAGGAAGGATTATCTCCTTCTCTCCCAAACTGTGTAGCTGTCATTGGGGAGGTGAGCCGGCCAGATCCTTGCTGGGGTGGGGGAATGGCTGCTTCCCCTCCCTGCATCTCTGACTTCCATTGGGGAAGAAGAACCATCACCTTCTTACCCTGTGCCTCTGGAGCTGCCACGGGTGTGGAGCAGAGGTCTGTAGTACTCTGTCCTGCTGCCAGCACTTCTGCTGGAGTTTTGCTAGGTGGTTCTTCCTCTACGGAAAAGTCTATTAAATTCCCAGTCACTGGAATTGCTGAATGTCCAGGGCACAGATTGGTGGCACTTGGGCCCGGTGCCCAGGGCCATCTTTAATATTGATTGGACCCTGGGCAAACATTTTCTTGGGCCCCCCCTAGGAAATTTTGCTCTCCATCCCAACATCCCAAAAAAACAAATAAACATGCACTTATCTCAAAAACTTTAATAATGTAAATGTAAACAACTGGTCCACACTCATGGATTACTTGGTAGAGGTTACTGCACTTCCTTACCACTCACTGATTGGTTGCTAAAGGTTACTGCACATCCTTACCTCTCAAGGATTGGTTGCTAAAGATTACTGCACATCATAACCGCTCACTGAATTGCCACAAACTGATTGATTTCTAGAGGTTACTGCACATCATCCATGCCTGTGGAGAAATAATAAGTAGCATACTTACGCACCAAAAACATGTCAGCAGACACAAAATAGGTTCCAAACTTACACACCAGAAATATGCCCATAAACACTAGTTCAATTATCGAGTCAGTACCATATTGCACTGACACATACAGGAACATGTCCGCAGAGAAAGAGTCAGTACCATACTGACACACCAGAAACATGTCATAGATTACAGACTTAGCAATAATATGCAATGCCAAGCCACAGTTAACAAAGCCAGCAGACTACTCTCATGCATTAAAAAGGGCATACATTCCAGAGGTTAATCAATTATTCTACCCTTTTACAAAACACTGGTTCATGCTCATCTGGAATATGCAGCTTAGTTTTGATCACCGGGTCACCTGCGGCTGCATTTTGAAAAAGGTGGCGGCACCTTTTTTTTTTTCCAGAAAACGAAGGCACAACAACCCATTCAAACCTGCTCAAGTGTGAAACTAGTCTTAGAATGTAGGGCAGTGTACAGAGGTCAGTAGTATGTAGAGCAGTGTACAGAGGTCAGTAGTATGTAGGGCAGTGTACAGAGGTCAGTAGTATGTAGGGCAGTGTACAG
>BLSH010198373.1:30303-52309 GCA_018402905.1 Glandirana rugosa
CCCCCCCCCCCCCCCCCCCAATTCCACTCCACCTCCCTTTACCCTAATGGGCATCTAACAACTCTATTTCTGCTTTTGGAGTTTCAAAGAATCTTGTGCGATCCTCATCTATCACACGTAATTTACTGGGAAATAAGAGGCTAAATTTTAGTCCTTTGTCTCTCAGTCTTTTACAGACATCTGTAAAGGTTCTTCTTTGTTGTTGTATCTCAGGGGGGTAGTCAGGAAAAGAAACGTAATTTAGAATTCTCAAATTGCACCTCCTTTATTCTGGCCGCCATCAAAATGCGATACCTTTATCTATAGTACAATAACCGTATCAAAAACGGGCGAGGGAAAGCCCCTGGCCTTGGCAGGGACAGGGGAACGCTGTGGGCCCGTTCTATCACAAACCTAGGTGATTTCTCAATTAGGCCTAAAATGGTAATCAGGAGAAGTTCTGCAAATTCAGCTGGTTTGCTGCCTTCCGTGCATTCCGGCAGTCCCAATATATGCACATTGTTTCTCCTTAATCGACTTTCAGCGTCTATCATTTTCCCCTGTAGGGCCCGAACTTGGATCTGCAGTGCGTGAATTTCTTTATTATCTATTTTGACCATGTCTTGTATTGCAGAAACACGTTTTTCCAACTCCACCACCCGCTCCCTGAATTTATCCATATGATGCCTTATTACACCAATGTCCGCTGCCAGACTGTCTATTTGAAAAATTAATGTATCTTGACAAGTTGCAATGGCCTGCAGAATGTCTGTGTTAGTAGGCGCAGTTTTTATTTTGCTACAGCCTGATGTCTCTATGCTGTCGCTCCCGCCTGATGTCTCTATGCTGTCCGCCATACTCTCACTGGGTAATTTTTTGGCTGTTTTAACCCCCGTTGGAGATGAACATGGGGTACTTGTGCTTGTATTTGGTGCGGTTTTATTAACTCGTGGCTTACCTGGTGCCATGCTGTGTTCCTGGTGCGAAATGTTCCCTTAAGTCCCTTGAGTCAGGTATCCCTTCTTCCAGGGTAGGACTATAATTGCAAGGAGACCAAATCAAGCTGCAATAGTGGCGTCACACTGCTTCAGCCCATCCCGCTGCTGCTGACCAGGAGCTGCTCCTAATCTCATGGTAAGGGGCTGGTAAAGGACGGCCACCATATCATACAATCCTGCCAAGGCTGGTTGGCGGGTGTCGGCCACCGCAGACTATACACTCGGATTCAGTCTCCGCCCAGCAGCTGCGGCAGACACAGTCGTCCTCCGTGGTCTCTCCCGATCTCTCCGGTCCGAAATACCCCCACAGGTGTCCAGTCCTCCACACACCAACACTCACTTAGCGCGCGCCCAGCAGACACGCGCAAGGTGCTGGAAGCCTCAAAATGACAGAGCTCTGGCTCCAAGCGCCTAACACCTCTCACGTCCACCGCCCATCTCCTCCAATTCCCTCTATGCTTAGAGAACTGCCGGACTACACAGCTTAAAGTACAACTAAAGGCAACATACATATTTTAGTAAATCCTCATATAAATACCTGAAAGTTACACATGGTAATAAACAGAACTGAAATTATTATTTTCCTACCATATAGCTGCAATTGTGAGTAATCTCCCTATTCATTCCTACTTTGTTGTATAGTGTTAGTGATGATGGAAGGAGTTCAGCAGAGCAGAACAGAGCTCAGATGTCATTTCCTTTCAGTGAACTAGCTTGTCTATCTCCCAGTCCTGCCTTATATCATGCTGAGTCCATTTTACATAACACACACCAATCTGACAATCAATAGCTGGGTGTGTGCTATATAAAACAGGCACAAGTCAGTGCAGGTTCGTTTGCACACAGACCGGTTGATTAATCTGTGCGCTTCTCCCCGCCTGCTCTCCTCTGGTATTTTGTAAGCCGACAGAACAAAATCCAACCTAGGAGCTGGCTGTATAGATAGAGCAGTGGGTGGGCAAAGGCGGGACATAGGTGGGAGCGGGTGAGCCTTCATGGGCCGATCGTGGGCAGAGCCTAATTGGGACTTCTGTGTAGAATTAATGCCTGAGATTTCCCTGTACTACAAGAGCACCTCTCCACAATGATGCGAGGATGTTTCTGCAGAGATAGACGCAAAAAGAGACAACATGCAAACCTGAGGCAATTCGAAAACTAGAAAGTAAAGTTGTCCCCTCATTAAAAGAAGTGAACATGATAGCAGGGTATAAGGTAAATATCTCAGCAACCTAACTGCTTTTTGCAAAACAATCAGTGACATGTTTAAACAGATTGTATAGGTGCATAACATATTGATTTTATCATTTTGACCATGGTTCTTCTTTAAGGCCAACTTACAGACCACAGTGATCTACTTTAAGCAATATGCAAAACAGTGTATACTGGACAGATACGCTCTGCTACAGACCACTGCAGAGTATATAAAGCATACAGAAAAGAGTATAGGGGATCAGAGTAGATGGGTGGGCAATGGGCCCAAAACTGATCCCCTTACATGGGTGAACAGGGGAAGACTTTCCCCTTACAGACATCTCTACCAAGTGACATCTGCAGCCACACCTGAAGGCATCACTGTATGGTGAATGAACAACTTATTTGAACTAGAAAGAGTTAAGAGAAAGGCAACAAAATTATTACAAAACACCCTTTTTACCAACCTCTGCGTGTGTCTTCACAAGACAATGAAGCAGAGTTGTAGTTTGAAACCAGTAACATGGATTTAAAGTTGTTTAAAACCAGTCATATGGTCAGTAGGTGTTAAACCAACAACTTTAGTCTATGGTGAGAGGAGGAGGAAGATAGCAGTACAAGCACTACTGACCAACAAGACAAATGTAGGCTTGTTATTGGTTCTGACCAAACTGGAAAGATAGGATGGCCCCCTCCTTTAATTCCTATAGGCTGCACTGATTAGGACAAACTGACATGGCAATAAAAGTTAAATACATACAGTTTTGTTTAGCAGGCTTTAGAAATTCAAGGCAAAAAAAAAGGATAAATATAATATTTAGTTATACTCACCGAAAAACAGGTGTGTGCCCGGATTTCGGTTTGTTCCATGTAAAATGTGATGGAACTGACAAAAACTGATCAGTGAATGAGTCTTTTCTGTGTGGAAGTGGCGAACCAGTACTATCCTCAGAAGGGGTTTCAAGAGTTAGAGATAAATTGCCCTGATCTTCAACACCAAGATCAATCTTTCCTAGCAATGTGGCACTTTGATCTTCATACTTCTTTCGTGTTTTGAGAGGAATATCAGTTTCCTGGAAGCACTGAGAAGGAGATACACTATTCACTGCATTGTGAGACAAAGGAATCCACGTGTCTTCTGTAACACTTCCCCTGGGAGAATGGCTAGGTGATGGTGTGGGTGAGTGATGGGGAGAACTTTGATAGCAGATATCTGCACTGGAGTGTCTTCTTTTGCCATAAGGAGATGAGGGCCTTGATGGAGGCCTTGAAGTAGGCCGAGGGCTAAGCCAGTTTTCATCAGTAATGCTAGTTCTAGGAGAGTGGCATGGGGACTGTCTTTGAGATAGAGAGGCACCATAGCAAAATGGTTGCCATGCATCATCATTAGGAAAGCCACTGGGAGAGGATAGTGGTGAGCCCAAACTAAAACGTGCTGCTGCCTCATTCAGTTCTGATTCAACATCATCGTAGATGTGGGAAACTGATTCACAAGAAGAAGCATCAGAGAACCAGCTTCTGGAAGATATGCTACTTCCAGGGCTTGGACTTAAAGATGACTCTCTATAAGAGGGTTCAAGCTGGAGATGGAGATGGTCACGGGAAGGCCTTTCAACGTAATCATTTTCAAGGTCACCTTTTCGCAGTTCTTGTGTGGTTTCAGTATCTTGGTGGCAGTTAGGAGATATTGAAGTAATCTGAATGCTGGGACATTCAAAAGGCTTTGGTCCTCGAGAAGGATTGCACTTTTGTTCTTGGACTTCATTAGTGCCATCAAAGGTTTTGTAGCCTTGAAAACAGGAGGTGGGTGTGCAAACTGAGCTGTGAGGTTGATGACCATGCCATGGGGTACAAATGGGTTGGCTTACTGCTGATAAAGGCTGGTCTACATTGAAGATATAAAATGATGCGCTGTCATCAGGCTCAAGATCTGAGGGAAAAAGTAAAAAAAGTGAAAAAAAAAATGCTTGAATCAGAAATTAACCAATAATGATTCTAAATATCTACATTAATAATCTGACAAGAGTTAAAGTGTCTCTGAAGGCTGAAGGGGTTTTTACATTCATGCATTCCAAGCATGAAGGTAAAAAAAAATAGTGCGCAACTCTCTCCTACCCTCCAGCCCTTTGTTATACTTACCAGAGCCTGATCTTGATCAAGCGTTGTGCAAGAGAGCAGTCGCTTTCCAGGCTCTCTGCCTCCTCATTGGCTCAGAGACAGCAGGTGGAGCCACTGGCTCCCACTGCTGTCAATCACAGCCAGTAAAGAGAGGGGGTGGGGCCAAACCCCATTCAGTGTGTCCTTTGGGCACAAAGAGCAGGGCTCAGGAGCAAGCATACATGAGTGCCCCCTACAGCCAGGAGCACTGGTGGGGGACCTAAGAAAAAAATGAGCAGGGCCCTCTGATTCCTACTGTATTTAAATATTATATTTGTACTGTCTACCCTCAAGTTGTAAAGTGCTGTGTAAACTGTTGGCGCTATATAAATCCTGTATTATAATAATAATAATAATAATAATAATAATAATAAAAAGAAAGGGAGGATCAGGGCTGCGCTGTGCAAAACCACTGTAAAAGAGGAGGTTAATTTAAAAAAAAACGTATCTACCTTTAGCATTGCTTTATCTCTTTTTGTTGTCTGAGTGGCTTTGGGTTTTTTGCCTATTAAAAACATTTTTAGGCCTGAAGATTGGTTAAAACTACCAAACCTTACTCCCCCAAAGCAGAGACACTGAAGAATAAAATAGCGGTGGTTCAACATTTTTTGTGTGTCGTGGTCTTAGAGCAAAGATTTATCAAGAGCAAATTTTCAATTAAAAAAAAAAAATTATATAAATATTATATACATACACATATACATACACACACACACACACACACACACATATATATATATACAGTGGGGTAAAAATAGAATTTTTTGACTTACCGTAAAATCCTTTTCTCTGAGTTAATTGATGGACGCAGCCTCTTATCCATGACATGTGGGGTTATGCACCTTTCATTAGGAGTGGACTAGGCAGAACGTAGTTCAGCTAAAAGCAGCTACAGCCCCTCCCAGGGGGCAGTCCTCACTTGGTATAACCCCTCCTGCCCTG
The DNA here is from genome assembly GCA_018402905.1 of Glandirana rugosa. NCBI lineage: Eukaryota > Metazoa > Chordata > Amphibia > Anura > Ranidae > Glandirana > Glandirana rugosa. Next base: position 35,571 of record BLSH010198373.1, read on the forward strand.
CTAAGCAACTCAGTTCGTAACAAGCAGTACAAACTTAAGCAAATAGGGGTGGGTGCTGCGTCCGTCAATGAACTCAGAGAAAAGGATTTTACGGTAAGTCAAAAAAAATCCCATTTTCTCTTTCGTTCATTGATGGACGCAGCCTCTTATCCATGACATGTGGGGATGTCCCAAAGCAGTATCAAAACGAGGGGTTGGCAACGCAACAACTGTACCCAACAAAAGAGTTCTCCAGGAGGTGCCAGACGCGCCTCACACCACCGCCTGTAAAACTTTGCAGCCAAAAGCAGCATCCAAGGACGCTGTAACATCAACTTTGTAAAACTTAGAAAAAGTGTGCACCGAGGTCCAAGTAGCCGCCTTGCACACCTGAGAAACCGACGCCTGATGTTGGAAAGCCAAGGAAGTACTAATCGCCCTGGTAGAGTGAGCCGTGACCAGAAAGGGGGGCTCCGGGCCCCAAACAGCATACGCACGGGTCACCGTCTGACGTATCAAACGGGAAATAGTGGCCGACGAGGCCGCCAACCCCTTGCGCGGACCATCCACCGCAACAAAAATCGCCTTGGCCGCCAGATACACCCGCAGAGCCAAAAGCAACCTCCTTAGGATGAAACGGGCGCGGACACAGTGAAGGGAAGACAATGTCCTCATTGATGTGAAAAGCACACCTTCAGCAAGAAAGAAGAAGGGCGCAAGACCGCCTTGTCCCCATGTAGGACCAAGTACGGAGACCTAGAGGACAGAGCCGCCAGCTCAGACACCCGCCTGGCGGATGTAATCGATACCAGGAAAGCCAATTTCTGCGAAAGCAGCTGCAGGGAGGTTTCCAACGCCAACTTTTGATCCAGGCCTTGCTGAAGGAAGGCCAGCACCCGAGCCACTGAGAAGGAATGGGGGTTCCACCCCCCTGCCTCGCACCAAGCAATATAAGCCTTCCAGGTGCGGTGATAGATCTTGCATGAAGTGGACTTGCGCGCCTTGAGCATAGTGGGGATAACTGAATCAGAGACTCCCCTATCCCTTAACACCTGGGATTCAATAGCCAGGCTGTTAAAGTCAGCGACGGTAAAGTAGGGTGCAAGATGGGGCCCTGTGACTGATGATCTTGGCGAACCGGGAGCCGCCAGGGAACATCCACCACCATTCGCACCACGTCGGCGTACCAAGGACACCGAGGCCAATCCGGCGCTACCAGAATGGTTGGGATCCTCTCTGCCTCTATCCTGTGCAACAGGCGCGGAAGCAGCTGGAGAGGGGGAAAGGCATAAAGAAGCCGGTACCGAGACCACGGAGCCACGAGGGCGTCCACAGCGTCTGCCAACGGATCCCTCGTTCTGCTCATGAAGGCCTGTACCTTCCGATTGAGCCGGGACGCTAGTAGATCCACGTCTGGCGTGCCCCACTTTCGGCAAATCTGGCGGAACACTTCCGGGTGTAGGGACCACTCTCCCTGATTCAGCCTCTGGCGACTGAGGTAGTCCGCCTGCCAATTTTTGACACCCGGAATGTAAACGGCGGAGATAGCCGGCACGTGAAGCTCTGCCCACCTCAGAATGTGGGCCACTTCCGACGCCGCTGCCGAGCTTCTCATTCCACCCTGATGGTTCACGTAAGCCACAGCCATGGTGTTGTCTGACTGGACCCGAATAGGCCGACCGCGCAACTTCCCCGACCAGTGGGCGAGGCAAAGCCTTATTGCTCGAAGTTCCAGCACATTGATCGGGAGACATGGCAGACAGAATCGCTCGCTAAAGGAGCCGAGTGCGACTCTGGGCGTATGGTACCGCCTCGAAAGCTGAAACCATGAGCTCTAACCCCCGCATACAGAACCGTAAGGAGGACCACCGGCGTGACAGCAGGGTTCGCACCGCTGCTTGCAGTGTCAGTGATTCGGCCGGAGGTAAGAACACCTTCGCCTGCTCCGTGTCCAGAATCAGACCCAGATATTCCAGGCGACAGGACGGTGTCACTGTTGACTTCTGCAGATTGATCAGCCAGCCGAAGTCCTTTAACGAGGTCATGGCCGCCGTGTGCACTATAGGCCGAAGCATATGGCTGGCTACCGCAAAATCGCGGCCGCAACTACCGTGGTCAGCCACAGGAAAATGGCGGCCGGAGCCGCCGCACCGTCAGCGCACCCAGGGGAAGCACAGCAGCCCCGGAGGTCAGGCGGGGGGAGAAAGAGCGAGAAGGGGTAGAAGAAGATCAGGCCCACCAACACCCCAGGGGGGGGCACCACCCACCTGCCCCCCCCACACCCCGAAGGGGGGGGATGGGGGAAGCGTACTCACCGCTCTGGATGGGCATAGCGGGTAGCCACCCGAGATACACCTGCCATCCTGCCAGTTCGGGGGGAGCTGCCAGCCACGCGACACCCGTGACGCGAGCCCGGGGGCCTGGTCGTAAGTGCGCTGGCGGGACGTTTAACCCGCTGGCCGCCTCGTTCCGGAACGAGGCCCGATGCGTGCAGCTAAAGGTCGGCTCGCGTCTGTCGGCCATGCTGGGGAGACTACCTGGATCTAGGATATCCAGCTTGTCCTCCAGCTGGCTACTTGATTGCATTCATCAGAAATCTTGATAAAAAATAAATTAAAAATGGGGAACCGCAGGTCCCAGCAGGGAGCCAGGTCCTACTCCTTGCACTAGGCAGAAAAAAAAAACTGAGTTGCTTAGCAGGGCAGGAGGGGTTATACCAAGTGAGGACAGCCCCCTGGGAGGGGCTGTAGCTGCTTTTAGCTGAACTACGTTCTGCCTAGACCACTCCTAGTGAAAGGTGCATAACCCCACATGTCATGGATAAGAGGCTGCGTCCGTCAATGAAAGAAAGAGAAAGTATTTAGTCAGCCACCAATTGTGCAAGTTCTCCCACTTAAAAAGATGAGACACCTGTAAATTTCATCAGAGGTACGCTTCAACTATGAGAGAAAGAGGGGTTGATTTACTTAAGCTTGGAAGTACAAAATTTGGGGCAGCTCCACACAGAAACCAGCTTCAAGGTTTTATTGTCAAAGCATGATTGAACAAGCTTTAGTAAATCAACCCCAGAATGAGAGAAACAAAAATCCAGACAGACAATCACAATGTCTGATTTTTAAAGAATGTATTCCACCTTCGGTAGAAACGAAGAAGAAGGGCGCAAGACCGCCTAGTCCTTGTGAAGGACCAAGTAAGGAGACTTGCAGGACAACGCTGCCAGCTGAGATACCCGCCTAGCGGATGTAATAGCCACCAAGAAGGCCACCTTCTGCGACAGCAATTGCAAAGGAATATTACCGATTTTCTCATATGGCGGTCTCTTCAGTACAGAAAGTACCAAATTCAAATCCCACGGTGCCATAGGCGACCGTACCTGAGGAGCCACATGGCGTACACCCTGTACATATGTACGAATCAACGAATGTGACACCAAAGGCCACTGAAAGAATTGCTAGAGCCGAAATCTGATCCTTGACAGTACTCAATGCGAACCTTTTATCCAGGCCCTGCTGCAAAAAAGCCAGCACCCGGGACACAACTTAAGAGGGGGGGTTCCAACCCCCCGCCTCGCACCAAGCAATATAGGCCTTTCAGGTGCGATGATAAATCTTGCGCGAAGTACACTTGCGCGCTTTAAGCATGGTAGGGATCATGGAGTCAGAGACACCCCTATCCCTCAACACCTGGGACTCAATAGCTAAGCCATCTCACCACGTCGGCGTACCAGGGACGCCGAGGCCAATCCGGAGCTACCAGGATTGTCGGAATCCCCTCCTCTTCCACCCTGCGTAGTAGCCGTGGTAGAAGCTTCATGGGAGGAAATGCGTACAGAAGTCGATACCGACACAAAGGCGCGCCAGCGGGTCTCTCGTCCTGCACACAAAAGTCTTTACCTTGTGATTGAACCGGGAAGCCATGAGGTCCACATCTGGCGTGCCCCACTTGAGGCAAATCTGGCGGAACACTTATGGATGTAGGGACCATTCCCCCTGATCCAGCGTCTGGCGACTGAGAAAGTCCGCCTGCTAATTTTCTACTCCCGGAATGTAAATGGCGGAAATCGCGGGCACATGAAGTTCTGCCCATTGCAGAATGAGAGCCGCTTCCGCAGCTGCTGCCGAGCTCCTCGTTCCGCCCTGATGGTTCACATACGCCACTGCTGGGGCGTTGTCCGACTGAACCCGAACCGGGAGGCCGTGCAACCGTACCGTCCAGTGGGAGAGACAGAGCCTGATCGCCCTCAGCTCCAGCACATTGATCGGAAGGCGAGATTCCTGCGCTGACCAACGGCCCTGAGCAGACAGCTGCCCCAGGACCCCCCTCCCCGCCCGATAGGCTGGCGTCCGTCGTTACGATCGACCAATTCAGGGGAAGAAAAGACTTCCCCCAATGTTAGAGCCGGGGCCCGAAGCCACTAGGTCAACGACCCTCTGGTCTGAGGATCCAATCTGATCAGCTGGTCTAAGGACAGTGGAGACTTGTCCCATCGAGACAGAATCGCTCGCTAAAGGAGCCGAGTGCGACTCTGGGCGTATGGTACCGCCTCGAAAGCTGAAACCATGAGCTCTAACCCCCGCATACAGAACCGTAAGGAGGACCACCGGCGTGACAGCAGGGTTCGCACCGCTGCTTGCAGTGTCAGTGACTCGGCCGGAGGTAAGAACACCTTCGCCTGCTCCGTGTCCAGAATCAGACCCAGATATTCCAGGCGACAGGACGGTGTCACTGTTGACTTCTGCAGATTGATCAGCCAGCCGAAGTCCTTTAATGAGGTCATGGTGATAGTCACATTCTCCTCCAGAGCCGAAGCAGACTCTGCTCTCAAGAGCAGGTTGTCTAGGTATGCTACCACAATGCCTCTCTGCCTCAGTAGCGCCAGCACCGGGGCCACCAGCTTGGTGAACACCCGAGGAGCCGAGGCCAGACCGAAGGGAAGTGCCACGAATTGGTAATGGAGATTTCCCACCGCAAAGCGCAGGAAGCGCTGGTGCCGGAGACAAATGGGAACATGGAGGTACGCGTCCCTGATATCCAGGGACGCCATGAAATCTCCTTGGTGCAGGGCGGCCACGACCGAACGAAGATTCCATCCGGAATTTTCGCGCTTTCACAAAGTGGTTTAGCGCCTTTAGGTCCAGAACTGGCCTGACCCCCCCCCCCTTTTTTGGGGACCACAAATAGGTTGGAGTAGAAACTGTGAAACCTTTCAACTGAGGTACTGGCACGATCACCCCCTAGTCGGAGAGTGCCTGAACAGCCCTTAGCCTCCCGACGCCTCTGAGGGAGTCTCAAGTTCGATGGGAAGAACCTGTCGTCTGGGGGGTAGAGTGCTGAACTCTATTATGTACCAGAGGACACCACTTCCTGCACCCAACGGTCAGAAATGCGGGCAGTCCACCTGTCTGCGAACCCCAGAAGACGCCCCCCCCACTCGAAGTTCAGGTGGGGGCAACCCATCATGCAGAGGAGGACTTGTCCTCTGTCTTTTCGTTCTTGCGTTGCCAGGGATGTTTACCGGCTCCTGCGGCAGGCTTGCCGGGCCCCGACCCCTTGCCCGTCGCGCCAGGAGCACGAAAAAACCTCTTCTCACCCGAAGAGGCAGGACCCTGCTTGCGGCGGAACTCCCGCCACCTGGGCTCCGGAAGAAAAGTACTCTTCCCTCCAGTGAAATCCTTGATGATTTCATCCAACTGTGGCCCAAAGAGATGACCACCCTGAAAGGGAAGATCCGCAAGACCCTTCTTGGACGCGTGGTCACCCGACCCCGAACGTAACCAGAAAACTCGTCTGATAATGACTGCAAAAACAGACATTTTTGACAAAATGGGAAGCAGGTCCAGAGCTGCATCACACAGGTACCGAATACCCTGAAACAAATTGTCTGCTTCCTGCGACGCCTCAAGCATCCTGCCACAGTCCAAATCATTCTGCAGCTCCACCATGCAGTCAGACAGATATTGCGCCGCCATGGCCGACCTCAAGGCTGATCCTGCCAACAGGAAAAGTGCCTTTGACACTGCCTCCGTCCGCCTATTGGCTGGGTCCTTAAACGAGGGAGACCCTTCCAAAGGAATGGTCGTTTCCTTGTTCAGGCGAGCCACTGGAGGGTCCACTGCGGGGGATGCCCACTTCTTCACATAAACTATCCTCAAAGGGATAGCGTATAGTGAAGCGTTTAGGTAGGGCGAAGGAATTCTGCGGACGCTGCCATTCCTGATAGACCAGGTGGTCAAAAAATGTATCATAAAGGATAAGCCGTAGGCGACCTAGGTTGCCTAGCAGACCTGCAAAACATATGTGGACACTTGCGACTCCCCTGCTTGGTCCAGTTGCAAGGACGCACGGATATAAGTAATCAGTGCGGCCACCAGCGCTTTTTCGCGCGCAACCGAGGCCCCCTGGTCCTCTTCGCCGTCCGAGGGGACTAATTCACCCTCTGAGAGTTCCAAGGGGGTCCCCGTGACCCCCGAAGCCATTTCCGGTTCGGACTCTTCGCCTGAGGAACAAGGGGGAGGCGGACCCTTTTTAGTGGCCCCTAGAGCACTGCTCGGCCCCACCCGGGGAAGAAATTCCCCAAGCGCTGCTCTCAGCTGGTCCAGGGACACCAGGGTCCCCAGCGCAGGTTGCGCTGTCGCTGACTCCTTCTCAGAAGGACCTGCAGGGTCATCTGCCATCATACCACCGGAACTGACAGTCAAAAATAGAAAATGGCCTGACACACCCACAATGCAGCCCCACCGCCACCCCACAGAACGCCAGGGAGACCCCAGGAGGACTGCACCCACCACTACCAGCACCCCAGGGAGAGCCCAGCTATACTTGTTTTGCCCACAAGCGCTGCTCCTAGCAGGAGTGCTTAAGGACCGCTAGTAAGAAGCCTGCGCCGTCTGTAGTCAGCCACGCTGTCCCAAGCGAAAGAGGAAGTAAAACGGCAGCAGCACGTTTTTTACTTCTCCAGGGACATCCAATATGGAACTCGGGCCTATGCAGCTAGCTGCCCCACACTACCTGTCCACTCACCTTTAATCAAATGGCGCCAAATGAAGCCCGCAAACAAATCCACTTCTCCTCCTGGGAAGCAGATGGGCGGGCAGTAAAAACAGTGCAGGCAGGGGGAAAATACTCAGCGTGCCTGTGACTGTCACAGCCACAAGATGGCGCCCATTCCCCAATGCAAATGCCTAGCTCGTGAAGTCCGCACAGGGGGTGCCGCACGGGGATAAACACCTCTCGCAGTGCAGCCCCAGGTCGCTTAATCTAGTCGCCAATGCGACCTGGGGATTGTTGGGCCCTGTTCCAGCATAACAATGACCCAACACATACTGCAAAGGCAACAAAGGAGTGGCTCAAGAAGAAACAGGTTAAGGTCACAGAGTGGCCTAGCCAGTCTCCAGATATTAATCCTATAGAAAATGTGTGGAGGGAGCTGAAACTTTGAGTTGCGAAGCGACAGCCAAGAAACCTTAAGGATCTAGGGAAGATTTGTAAAGAGTGGACCAAAATCTGTCCTGAGATGTGTGCAAACCTGGTTTTGCTTGGGATTCAAATACTTATTTTACTCACTGAACTGCAACCCAATTCATAACATTTGTTTCTGTATTTCTGGTTGATATTCGGTCTCCATCATTTAACCACTTCAACACAGGACGTTTATACCTCCTTCCTGCCCAGACCAATTTTCAGCTTTCGGCGCTCTCACATTTTGAATGACAATTACTCTCTCATGCTACACTGTACCCAAACAAATTTTTTATCATTTTTTTCACAAAAATAGAGCTTTCTTTTGGTGGTATTTAATAACCTCTGGGTTTTGTATTTTTTGCGACATAAGTGAAAAAAGAGCGAAAATTAAAAAAAAAAAAAAAAAAAAACACCACACTTTTTTTTAGTTTCTATGATAACATTTTGCAAATAAGTAATTTTTGTTCATAAACCACATGTGAGACTTTTTCACAGCCTGGCCACATTCTAGGAGCAGAATTTTCACATCTAATTTCCTAACGACCTATTACACTTTTGAAGGCCCTGGAGCAGCAGTACAATGGAATTACCCACAAAATTACCCCATTTTGGAAAGCAAACATCCCAACGTATAATCTATGAGGCATTATGAGTCTTTTGAATGTTTCCTTTTTTTCCACAAGTCTTCGAAAAACGTGGAAAGAAAGTGAAAACGCTTTTATTTTTACACAAAGTGGTCAATTTATAAGATATTTCTAACACATAGCATGTACACAGCAAAAATTAACCCCCAAACTATATTCTGCTACTCGTCCCGAGTATGGCGATACCACATGTGTGAGACTTTTTCACACCCTGGCCACATATAGAGGCCGAACATGCAGGAAGTACTAGGAGCATAAAAATTACACATAAAATTTCATTCATACCTATCAAGCCTTTGAAGACCCTGTAGCAACAGGACAGTGGAATTACCCCATTTTGCAAAGCAAACACCCAAGGTATATTCTATGAAGCATGGGCTGCAGATAGGTACTCGGGTGCTCTGATGGGCAGGGGGCAGGTTCTCTGATGGGCAGGGGGCAGGTTCTCTGATGGGCAGGGGGCAGGTTCTCTGATGGGCTGGTGACAGGTACTCTGATGGGCTGGTGACAGGTACTCTGATGGGCTGGTGACAGGTGTCTCAAAGAGAACCCGTCACTATGTGCTGGGAAAAAAAAAAAAAGTTTTGTTTGCAAAAAATTAAGTGACACACAAGCACAAAAACCCCACAAAAAAAAAAAACATTGAGACCCCCCAGCCCCCCATATACACAAGCATGAACGTAAACGCATGCGTCGGTGCACCCACACCACGTGAAAACGTTGATTGCGATACACATGTAACATCTCACCGTGTACACCAGAGCGAGAGTAATAATTCTAACACAACACCTCCTCCGTAACACTAAACCGATAACTATAGGGGGCTTCTGAAGCATCACCTTATAGAAAATATAAGGTACTGACGTTTGACTCCATTTCAAGGGGAGCACAAAAATTTAAGGTTTGGCATGTTGGGCATCTATTTACTTGGCGCAACCTCATCTTTTAAATATTAGCAAAAATTTAGGCAACTTATTGCTTTCACTGGCCCTACAATTCACGTTAGTGTGTTTTTACTGAAATTTTGCATTTCCTAGACCTTTGCGGTAATATCATGTGACATAAAAAAAATTTAAGCTACGACTATTTTATTCTCTAGGGCATCTGCTTTCAGAAAATATATAATGTTTGGGGTTTTTGTGTACTCTTCAGGCCTAAAATTATTTTTAGGCCTGTATGCCAAAAACGGCTCTGGCAGCAAAGAGGTTAAAGACCAAACCTTTTTCTGCCACTTGTTGATTTCCAGCAAAAGAATACTGATTTTAACTTGAAAACTACTTAAAACCACAAACATTATACATATTTTTTAGCAGAGACCCCAGAAAATAAAATTATGATCGTGCAATATTTTATGTCACACGGTATTTGCGCAGCGGTCTTTCAAACGCAATTTTTTTGGAAAATGACAGTTTCATGAATTAAAAAAAAAAAAAAAAAAAAAAAAACACACACACACACACACACACACACACACACACACACAAAGTTAGCCCAATTTTTATGTATAATATGAAAGATGTTAGGAGAAATCGTGATCTTTATTCTAAGCAAAAAAAAAATTATAATAATTAGTGTGTGTGTGTGTGTAATTAGTATATCATCAAAATTCCAGTTACACTTACCGGTAACGGTGTTTCTGGGAATTCTTCCAGGACGGCACAGCTGAGAGATGACTGGTCTCTCCTGGACAGGAAACACAATTAAGAACAGAGTTTAAAAGGCCCCCCCCTTGCTCTGCCCCTCAGTTGAGACAAATTAGCAGCCCACACCTGTGCAAGAGTATCTACCGTGCCAACAAACACCAACACATAAACGGGTGGGAAGTAGGCCTGCCGTCCTGGAAGAATTCCCAGAAACACCGTTACCGGTAAGTGTAACTGGAATTTTCTCAAGTCATTCTTCCAGGACGGCACAGCTGAGATGAGCAAGGAGCTCAGGCCTACCTTTAGGGCAGGACCACTGCCTGCAGGACTTTTCTACCGAACGCCAGTTCCTGAGGTGACAACAACTCAACCCTGTAGTGCCTCAGGAATGTGTTCTGGCTTGTCCACGTGGCTGCTTTACAGATCTGGTCAATCGAAGCGCCCGCCTTCTCAGCCCAAGAGGTCGCCAGAGACCTAGTGGAATGAGCTTTCAATCGAGCAGGGGCTGGTTTACCAGCCTGCTCATAAGCTACTAAAATTGCCAGCCTTATCCATATTGCCACGGTCGACCTAGATGCTTAGAGACCTTTCTTCTGACCCCAGAAATTAATTAACAAATGGTTAGACCTTCTAAACCCTTTAGACGTTAGACGTTGTCTATTAGTCTACTTAGACCATGTCAAAGTATGGAAGATTGCCTCTCCCTCATTCCGAGGGGCTGTGCAAAATGAGGAGGGGGGGGGGGGAACAATCTCCTGGCTCCTATGAAACTGTGAAGCCACCTTATGGAGGTATAGGGGGTCCTGCCTGAGTACAACCCTGTCCTCCAAAATCAACAAAAAAGGCTCTTTAACTGTCAGAGCCTGTAAGTCCCCAATCCTTCTGGCTGACGTAATTGCCAAAAGGAAAGCCATTTTTAAATAAAGAAACGTAAAGGTCGTCTGAGCTACTGGCTCAAAATGGGTCCCTGGTCAGGGCATCCAGAACCAAAGGATAAATCCCACGGTGGAAAACTTTTTACCTTTACCGGGGTCACCCTTTCCCTGGCTAACAAAAATCTTTTTATGAGTGGGTCCACAGCTAGCCTCCTATCTAAAAATACTGATAGGGCCACCATCTGTACCCTGAGGGTCTTGACTGCTAGACCCAAATCCCCTCCATCCTGGAGAAAATCCAGAACGGATGGGGTCGCCCGACCCGGGACTTTTCTTGCCGAACACCAGCGAGAGAAGACCCCCCAGATCTTGGCGTAAATGCGCCTAATGACTGGCTTCCTGCTCAGTAGGAGGGTATCAATCACCCTCTCAGAGCAACCTCTTCCTCTAAAGAGCTCCCTCTCACGCCCCAAGCTGTCAAGGCTAGGAACCCTGGATCAGGATGGAACACCGGGCCCTGGCTGAGGAGATCCTGCCTGAGAGGTAGATGAAACAGCAGGACGACTGACCACCTCTTCTGCGTGGGAAACCACGCTCTCCTTGGCCACCAAGGAGTGATAAGAATAAGACTGATCTCTGTCCGGCTTAGTTTCTGCAGTACTCTGGGGATGAGAGCAAGAGGAGGGAAAGCATACGCCAGTCCGAAGTCCCATCTGTGAGCTAGAGCATCTACCCCTCCTGACTAACTCTTTGGTGAGAGAAAAGAATTTTGGAACCTTCCTGTTCTCCCTGGAGGCAAAGAGGTCCACTTCTGGTGCACCAAACTGCTGCTTTATTAGAGCTAAGACTTCCTCGCATAATTCCCATTCTCCTTGGTGAACGGGCCGTCTGCTCAGAAAGTCCGCTTCCACATTGAGATCCCCCCTTATGTGGACCGCAGAGATTGAGGGAATCCTCTTTTCTGCCCACTCTAGGATCTCCTGCGCCAACCTGGCTAGCCTTCGGGATTTGGTCCCTCCATGGGGGTTCAGGTAGGCTACTGCAACAACGTGGTCCGAGAACACCTGAACCTCCCTGTCCTGAATCCGATCCCTGAATACCTTCAGTGCTTCTCCGACTGCCAGGAGCTCCCTGAAGTTGGAGGAGGCCCTGCTCTGAGCCTGATCCCAGGCTCCCTGGGCTCGAAGGTCTTCCAGGTGGGCCCCCCACCGCCAATCGCTCGCATCGGTGGTAACGCTTAGAGGCTTTTGTTGGGTCCGGGGGCGGCCCTTTGACCTCCACCCTGGACTGAGCCACCAACCCAGTGCTTCCCTCACGTTCCCCGGGAGAGGCACCTTTCCTTCCAAGGACGACTCCTTCCTGTCCCAACTGGTAAGCAGGAGCCTCTGGAGGTCTCGAGAGTGTAGCTGGGCCCAGGGTACCGCGGGAATACACGATGTCTTGAGGCCCAGGACACTCATGATGGCCCTAAGTGACACCAGCTTGGCGTTGCACAAGGCCGACACTGCTTACCGAACCTTTGCTACTTTTTCTCGGGGGAGAAACATTTTTTGTGCTACCGAATCCACCCGGTAGCCCAAAAAAAAAAAAAAAAAAAAAAAAAAAAAACACTTTAGTCTGCGAAGGCTCTAAGGAGGATTTCTCCCAGCTGATCATCCATCCTAGGTTTTCCAGGGTGGAAATCACTGTCCCGGTCCACCAGCACCCGCTCCAGGGACGAGTTGTAAACCAGCATGTCGTCCAAGTATCAGGGGATCAGGGAAATTCCTTGGAGGTGGAAAAATGATACCGCCTCGGCAAGGACCTTTGTGAAGATCCTTGGACTGGAAGCCAGCCCAAAAGGGAAGGGCCCTGAACTGCCAGTGCTGAACGCCTTGCCTCGTCTTGATTGCGAAGCGCAGAAATTTCTGATGTTCTGGGGCAATTGGGACATGGAGGCAGGCATCCTTCAGGTCCAACGTGATCATGAACACCCCCTCCAAGAGGTGTCTGACCGTGTAGATACAAAAAATTCCAGATGGAAAGTATCTCAATGGCTTGTTTAGCTTCCGAAGATTTATAATCAGTCGGAATTTCCCCGAAGGCTTTACTACCACGAAAACCCACGCCCCTGCTGGTCCCCTGGAACTGGTGCGACAACCTCCTGATTCGCCGATTCCCGGACGCTTTGCACAAGCCCCTCCGCTTTTTGCGGATCTCTGGACAAATGTGTTAGTACAAAATCTGGAGGAGGGGTAGACAGAAACTCCAATCTGTACCCATCTTCTAGTAGGTGGAGAATGTACGGGCTCTGGGTGATTTTCTTCCACTGGGGGAGAAATCACGTGAGCCTCCCACCAACCAGTGGGTTGGCGTCACTTAGTTTCCAACATGGAAGGGCCGGGACCGGAAAAAAAAGGATTCCTCCTTTTTGTTTCTCCTTTCCGAACCCCCACTTTTTTCCTCCCTCCCTTTTACCTTTGAATTTGTCCTTGGTAGGGGGGGCCCCCCCCCCCTCGAAAAATTTTCTATCCTTGCCCTTTTTTGGCTTCACAGTAAATTTCTTTCCTTTCTCGGTTGACCGGGACAACACCTGTTCTAAGCCTGCCCCGAAGATCAGGGAGCCCTCAAAGGGTAACCCACAAACACGGGACTTGGACATAAAATCTCCATCCCAAGTTTTTACCCAAAGTGCTCTCCTAGAAGAGTTTAGGAGGGCTGCTGACTTGGCCGCTGCCCTTACGGTTTCCACCGCTGAGTCAGCCAGGAAAGCTACAGCTTTCCCGATCACTTCCAGGGAATCTGCAGCCCCCTTAGGACTCATTCCCCTGGATACCTGGTCCACTAGCCTGTTCACCCATGCGTCCGTGTTCCTGGCCATACGGGCTGAGGCCAATGCAGGGCCCATGGCTGCTGCATTAGCTTCCCAAGCCCTATGTAGCAAGGTTTCAGACTTCCAGTCCATCTGATCGGGGATATTGCCCGCATCCTCGAAGGACAGATCAGAACGCTTGGATACCTGCACCAAGGAGGCATCCAGCTTGGGGATTTTGAGGAACTTTTCCTCATCAACCTCGCTAAAGGGGCACCTGCATTTCCAGGTTTTCAGTTTTAGATTTTTCTCTCTGGTTCCTTCCGTTCCCTTAGAATTATATCCCTGAGAGACTGGTGAACCAGGAGAGACTTTGGCTGAGGTTTAGACAGCCCCCTGTACATTCGGTCTTGGGCTGAAACCTTTGGTGCTGGCTGTTGGATCCCCTCGGACGAATAGATCGTCCTCAGGAGGCCTTCCATATCTTCTGCGGAGAACAGGTGTCTGCCAGGCCTAGATTCCTCACTATCCTGGCTATCCTGATCTGGATTTTCCCCCTCCTCTGGGGAGCTTAGTCCCGAAGGGTCAGCTTTTTCCCCTGAGCCAGGCCCGGTTGGGGTTCTAGGGGATGCTCCTGTACTACACCAGGAGGACCCCCCCGGGATAGGGAATCTTCCCTACTAGAGAAGGACTCAGCCCGACCCCTGGACCTAGTAGTGGTTTTAAAATTCTGGAGGGTAGCCAGCATCTCCGACTAAGGCCAGACAATCTTTCATGACCTGAGCGGTTTCCTTGCCTGTCAGTTTATGGATACACTTAACGCAAAACGGCTTTGTGTGACCCTGAGGCAGTTTATCGTTGCAATAACCTTAACGTTAAGAGCGGGAAGGGGTCTTATAGCTCTGGTGGCCGACCCCTGGGCTAGGCGTACTGTTCCTAGAGAAAAAAAACAAAAAAACCACATCCAGACCCAGTTAAATTTAACAGGCCCCGGGACGCCATCAGTGGGGGTGAGGAATAGGACTGCCCCCCTAACCTTCCCCCTCCCCCTACTGCGATCAGGTAGACTCACCCCCCTGGCCTCCTCGATCGCTGAGGGCTCTTCAGGCCCCCTTTCCTTCTCCATTCGGCTCACGCACCAGGCAGTCAGGCCCTCCAGGAGCCGTAAACGCCTTCAGAAGGGAAGAAACCTGTAGCCCCTCTCCCGCCGTCTGTCAACATGCCGCTGGCAGCCGCCATATTGCCGGAGTCCCGGAGAGCTTCGCCGACCGATCGCGCCGCTTCGCCGGGCAGACACACAGGGCTGAGCGGCGCGAATACCGACAAGCTCCACCGCCTCCTCACAGCCTAGTGAGATTGCAGCCTCCTAACCAGTGCTACAGACGGCCTCCCCATCCCTTCACCATCTTCAGGTAGGGGAGGAGTGGGAACATGGTCCCTAGGGTTCTGGGAAAGCACCACTGTGCCCAGAATTCCCCAGCTTAGGGGGGAAAGAGGCGGGGAGGGGGGCCCTGCCGTCCCTTCCGGCTGCCCCCCCCCCCCCGTGACTTACGGAAGTCCCTCTGGGACTGGAGCGAGCTTGCCCCCGACCGGCATCCACCACTGGCTGCCCCAGGGTCGGTGTCCTAGAGGAGGATCTGAGCCCCAGGCCTTGATCCCCTGGAAGAAAACAAGTGTTTCGCTGCATCCTTGTGGGAAACACAATCAAAAACTTAGGGGCAGAGGGAGGGTGGGGCCTTTTAAACTCTGTTCTTGATTGTGTTTCCTGTCCAGGTGAGACCAGTCATCTCTCAGCTGTGCCGTCCTGGAAGAATGACTTGAGAAAAAGTTGATTTCCCTAAATCCATTCAAAAAGTGAAATTATATATTATATTCATTCATTACACACAGACTGATATATTTCAAATGTTTATTTCTTTTAATTTTGATGATTATAACTGACAACTAAGGAAAATCCCAAATTCAGTATCTCAGAAAATTAGATTACTACTTAAGACCAATACAAAAAGGATTTTTTGAAATCTTGGCCAACTGAAAAGTGTGAACATGAAAAGTATGAGCATGTACAGCACTCAATACTTAGTTGGGGCTCCTTTTGCCTGAATTACTGCAGCAATGCGGCATGGCATGGAGTCGATCAGTCTGTGGCACTGCTCAGGTGTTATGAGAGCCCAGGTTGCTCTGATAGTGGCCTTCAGCTCTTCTGCATTGTTGGGTCTGGCATATCGCATCTTCCTCTTCACAACACCCCATAGATTTTCTATGGGGTTAAGGTCAGACGAGTTTGATGGCCAATTAAGAACAGGGATGCCATGGTCCTTAAAACAGGTACTGGTAGCTTTGGCACTGTGTGCAGGTGCCAAGTCCTGTTGGAAAAAAGGGATATTATAACTTACCGTAAAATCCTTTTCTCTGAGTTCACTGACAGACGCAGCTCTTCTTAATTGACACGTGGGTTTTATGTCGTCCTATCAGGAGTGACTAGGCAAAACAGATGCAAATTTTTCAGAATAATACCGCGCTTCTGGATTAAGAATGTGTAACAGCTGCAACAAAAAATAGTGCGATATTCCACCAAAAAATTGTGCTATAAGAAAAGTATTTGTTGCGCTAAAAACTTAATGTTATAAACAAATTCAATGTGTATAACTCAAACATATTGTGCAAGCAATTACAAATGATAATGGTGAACTAAATAAAAGCAAAGTCCAAAAAATATGAAAAATAAAGTCCCGTGAAATGTGAAAAAAACAGCCGTAGTGAGGGAAAATATATATAGCAGGGAATTATCACATCCAATATAATCCAGGGATAGATCTCTCCAAATTCCACCACCATAGAGCGTGCAAACACCTCCAGTGACAAGGTATGGGTGAGTATAAACTCTTACCAGATGCAGAGACCCGCTATCGCTAGCTAAGGTCTAATCACGCATGCAGATATAGCCCTCTGCAGGGACCAAAAAAGGTAGCCGTTCAATCCTCAATCCTCCTAGGGCACCGGGATATTTCTCCCACCGCATACACAGTAGAGCAGGAAGGTCAGGGTTACGAACCTCAGCAAACTCTCATTCCATATGCCATAAAAAATATGAACTTCATAGCGTAATACTGTAACGTTCAGTTTATTAAAACATATATTCTAAAAACAGGGTACTCACAATAATCAACAAAGTCTCTCGCATTTGGTCAAAGAAAATCTGCCAGCAGATATAACAGAACGCCCGTCCTCGCGGGATACAACATGGGGTGTGGTGACGTCAGTCGTTAACTCCGCCCTACATGTTTCGTGATAGGTCACGTCTTCCTGGGGCACGGGCAACGTCCTGCGTCACCACCATATATAC